>PVKB01001733.1:0-368144 GCA_004027205.1 Ctenodactylus gundi | reverse complement strand
TAAAGAATGAGTTACTACCAAACCTAGAAAAAGAAAATTTACAGATTTGCCTCCATGAGAGGAACTTTGTTCCTGGCAAGAGCATAGTAGAAAATATCATAAATTGCATTGAGAAGAGTTACAAGTCTATCTTTGTTTTGTCCCCCAACTTCATCCAGAGTGAGTGGTGCCATTATGAGCTCTACTTTGCCCACCACAACCTTTTTCATGAAGCTTTTGGTAATTTAATCCTGATCCTGCTGGAACCCATCCCACAGTATTCTATACCCAGCAGTTACCACAAGCTCAAAACTCTCATGGCACAGAGGACTTATTTGGAATGGCCTGCAGAGAAGAGCAAACATGGACTTTTTTGGACAAATCTAAGAGCTTCCATTAATATTAAGCTGATGAACCAAACAACAGAAGTAAATCATACACGGAGTTGAAATTATTCCTCTTATAAAAAGTTGCTGCTTTTGAAAATTTCAGTAACAACTTTACTTTGCATTAACATGAATCAAAACACAGTTTTGAATTTATGATGCAGTTAATAAGTTGTACTTTCATGCCCCAGCTCACCATTGAAATGTAATAAAAATTAGTAAAATGATGTAATTTTAATTTGAAGTTACTTCTAAACACGTAAAGAGTTCCTCTGTTTCTTGGCTATAACTAAAGTCATTTAAGTTATGGTGAAATCAAGAGAAGCATTTGTTTCTGCCACCTATACATATTTCAGTGTGCTGGGGTCAATGTTAAAACTTTGTGAAGACTTCCAAGCCAGTCACTGGGTTCCTGTAACACATGTCTGTATCTGTTGGTTCCCTCAGCACTTTATCTCAGTATTTGCCACCACATGCTGAAGGCTTCATGTTGCTGATGCTGTAGACTGTGCTTAACAAGTCCTCTTTCTCCCATGAGGTGCAAAACCAGAAGGGCTGGAGTCTTAGAAGCAGCCCTCAAGGAATATCAGAAGGAGAACTGGTAGATTAACACTCCTAAACTTCTTACCCTCTTTGTCTATACTTATTCTTTTTAGTGGCACGTTAGTGGGATACATAAGAATTGTATTCATCTTGGGAAATTCACTCATATACATATTACGTCTTACTCAGCTCGGCCCACCCCAGCCTGCCGCCCAAATTCCATGATGTATGCTCTCTTTTCTATGGATGTTTACTGGGATTATCCCTGAAATAAAACACATACAGTTCAACTCTTATAAGGACTACCTAGTGATTTTGACCCACAATTTGATTACGGTGTCTTTTTATAATCCCTTTTAAATTAGAATGCCTTCTATATCTATGAGGCTGACATCTAGGGGTTCTACAATAATTTTGCTACACGTGCTTTTTAAAGTGATTTTACCTGTATGTGTTCCCATAATTATTTGGGTTTCCATATGCATAAGCTCTTTAATGAGCTTGGACCCTTCCTATAGGAAATGTTTGTGGGCCTAGTAGGGGGAAAATGATACATTATATCTTACATTTCCTGTGTTCAGTTTCCCCCTCCTCCAATGTTTCTCACTGATAGTGACCTGACTGCCTGCCTCACAATGCCCTCTCAAAGATCTGTGACCATAAATCATCACGGAAAAGAGAGTCAGGGCTTGATTCAAGTCACAATCTTCGTTTTCCATTGGGTGGTCAGTTCAGGGGTCTATCGTAGAATCCAGGAAACGAAATTTACTAGAGTCCGGAATAGACCAATGTCTATAACTTGGTGGATTACAATCTAGAAGAAATGAATTGTAGGACACAATTTATTAGATGGGGTCCAAAAATAATATTACTAGGTAAAGATCCATAAGATAAAAAATTTTTCTTCTTCAAGTAGATGATGAAAGCCAATTTCAAAATAGAATCCTGAAGGGTGAGTTAGAGTCTAACGCAGCATTTACTTGTTGGTGCAAATCCAGAAGAGCGAAAGAGACAGTATCAGAGTTCTCAAGAATGTATATATGACATTTTGCTTTAATAATAACACAGGCTTCTCTTTCACAACTGCTAGGTATCTATTGTCCTAATAATTGATTCCAATTGCCCCTTGAAGAGATGATATCCATCATGGAAGTCCTCCCATACTAGAGACAGGAGATAACCCCCCAATCCAGTATGCTTTTTGTGGGTTGCTTTTACATGTTTTATGCCCATCCTTAGGTTGAATTGGACTCTTCTGAGGTTCCTGTAGCCATACGAAAGATAATTAAAAGTAGTAAAAACGGAGCGTCTTGAAGACGGTGGCCAAGTAACAGAGCTATGCAATATCTCCTCTTGGACTCACATAAAAAGTTGAGATTATAATTAAGATGGCCTATTTTAAGAAGTGCCCCAACAACTGAAAGGTCATGGGAAGGTTAGAAATCCCAGACACATCAGGAGTAGCCTAGGAAGCTGCCAGGCCGACTGAGAGCAGCTCTGAGCCATTGTTATCCAAAGACAGAGGAAAGCCCAGAGCCTGGAACCTCCAACTAAGGAGAGTGCAGATCTAGCAGAAGCGGGAATTGACAGTAATTGGTAGCCCCAGTCTCCAGAAACAAGCCTGTGGATTGTGTAAACTAAAAACACAATGCAAGCACGCAAGCTTCCTCTAGAAAAGGACTCCTGGGACCTAGATCAGAAGCAGCACTCAGCAGCCATAACAGGTAGCGAGGTAAGCAGGAGCCATTTAAAAAAAAAAAAAAAAGAGGTTGAGTCTGAACTGGTTAGAGTAAAGGCAGGCTCAGAAGAGCACATCATGGGTTTTGGGGTCACTCTTGAACAGTGCTTAGGAAGAAACTGGCACAAGAGGCAGTTGTGGAGAGGAGAGAAAGGTCACTGAAGTTCACAGGTGGTAGTGGGGGTGCCTCCAAAGGTGAAGAGCTCCTCCATTGGGGGAGGGAAGCCTGGACAGGCCGAAGAGCTCTGCTGAGGGCGCTGGGTGTGATCATGACACCTCAAAGGCTATCAAGCTACTAGGTCTTGTCTCATTGCCTATTCCCAGTACAGAACTCAGAGGAATTTTGACTTTTCCCCACACCCTCATATCTGTTCAACAAAATCTCTCAGCTACTCCTTTAAGGTGAAGTCCCTCAATTATAAAAAGGTGGGAAGAAGACAAGGCAACAGAGCACACACAGAAACTAATGTCACGGGTCCTGAAATAGTGGTACTCAGGGGAAGTCAAAAAGCAAATAAATGAGCCAAACAGCCAGTTCAAACAAGATATTCTTAAAGAAGTTCCAAGCCATGATCAGCAGATTTAAAAAGGAACTTACTAAACAAATAGTCGTCCTAATGGATCCAAAGCTTACTGAGCATATAGAAGCCACAAATAAAAAGTTGGTTGAGTTAAGCAAGGAAATGTAAGATATGAAGGAACATTTTGATAGAGAAGTGGAAATTTTGAAAAGAAATCTAGCTGAAATTCAGAAGATTAAAAACACATTTGAAAGCAGGGAAGTCAACTCAAACATCGTGAGGACAGAATTTCAAGCCTTGAAGACAAGGCTGAGTAAACGAAGCTAGAACTAGGCATGGCTCCAAAATTAGAAAGGAGCAATGTAGCTGGATTCAACAGCTGATGGATGACTCAAAGAAAATGAATCTCAGGATTATGGGTGTGGGAGAAAGAGCAGAAGACTGTGTCAAAGGTATAAAGAAATTATTCACTGAAATCACACCAGAAAATTCCCCAAATCTATGAAAAGAAATTAAATTTCTCATACAAGAAGTTTATAGAACTCCAAATAACCTCATCTAGCAACAAGATTCACCATGCTATATCATAGTCAAAACACAAAGAGAGAATATTAAAGTCGGCAAGAGAGAAAAAAAAGACATCGTTTTAGGAGTGGAAATCCATGACTGCAGACTTCTCAATACACACTTTAAAGGCCAGGGGAGTCTGAAACAAAATCTTTCAAGCTTTAAAATATAGCAAGTGTCAACCCAGGTTGTTGTATCCAGCAAAAATTATCATTGAAAGGTGAAGGAAAAGTAAAAATTTTTCATGACCAAGAATCCCTAAAGAAATTTGTGACCACTAGCCCAGCATTGCAGGAAATACATGAAGGAATCTTTGAAAGAGACAGAGAGACAAGCAGCACCAAAGAACATGGAAAAGAAACGTCTAAACAGAAAGTATAAGGAAAAAATAGACATCAATCATTTGATTGGTATCTCTCTTAAACAACACTAGCTTTCTTATAAAATCTGTGAAACTTTCCCCCATAATTATTATTTTTATTAATATATTAGTTTATAAAACATAGTGATTATATTAAACATGGGGAATTGATATAAAATCTTAATCTGTGAAACTTTTTTGATGTGTACAGTGTATGTAGGTATTTAGCTGGGGGTGGAGTGGAAGGAGCAGTGGTTTTGATTTGCGATATTATTAGTTTTAAAACAGTAAATATTGGTAAATAAATGGTTCTTGGGGGTCTTTCCCCTAAAGTTCTCATTGGGTAGTAGAGATAAAAGATCCCATAGCCTCCATCCATTGGCTAAGAACTCAGTGGGCTATTAGTTCAACCTGCGACTCTTGAATTTTACATCTCAATTTCATGCTTTTTAACAAAATTTGTAATCAGGAAAATGGATGCACCTTGAGACCATGTTGCTCAGCAAAATGAATCAGAAAGTGGAATATTATATCGTTTCTCTAATATGAGAAAACAAAACCATAAAAAATATGAGACACAGAAGAAGGTAAGAAGGTGTACTTTGCAGGCGAGAGAGAGTGAGATGGAGAAAGAGAGATGATATGTTAAGAAAAAAAGGACCAAACGGGGTGACAGTGGGAGTTAGGAGGGAGTGGAAAGTTGTGGTAGGGTCAAAAAGGGGAAGGGGATAGGATACGTATGCGCACAAAATACTCAAGCTCAATATAAACTTTGTGAAATGTACCTTAGAATAGCTAGTAAAGGCCTTTATTACACTTGGAGAGTTAGTCCAATGTGTCCCCAAGTTACAGTTTGCACAACAAGCTAAGTTGTTCAGCGGAAGCCACTTTTCCCAGGAGTGAGGTGAGGGGGATCACACTCCACTTGTCCTTCTGGAGCGTAAACGGGACCTGTAAACAGCGAAGCATGCCCCTGAAATTCTCCACTATTTTTTGACTCTTCTCCGCCTTCCCAAACTCTTGTTGGCTACAGGCAGGTGGCCAGCAAAAGGTCAAAATATTATTTTTCTCTAAAATCACATCTTACTCAAGAATTGAAACTGATGTAATTCCACTTCTACCTGCTTTCTATATTGTGAGCATGCAGCAAAACAGCTATTTATACAGTGACAATCAAAGCATAATAATATGGTAAACGTGCAATTAAAATATGGAGAATTGAAATTTAATAAAAGTTATTACAATAAAAGACACAGTGCCATGGCTCTCCCTCAGAATGCCCCCGTCACTCGGAGCACGCTTGTCCCATCCCTCGCGTCAGTTTCGAAGTAGTTCTGGGAGTTCCGTTTTGGAGGTTCTTAGTTGCACTGTCCTGCTGCCTTGATGTTGAGAATAAATTCAGTGGTTACTTTTCATGGTTATCTTGGCTGTGGGGAAGATCTCAAAGTCACACAGGGTTAGACGCGGTGAACAAGGAACATGAGGACACCCTAGTGATATTAGGAGTCTGCCTTTCTGGTCGGTGGCCCTTGGCAGTAGCGTGCGCCATAGTTCTGATCACACCTGGTAAGAATATGAAAGAGAATGTTCAGCACTGTTAACAGAGCGTGGGAAGGATGATGGGAACAGGGTGTTTGAAGAGAGAGGGATACTAATGGTAATGTGTCTTTTACCATAATAATATTTTATAATTTAAACATTCATTGTATATTTTGATCACCCTTTCTATTTTCACAGCTTTAAAGAATCATGATCTTTGATCTGGTAATTTTACTTTTAAGAATCAATCCTAAGCCAAAAATAAAAATAAAGAAAACAAGTAGAAAAATATTTATTCACAAGAATGTCAGTTACAGAGATACTGGTAATGGTGGAAAATTTGAAACACTCCAGATTTCCAACAATGAAGAATGCGTTGTGCTTACTTAATGACATTTTTATAAGCATTTAAAATATTGTGGAGGGCTAATATGGTTAAGTTTTATGGTATAAAAGTATGTCAAAGATCTGATAGCTGGCAATACTTGGGGTTGTCTCTGCATTCTCAATTCTGCTGCATTGATCACTGATTTTTTGTGCCAGTATTATATGGTTTTAATCACTGTTGCTTTGTAATATAATTTGATATTTGGTATTGTGGTGTCTTCTGCTTTTGTTTTGTTGCTTAGGATCATTTTGACTCTTCTGATCTCTTGTGGTTCCATATAAAGTTTTGGATTACTTTTTCTAGTTCTGTGGAAAATGCCATTAGTATCTTGATTGGGATTGCACTGAGTCTTTATTTTGATAGTGTGGCCATTTTGACAACATTGATTCTGCCTATCCAGAAAAAGTGGATGTGTTTCCATTTTAAAATATTCTTTTCAATTTATTTTTTTTCAGAGTGCCAAGGTTTTCAGTATATAGGTTCTTCACTTCCTTAGGTAAGTTGATTCCTAGATATTTCATTTCCTTTGATACTACTCTGAATGAGATTGTTTTTCTGTTCTACTTCCGTGTGTTTTCATTGTTGCTGTGGATGAATGATATTGACTTTTATGCATTGATTTTTATATCCTACATCTTGGTTGAGTTTGTTTATTACTTCTAAGAATGTTCTGGGTAAGTTTTGGGGATCTTCTATGTAAAGGATCATGTCATTTGACTTCTTTCTTTCCTATGTGTATTCATTATGTTGACTAGAAGGTGTGAGAGTGCCCACCTTTGTCTTGTTCCTGCTTGGGAAAATGCTTTCAGTTTTTCCCCATTTAGTAGGATTGGCAATAGGATTGTCATAAATTGCATTTATCAGCTTGAGATATGATCTATGCCTGCAGATTTTTTTGATCAGGAAAGGATGCTGTGTTTTGTCAAAGGCTTTTTCTGTATCTGAGCATGTGACTTTTGTCCTTGATTTTGTTAATGTGGTATATTATATTAATTGATTTACCTATGTTGAACTAGTCTTGCATCCCTAGAATGAAGCCAGCTTGGTTATGGTGTATGATCTATTTCATGATTTGTTGCTTTCTGTTTATAGGTGTCCTATTGAGAATTTTTGCTTCTATGTTTTTTAAGCAAATTGGCCTGTAGTTTTCTTTCTTTGGTAGGTCTTTAACAGGTTTGGGAAATAAGGTGACACTAGCTTCCAGGAAGGAAATGGCCAGTGTTTCTTCTCTTTCAATTTCAAGGAGGAGTTTGAGAAGCATTGGTACCTACTCTTCCCCCGGTAGCATCCTTTCTGATAGAATTGTGTGGGCAATCTCTCAGGTCCTGGGCTTTTCTCTGTCGGTAGACCCTTTATTACTACCTGAATTTCATCCTGAATTATCACTCAATTTGGGAGGTTTATATCTTCTTGATTCATTTTGATGTACTGTGTGTTTCTAGAAATTTATGCATTTCTTCTGGGGTTTTCAATTTATTGGAATATAATTTTTCAAAATAGTTTCCTCTAATACTTTGGATTTCAACAGTGTCCAATTTGAGTTTACCTTTTTCATTTCTAATTACATTGATGTGAAATTTTTCTTTTCTTCTTTTGGTGAGTTTGGCTAGAGATTTATCAATCTTATCATTTCAAAGAACCAACTCTTTGATTCATTGATCTTTGTATTTTTTGTTTCAATTTTATTGATCTCTTCTCTGATTCTTATAATTTCCTTCCTTCCATTGCTTTTGTATATGGTTTGTTCTTGTTTCTCTAGGACATTGAGCTACATCATTAGATTGTTTATTTGAAATTATCTGAGATTCTTTTTCTCATATAAGTGCTTATAGCTATAAAATTTCCTCTTTGTACTGCTTTCATTATGTCCCATAGATTCTGGTATGGCGTGCTTCCATTGCTACTTGACATTTGAGAGTGTTTTATTTCTTCCCTAGCTGCTTCTGTGATCCACTGCTTGTTCAATTATGAGCTATTTAATCTCCTTGTATTTGTATAGTTTCTGTAGTTTCTTTTGGTGTTGATTTTCTAGTTTCACTCTACTATGATCTGAAAGTATACAGGGAATTATTTCAATTCTTTTATATTTATTTAAGCATGTCTTATTTCCAAAGATATGGTCTATTTTGGAAAAAAATACCATGTGCTGCTGGGGAAAAAAAAGGGTGTATTCTGTTGACGCTGGATAGAACAATCTCCGTTTGTTCTATAATGTGATTTAGCTTTGTGATTTTTTTGCCTAGTGGTCCTATTTATGAGAGTGAGGTTCTGGAGTCCCTTAGTACGATTGTACTGGGGTCTATTTCATTTTTCATGTCCAATATTTTCTGTTTTATGTAATTGCACCTACAGTGGGTGCATGTATGTTTACAACTGTGAGCTCTTCCTGTTGAATTGTTGCCTTTACCACTATATAGTGTTCATCTTTGTCTCTTCTGACCTGTTTTGTTTTGAAATCTGCAGTGTCTGAGAATAGTATAGCTATTCCTGCTTGTTTCTGGGCTACAGTAAAATGTAGTATTAGTTTCCAGCCTTTTACCTGCAGTCTGTGAGCTTCTTTGTGGGTGAAGATCATTAGCAGTAAGAGTCATTATTGTAAGAGTTTTACTGAATCCTGTTATTGTCTTGTTTTTCTAATGTTGGTTCTTTGTTTTTTCTTTTTAGTTTACTTCATTATACTAGTGTCTCAATGCACATGGCAAAAAGGACTGCACGGAAGTGAAGGTTTCCTTGAATCCCAAGCAGATTTGGAAGGAGGAAGATTTTTAAACCTAATTTACATCAAAGGTTTTCTAAGTTCTATTCGTATTTGTACGATGATGAATCATTCAAGAAAAGCATAGAATAGAGGTATTTTCAGTGAGTGAGAATTTAGAGGTGACCAAGTATAACTTTCAATTAAAAGGAAGAATTTGAGGTTTTAAATTTTAAATAACCCCTCCAAGCCTGAGGTCAAATTTTATATTCCATGCCTAGGCTAATCCTCATCCTTCCAATTCTTGGTAGAGTGGCTTTTACTTTCTGCCATTCTCAAGATCAGAGCACCACAGATTGGGTCCTTTGCGTATCCTGCCTATACTCCCCAGAGCCACTTGGGATCTGGGCTCTCTGTATTCTTTACCCACAGCCAGAGCATTTTGTATTTGCCGCCTGATTCACTTCACTAAAACAACACTCCCATCCTGTCAGTTGCTTACGATGCAGCCTGCTTTTCAGATCAGCCACCTCTGTTACACAAGCTAGAACTGTTCTCTGCAAAGCTTAGAGATGAATGGGCATTTTGGCTTCCCCTCAAGGTGTCAAAGGACACTTCATCACTGGGTCCCTTCTGGGGGCACTTCCCCGGAATCTTCCCCATGGGATCTTCGGAGCTCAATTTTCCACCCCTTCTCTCATGACCCATGATGTGTGACTGGCCCTGATCCCATTGCCCTGCAGGCTCCAGGGCTCCGAAGAGGGACCAATGCTGTGTCGCTGCTTCCCACAGCGCGTGAGCGCAATAAGCAATTCCTAATTGTGGACATGGGGGTGGTCTATTTCTGGACGTAAATTTCAACAACCAGCTGTTAAGCTGTTGCTCCCTTTTGCAGACGAGGAGTCATGGAAGGGCTGGAATCCACTGTGTTCCAGTTGTCTGAGGACAGAAGTGCAGCCAAAGATAGGATCACTTGGGGTCAGGGTTAGGCGGGGACTCGAGGTCAGCCAACCCTAGACGTGGCCGCTTGTCTTCCTCCTCCCATGAGAAAGACTTCTCTGCAGAATGTGCGGCTCTTCTGAAGTGCAGCCTGCTTCCTGCTGCTGAGGTTGCCTATTTGGGGGTGAGGATGCAGATGTTAGGACATTCCTTCCTTCCAATATGTCCATTTTCTGGACATGCCATCGCTGGCCTCCTGCCCCACGGCCCTGACCCCACACACACTCCACACTCTTGACTTCCTCCCTGGGGGCTGCCAGATCTCAGGGACTTGCCCATGAGCTACTGCACAGCCTGTAGATGATACAAGTCACCACTAAAGGGTGTGTGACTCCCCCACTTCCAACCACCGCCTCTGCCCTGATGCAGTCAGCTTCTCTATGGGACAACTGGCAGTACCGGGCCACTTTTTTTTTTTTTTTTTTAATTTTCTAAGTCTTCTTCAGAGGCTGGTACTGCCAGGCTGGCCAGATGTGCCAGGAAGGAGACTCCTTGCCTAAACCCAGGCCCACATGGACCTCCATTCTCCTTTTTCCCTCCGAGGTACCTGCTGATCTTACCTGAGATCTGGGGTCAGCCAGATACCTCAAGGAGTTCCGGGAGCCATGCCTATGGGATCTTCTCAAAGACTGACATTGGAGCTACAACTGGTTAAATAGATTCCTCCTGCCGGTCAGTGCAGTGTGGCATCGCTTAATAACCACCAGAATGACGCTGACATTTTTCTTTTCAGTACTGGGTACTAAACCTGTGGCCTTTACACTGACCTACATCTCCAGCCATTTTTACATTTTTGTTCCATATTCTATTTTGAGACAGGGTTTTGCTAAGTTGCCCAGGCAGGTTTCAACTTGGGATCCCCCTATCTCAGCCTGTCAGCCGGACTTAGCAGGGTGCACCACCGAGATATAATTGTGTTTTCAGTAATGCTTGGCTCTTATCCCAAGAATAAAAAGACAAAAATGATATAAGATCATTAAAAAATAACAGCCAAATTAAAATTTTTAATGTAAAAAAAAATTACCAAAAGTAAAAGAAACTCGGCAGAAGCCAGTTACAACGCAACTTCTCATTTTGAGGAGGGGGAATCCACCCTAGAGCCGGGCCTGGCCCGAGTCCGCCCCCCACGCCGGGTTAGAAGCGGTTTCCTTCCTGTGGAAAGCAGAAGTTCACGGGTTAAAATAGATCCTCTGTGCACGCCTGAGCATCGCCATCAGCAAAGAGGCCTTCCTGTTTTCCACTTCCCAATTCTGAGGTCCGCCGTGCTTCACACACTGCTTTATAGGAACTCTGTTAGAAACTCCCCTACTCGCCTTGGATTTAGGGGAAACTAGAGGCCTTTTGCTAAGGTATCGGGCCACTTGATGTCTTGTAACTTTAACTCCTGAATGACGGCCCGTGGGTCTGGAAAGTTGTCTTGGAACCGGACGTTGATTCTCCCTCCCTGTCTCTGTCCTACTAAAGTCTCCAAGTTTCCAGGCTGGGCTTGAATCTGCGATCCTTCTGCCTCAGCGTTCCAGAGCGCCGGGACTGCAGGAGTGCGTCGCTGCACCGTGCTGGATGAAAGATCCTGGGGAGAGTGTCCCCTGCTCACCCACTGGCCCCTGCCCCTTCTGTCCGTCCTCTGCGATTGGAATGCTAAGAGCAAGCCACCCTGCTTTTCTTTTGTGGTTTCTCATTTTTCGTTCTTTTCCTCTCCATTGCTTCTTAAAGGTCTAGAATGGGGTCCTTTCCGGGTCTGCTTAATTTTTGCCATTGTCCCCAATCAGAAACAAGAGCAGCGAACTCGGGAGAGCTGAGATTTTCAACTGGGGATCTTGTGTGAAAGTTTTGGGTCACAGCGACATCCTGTGGTTACTTTAGTAGTTGCGGTTGAGTTTGCCGGGAATAAATTGCACTTCAGAAAAGCAGCTGGTTCATTTATCACAGAAGGGAAGGGATGACCATTGTCCTGTCGCCCAGAGGTCGCGGCAGGGGCCTTTCTCCACCACACTGTCAGTTGGAAATATACGGGCCCTCGTCCAAGGAGGGCTTCTACCTGAGCTTAGGGAACGGCCTGGAGGCTGAGGTGTTTTCTACATCGGGGACAGCAGTGTTACATCGCTGGATCTCAGGGTGTCCTCTTTGGAACACTGTTCATAAAGGCATTCAAACTCAGAGGCACAGAGGATGACGTTTACAGGTCACCTAGACTGGTAATCCCTGCCTCTAAGGGTGAGGGCTGCTGTGTGCGGGTGGTTTTCTCTATATTCAGGGTATTTCCAATTCTCTCTAAGCCCCTACATGTGTTTATTTGGTCTCATTTCAGTGAGGCGGATGCTGTTTTCTCCATGGTGTAGATACCCGTCTGACAATAATTTTGTTTGTAGTATTTTGCTGGCTGGGAAAAAAATCTCCACTAACACAAAGTCCTAATAAGATTTTGAACTGGGGTTGAACACCCTTAATTCAAAAATCCAAAATCTGAAATTCTTTGAGCACCAAGATGATATTACAGGTAGAAAATACTACACTTGACCTCATGTCTGAATCATCAAAAAATATTATACACAATTACTTTTAAGAGATTATGTCTGAGGTTCAGATGAAACGTAAATGATTTTCAGTTATTGCCTTCTCCGGGATAGCTCATTATGCATATGAAAATATCCCAAAGTCAGAAAAATGGCCAAAATCAAAAATGCTTCTGGTCCCAAGTATTGAGGATAAGGGATATTCAACATGTGTTATGAATGCATTAACTCTTGAAAATAAATAATTTACATTGAATTAACTCCAATTATATATATGAGGTTTGAGCAAAAATATGATACATATTTAAGTAAAAAATTATTACAGTAAAATGCACATTGCCATAAATCCTATTCAAAATCCTCCCTCTCACTTCAAACCCACTTATCCCATCGTTCTTGATACTTCTGGAAGAGATTCTGAAAGTCCTTTTCCTTGAGTGTTTCTATTTGCACTGTCATGTCTACCTCAATGCCCTGAAGTGATTCAAAGTCTTTGCGGCAATTTCTATCAAATTAAAAATGTTACAATGTGTCCTCATCCACCTTATTCACAGCATATGGCCCTGCCCCCCTTCCGGCTCTTCTCCAAAGTCAATATGACCATGAAAGGTAAATGTTTTCCATTGGTTCAGCACACTGAGGCAGCCAACGAAAGACACTTACGAAAGAGAACTTCCAGAGCTGTTTCGGGAAATGGCAAGGATCACAAACATGGGTTCAAAGCCAGGGAAGCATTTTGAGGGAATTCATGGCAATATGATTTTTACTCTAATAAATTTTTTAAAATGTAAAAATCTGCTGTGTGTGTTAATCAGCTTAGAGAAGGATAGTGAAGCCACATATGGTTTGTGACTGTCCTGTCCTGTCTTGGCCATGATGAGGGCATAGATAGACCAGCATCCTCTTATAGCAGCTCCAAGGCACTCTGAGGGAACCTTAGCCTACAATCAGGGAAACCCCACCGTGGAAGCACACCCAAATGTTTTACAAGTGAGCTACCATTCAATTCTGAACGCACTAATTTCAACCGGTCTCTGCTGATTTTCAGGGTCAGCCTGCTTTGGCCTTAGGGAGTAGCAGAGGAGGATACTGACCAGAGAAATTGCCCATGGTTATACTTCCAACTTGAAAAAAAAAGCCCTTGGCCAATCTCTTGTTTGTCAACACATACACTCAGGAAATCTCATTGTCTTAAAACACAGTTCTGTTTGTGTTATTCCCCAACTCAAAATTGCCTTCAGCTTTGCTCAGCTGGTTGGGCTTGAACTTAGATTTCTCCCACCTAAGTCTCTCAGGGGAAAATCTTGATTTATTTTTAAACTCACAGATACACTGGTCAGTCAGATGACTGTCCTTCATACTTCAGGTCTAGTTTAGATCTATCCTAGGGATCTCAGATTTGAAAACAGCAGCTACTCACAGTCGGCTTTTGGTGTGGTAGGTCACAGGGAGTAAAGCAAACAACAACAGAATGCTGAAAATCTCTGGTTGGGAGCTAGGTGTGTGGGGCACACCTGTAATCCTCGCACTCTGGGAGGTCAAGGGGGAGGAGGGTTATATCTTACTCTATATTCTTCCGGCCAACACAAGTCACACAGAATGAGTTGTGACGATGAATCTACATACATACAAAAGGCACAGATGGATTATTATCTTGTGAGGAGAAAGTGTAAAGTTGGGACCATTAGCCTTCCTCGGTGAAGCGGAAGACAGGAATTATCTCAAACATGATTACATTTATTAGACTTTGCCTGTATGGCTTGTGTTTTCCAACTCTTGTTTTTGTGTTACGTGTTACTGAATCCCAAGCCTTGGTATTGAGATGTATCCCTAGATCACTTTAATTTTATTTATTTTCCTTTTTATTTTGGGATAGGGTCTCATTAAGTCACTAGGGTGGGCCCAAACTTGTGATCCTCCTGTCTCAGTTTCCCAGAATGCTGCGATTACAGGTCTACCATGTCTGGCTTATAATTTACCTCTTAAAGATAATATCCATTATTTGCTAGAGTTATTCCTAGACATCTTATTTTATGCTATTATAGAAAATATAAATGTGTACTTCAAAAGATCCTTCTTTCAAGTGTTATAATGTATGACCTATAATAAATATTTGCATGTTCATCTCAAAGCCACTTCAGAATATGATAATATCGTATCAGAAAAGCCAGTCTTCATACAAGTCTCGCCATATGCTGGGCACTATTCTAAGCACCTAACATGTATGCAATGCAACCAGTGTCACAAGAACGCTGTGGAGGAGACATTATAACTATTTATAGATGAAGGAACTGCAGTCCAGAAAAGTGCAGAGAGGCTAAGTAAAGTATTTGAGGTCCTAAGTGACAGTCAGGATTTGAACTCTTTGTTCAATACCCCTGATGATAGTCATGACATTGTATTTCCTTCTTACTCTGGTAAAGTTCTCCCATCAAGTCTAATAATTTACTGTGCCTATGGTTGGGGTCTTGCAAGCACTGTACAAATACGTACAATAAGGACAATACAGATCATCTAGCAAAAGCACGGTTAGTGCCCTGGAAAGGCAGGGCCCGGGGTGTGGGTGGGAGTGGGGGAGGGGGCCTCGAAGAAGAAGAGCATTCTCCAAGCGACTGGAATTCACTAAGCCCTTGGGATTGCTGGTATACTTCCCAAGGAGCCAGGAATTTCATGCATTTCAGCACTTGCCAAGCTCGGCATCCTCGGAGGGGGCCTGCAGGCTCCAAGGAGGCCTGAATAGGGAGTGCGGCCCAGGGCCAAGCCCAACAGAGAGTGTCAAGTAACAGGCCTGTCCTCTCCCCGCCCTCCACCCCCAGATTTGGGTGGAATCGAAGGGCCAATTCAAGCTCCTCCCTTTCACTGATCGAGGCCCCTGGGGAGATCCCCTGAGGCAGAGACCAGCAATCCCACGGGCTTCTGCTCTAAACAGGCTTGTGTTTGAATCCACAATATACTTGGCTGTAGTTTTACACACATTACTTTCTGAAAAAAAAATCCTGCAAAAAAAGAAAGAAAAAAAAAGGGAGCTAGAAGAATGGAAGGGAGAGGTTTTGAGAGATGGAGAATTCTTTTTTCCAGTGTACTGAATGAGGTTAATAAGTGGAAAAACAGAAGTACTTGCCATGAAGCGTCTATGGAAGGGTTACCGGGCCATGATAATTAAAAATCAATTAAACAGCTGTACCACTCATTTAGCCTCAGTTCCCTCTCTCAACCTTGGGGGTGGGGAGAGGAGGTGACTTGGGTGCACTAGAGCAGAGAGAGGGTGTGTCCTTGATGGTGGCCATGGTGACTGATAAGAAGGTGTGGGGACATCTGTATGTAGGGCCTCACAAAAGCTAATTCACAGCTAGATGACAATCTTCCCAAACCCCGCTACAAATCAGGCATTTGCTCATAGGTTGCAGAGAAATGTTACCCAGTGCCTTACATAGCCTGTCACGGGGCAGGGGGTGGGAGAGGATGGTCCCCCTGAGTAAGTCTCTTGAATCTCCGTGGCTCAGTGTCCTTTCTGTAAAATAAAGGCTTGAAGTAGGTCATTGGTTTCCAAACACCGCCTCCAGAATATTCTCAGAAGTTGGGCAGGCAGAGAGGAGAAGTGGAAAAATTATCTGAGCCATTTAGTCCATGTTTGCTTCTGTCATCTCTGACCTTGGACTGTTTTCAACAAAAACAGTTGGTCGAGGCATGAATCTTGGTTCTGGGCATGCTGCACTATGTTGCTCAGGGATGCCAGGTGAGCCCCAAGGGGGCAGCCCTTGGTTCTGCGCTGGCTTGGCCCGCACTGCCACTTTGCAGGAGGACAGGAAGGTTCTTGACAGAGCTATGCATTTCTCAAGGGGGCCAAGGAAGACTGAGAACCCATGGGAAAGTAAGCACCCACAAGTTCTGGGCTAGGGAATGCAGCGGGTAGCCCCGTAGTCTGTCTGGACACAAGATCCCACAGATCTCCACATACATTTTCACAAAGCAGGTGAAATTTTCCATAAGATTCAGCAACAATGTCCCCGTGAGATTTCCCTGAGCTCCAGAGCTTGGTTATGAGCGTCTCTTACGCTTCCTTCCTGAAATACCACAGCATGTCACTTCTCTTGAATTCGGAGTTGTCAGTTTTTGTGCTTGTGAACCTGCCCTTCATCTCATCTTGCGATCAGAAGCTGTGGCCTCTCGCTATGAATTACCAGGATCTAGCAAAGTCCCTGCCCTACACCAGTGATTGTAATTTCCAAATTACAAAGAGCAATATTTCTAGTTTCATGAGTATTTTCACAACTTTCCCATCAGCACCGTGGGGTGGAGAATGGACTCTGTGACAGGCTCTCTAAAAGAAAGTCAACGTACCCTTGCCTTCCAAGCTAGGCTGTGAAAAGACTGAGATCCTGCCTACGGCTCCTTTGAGATCAACACCAGCTGTGTGGAAGCCTAAACTAGCTGCTATGGTTTAGATGTGGCTTGTGCCCTAGAGATTGGTGTGTTGGAGACTCAGAAAGGTAGTGTTGCTGTGTTGAAAACTTTGAGAGATAAGGTCATCTAGGGCCTGGTGGTGTAGGCCTATAACCCCAACAATCTAGGAGACTGAGACAAGAGGATTGTGAGTTTGAGCCTGGCTTGGGCAATTTAGTGATTTAGAAATATTCTGTCTCAAATTAGAAATAGAAAAGGGGCCTAGGATGCAGTTCCATATGAAGGCTCTGGGTTCAACCCCCAGTACCTCAAACAGGGAGGGAGAGAGAGAGGAGGAGGAGGAGGAGGAGGGAGAGAGAGAGAGAGAGAGAGAGAGAGAGAGGTGGTTCCTAGTGAGAGGGGGTTTGATCATCGCTGGGGGTACTGACTGCAGAAGGAGTTAGGTAGTTCTCATGAGACCCTGTCACTTTTCCTGAGAGTGAGTTGTTACAAGAGTGGGCCAAGCTCCTGATTCCTCTCACTCCATTTTTGTCTTACTGTGTGATTCCTCTCAGAAATGTTCCCACCATGATACCATCGCCACGAGACCCTGACCAGAGGTCAAACAAATGGGGCCACCCAATTTTGCCTTCAAAACTGTAAGATAATAAATTCCTTCATATATTACCCAGACTCAGCAATGGAAACTAGACCAATACATTAATCACATGGGGAACGAAAGACGAATCCAACTTACAGGTAGCTACAGCGGCCTGGTAGCTGAGCAAACAAGGCTTCAGGTGATCCCACCCTCCAGCCTGCAGGCCTTCCAGCTGAGGGGCTAGACACTCTGAGCAGCGATGAGGTTCACGGTCTCCACGAGCATAATAAATATTTGCAATGCTTCACTAGGTGTAGCATTTGTTATTCGGCCGTAGCAACTCTAACAATGATAAATGATCGGTACTGGATGCTTTCACGATTGGTCAGCCATAAGTATCACCAGCTCCCTGGTCCCACCGAGGAGGTGGGAAGACAGGAATAATTCTAGGAAACTGGTTGGAATATATTATGTTTTTCTAAAGTTTTACAACACAAGTGCCTATAAGTATCTACTATATGTGGATTCTTTAAAAATCAGGATCCATAAAAGGACATAGAAGAGACTTCAGTGTGTACTGTTCAGGGAAAGGATGAATACTGTATGATTTTAAGCAAAAGTCACTGGAAAAGGCAGAACTATGGAGACAGTAAAAAATTGCTGGCCAGAGATAAGGAGGGGAGGAGATAAAAATAGAGAGAGCATAGGGTGTTTTAAGACAGTGAAACTATTCTGTAGATATTGTCATGGAGGATACATACTATTCCATACTTGTTAAAAACCACCGACTGTATAGTACTGAGAATAGTTCAAGATAGGGGATGCGAACCCTGTATTCACTGTAGGTTCATTGGTTGGAACAGCCTCCAGGGGATGACGTCACCAGGGGAGGCTGCGTGGCGGGTGAGTGGCCATGGGAGACAACAGGGAATTGGTGAGAACTCTCTACTTCCCCTTCCATTTTCCCCCCACTTCCGCTCAATTTTGCTATGAACCTAACACTGTTTTAAAACAAAACAAAGCAAAAGTATTATTTTTAAAGGTCATTTGAATACAGTTGTATATGTGCCTGGACGCTTCTCTTTCTCTCTCATCAAACTCCTCACAAATCAACAGATCCTGCGTCATCAGCAGGATTTTGAGGGTTCCAGTCACGGCTGGGGCTGGAGGGGACCATCGGACTACACACTCGTGAGTTGATTGACATTGGGACTTACTCCTCCCATCCTTCTTTTGTGCTGCGCGTGTTATCTGGGAGCTGATTTGTTTCTAACCTAATTTAAGACGTTTTCTATTTTTACTTTGAGTGACGGTGAAAAACCTTCAGCCTTCAAAGGCTCAGAAGGTAATGAATGGCTTAGGAGGAGATTCAAGCAGGAACTCAGGGGCAGCTTGAATAACAAATTAAGCCGTCCTTATTCTTAGGGTTTTTTTCCTCTCTCTCTCCCTCTAGCATTTATGAATTAGCAACTGTTTTCCAAAAAAAAAAAAAAAAACAGCTGGATCATTTATAAAGAGTGGTATTATTTTGCTTTTAAATTAAACTAGATGCTATAATTGGGTTTTATTATCGTGTCTGTTGGTTTAATAGATTTCCTCACAGGAAATGCAGCAGGTGACCACGGAGTGGTGAAAGCTGTGTGAAGGTGACTGCACGGGGTTTTCATAGTCTCAGAAGCACTTGTGATGACGATTATTCATCTCCCTGAGTGCAGTTGAGTCTTTAACCTGATTTGTGTGCACGTGTGAAGGTGCACCCACTTGCTAAGTATCTGGGGTGAAGAGAGGTTGTCACTTGGTGTCACAGAATTCTCTGGCCCTCCTGCATGCTGGTGGCAGTTCATTTGGGTGGCTGGGGCATGGTCTCGGGGCAGGGAGAAGTGCCACCAGGAGCCCAGGCAGGCAAGAGGAAACCTTCCAGATCTGTTTCTGTGAGTTTTTCACACAGGCATGACTGCAACAAGGACGCTCCTGTTGTTAATTACAAAAAAAGTTTCATTATGAGTATGTATTTATTAATATCCACATATTACTAAATCACTGTATTGGTACATTTGTGCATCTATCAATTGATTTTTTTAGCGTTTAAAAGTCCTACATGTACAGATTTAGCAAGCCAGATAGTTCTATCCGGCTCCCACTGGAACTCAGCAAGCTCCGCTCGCCATGTTTCTGTCCTGATTTCCTCTCCACAGCGGCCATTACTTTGTCTATCAAAGCCACTATTTCTGGAGTTTGCCTCCATATTTCTAAATTATATGTTTATAGTGCTATTTTTAATAACCTCAGCTGCAAAATGGAGTTGAAGACTTCATAAGGTGAGTATGAGCATGAAACAGAATTAACTCTAATCTTGCTTTTCCCCCATTTGTTGCTCAGTTTTCTTTGTCCCTCTGCTGAAAGCATCCTCAAACCCTCCACTGGGAAGGAAGGTCTGGGGTGCGCTCAGCCAGGGTGAGCACGTGGGAGAAGCACCCTTCCTCGCTGGAGCCCCCTCCCTCTGCCACAGTCAAGGGCTGGCGGCCATGGGGCTGCTGGACAGCGACCAACCTCACAGTCCCTGCCCCCACATCCTCCTCCTCCTCGTCTCATGACCTCTTTCTTGTTTTACACTCTTACTGTAGATAAGAACACCCTCTGCTAGCTCCCACGTCACAAATATGTAGAAAATCAGTACAACCTCACCCGGGAGCGATGTTGGACTAGATAGAATTGTCAATTGAAAATACTTTTTCCCTTAGAGATTTAAGTTCTGGCCCTTTCAGTTTCCAGTGCAGCTAGTGATAAATCTAATACGCTTACTTTTAGAGGAAGTTTTGGGTTTTTGTTTTATCTTTTTATTTGTGGGAATGGGGATTGAACACAGGACCTTCCCTCTGAGCTATATCCCCAACTTATTTCTTTTTCTTTATTGTTTATTTGAGACAGGTTCTCACTATAAGTTCCTAAGTTCCCAGTCTGGTCTGGAGCCTGTAATTCTCCTGCCTCAGCCTCTCAAAATGCTCGATTATAGGCCTCTCCCCAGAACCAAGTTTGGAGAAGACTTGTCATTTCCTTTCTACCTGCATTTAGAATCTACTCTTTCTCCTTAGAATCCCACAAGTTTAGGATGTTGTGACTTGGGGTGAGACTTATTGATCCACTATGTGGGGGACTCTTTGAGGGCTGTCAGTATGAAAACTCATGCCGTTCAGCTCTGAGAATTTCTGGGAATTGTGTTTTGAGTAGTTTCAATCCTTCTGTGATGGCTTACCTTAATTGCCATCTTGATTGACTGAGGAGCCACCCAGGTCAGGTTTTATAACTAGAATATATAAAGAACTCAAAAAAAGCTTGCAAAATGAAAGACCTGATAAAAAACAATGGACAACTGAAATGAAAAGACACTTTGCAAGAGAAAAAGTACAAATGAACAGTAAATACATGAAAAAATGTTCCACAGCTTTGGCCATCAGGGAAATGCAAATTAAAGTAGTACTGAGAGTCTGTCTTACTCCAACAAGAATTGTTATCATTACGAAGTCAAAAAAAAAAAGGTTGGCAAGGTTGTAGGAAAAGGAATGCTTCTACACTGTTGGTGGGATTATAAACTAGTACAACCACTATGGAAATCTGTTTGGAGATGCCTTAGAAAACTAATAATAGAAATTCCATGTGACCCACCTACCGCTCTCCTGGGCATCCTTCCAAAAAGAGCTAAAGTCAGCATATCACAGAGACACATGCACAGCCACGTTGATCGCAGCACAACTCATGATAGCTGAATTCCGGAAACAACCTGCATCCCCTTCAATGGATGAATAGATAAAGAAAGTGTGGTATGTCTACATAACTGAGTACTATGATGTCATAAACATAGATTTGAAGCATTTGTAGGAAAACGAATAATGCCTTAGGGAAATAAACCAGACACACCAGGTTACATATCGCATGGTATCTCTTATGTGAGATGGCCAGCACATAAATAATGGAAAAATCATAATGTAAAGGAGAGAGTAGGAAATGGGGAATTATATTTCTTGGAGATGGGAAAGGATCTTGAGAGTAGGAAAAGGGGGAAAACTGGTAGAGGAGGGAAAGGAGCAGAAAAAAAAACAAAGGTCAAAAACTGATGCATGTAGGCACCAATTCTCTGAGTTGGATGTAAGCAACATGTAAATACATTTGTAGTGCTTACATTTTCAAATAAAATTTAAAAAGTAGATCGCAATTTTGTAAACCGTAATTTAGTCTTTCCCCCAAAGAAAACTCCAGGTTTCAATGCCTTCATCAGAGAATCACACAAAAACTTTTAGTAAGAAAAATGCTGATCTTACACCAACTCCTGCAGAGGATGGAAAAAAAATAGAATAATCCTGAAGTTGTTAAGAGTTGAAGAGATGAGCTTACTCTGCTACCAAAAGCTGACAAGAACATCATCAGAAAGAAAAGTCACAGGCCAGTTCCACACATAGATGAAAATATTCTAAATAAAAATAAGCTGAAGCCAGCCATATACGAAAAATACAGAACACTATGAATAAGTGTACTTATTAAAAATTTTATTCTGAAAATTCAAGGCTGATTTTTTAAAAAATCAATTCATCGTCTCAGAAGAAAGGCAGTGTTGGCGTCAAGTGTTCACTCATGATGCTTTGTTGTTAGGAGTGCTGGGTGACTTGACAGACCCATAATTCACTTATCAAGGCAGAAGTGAAAACATTCTGCCCAATATGTAGCTTATTGGACAGAATTCAGTTCACTAGACAGGGATGAAGAACTGGGCAACCAGAAAAGTGTCAAAAGGGATGAGGAGCAGCCTCAGATTCTGAGAAACGGAGCACAGAGTCTGAGGGCTCAGCACCTGGCAAGGAAGACCCTCCACAGAAGCCAAATTCCTCTTCCCACTAATAAATACAAAGGCTTCCTAAGGAGAGTATATGTTCTGGTTCTCAAAATACATTCAGTTTCCCAAGAATTCTTCAGAGCTTTGTAATAAACACATGGTCCAACTTCCTTCTGATAACATCTCAGCTGGGTTGGGCCTAGTTCCATGCACACTATGGTTAAAGGCATCGGTCAGTTCTAACAAACTGATCCAAGGAAGAGCACAATGAAGGCTCAGAGGGCTGTACCGAGGGACGACATGTTTCCTCCCCTCTACTGTGCCAGTGGTTTTTGGGAGAGAGCTACATTATGGGGTAGGGCCTTATTTGAGGCTGGCTGCATATTATTTTCCAAAACGCTGGTTTATCTGCTTTTATCTGCTCTTTGGTTTGTCAAGGCTGAAGCCATGCTGATTTTCTGTTTTAGGTCTTGTTTTAGCCTATTGGTCAAGAGTACAGCTTCTGGAGACACTTCTGAATTCAATATCCATGTCATCAACTCACCCAAATCAACTTGGCCAAACACAATGCTGGTTTCTTCCATAATCAGAGAAGAGATCTGCAATGAGTGTCACTTAGTCCTGGTTCCCCAGAAAGACAGAACACATAGACTATGCCATGCTGTTTAACAAGCCGCTATGGTTACAAAGAAAAAAAAAAGCGTTTCTGACGTTCTCTGTGCTGATTGGCAATGCTTTAGCTGTGAATATTGCTGCAAATCACAGAGCACAGTTTCCCCAGTGGAAGCCACCGCCCACCCTCGGACTGTGCGTCCTTGCTTGGAATCCATCACTCGCATTGTGGCCTAAAGGAATCCTGATGTGGTCATACCGTACACATGAAAGTACTTAAAAGTAAATTAGAGACATAGAAACAACCATCTTGTCTACATTCTAGGTAACAGTCTGAACAAGTTATGTAAAATTTCTGTGCCTACGATTGTTCATTTGTCTAAACACATGGATTATTGGGTCAATAAGTAAAAACAATGTACATAAAATTCTTAGAATTAAGCCTAACATACAGAAGACATCCAGGAAATGGTAACTTCTATTATTAACTGCATAGTCTATATAAGTAGTATCTTCTATTTATCTTTTAGAAAAGCCTGACTGCCCATCAAACCTTGATTAAAATGGAGAGATGAAATTGAGGTCCACTCAGGCATGCTGTGTGCTGTCACGCACTTGGGGATAGGTTGTCATGATACAAAGGCAGGCCTTGGTCTTACAAGCTTAGGACATTGGGTTTTCTCAGTGTTGCCCAAAGTACCTGATGATAACCAAGCTCATTAGAAACTGATATACACACAAAACTTTCAATTTATAAATCACAACGAGAAATAAATCTACTGAGGGCAATGGATGGTTCATTTTATAGGTGTAATCCTGGCATCTTAGGATGGATTAATTTTATGCAATGAACATATCCCTGAAGATTGCACTATTCAAAACTTATGTAACTCAAAGCAATTTTCCCAGTTAATAAATTTAAACTAAAAATATATTTTCATAGCATATAGGTCTATGCTTTTGTATTAAAAGTGCCTTTTAATGGTGCTTTTAATCTTCTCAGTCTGATCTCTGATATTTTGCAGAAATCAATCTGATAAATCATATCATATCATAACGGATACTAGATCTTCTATGGAGTCTTTTAATGACATGTAAAATCTGGAATAAATGTGTGGCTGTTTGTGCTTTCCTGTACCACTACTTATGATGCTCATATGACATGACCTTCAGATATTTTTAAAAGAATTTTAAATTATCAAAACATATGTTGTCACCCAAATCACTGTAAGTTCTGAGTCTTGAGACTAAACAGCAACACAGTTCATGAGACATTGGCAAAAAGAGGAAAGAACTTCTGCCTCAGAGCTGAATGGTGCAGCTTACAATTCATTTGTCTGAGCAATGATAAGGAAAATCACTTGATTTAATTTTTGATTTTGGGGATTTGAACTATTTGAGCACTAAATGACATCTTAAAACTATTGAGAATTACACAATTTTCAATGCAGTCATGTGGATGCATGCTGCTTAATGACATACTATATTCTGAGAAATATGTCATCAGACAAGCTCATTCTTGTATTAACATCATAGAGTGTACTTATACATGTATCATTATATAGTTGGCCATCATGTGTGCTGTGTTTCATTGACTGAAACATTGCTATTTGGCCCATGATTGCCCGCATAACTTACATTCATGTAAGATACAAGTATGTTGTAGATGAATTCCTGGTTTTTAGACCGTTCCTTTTCAAGGAATGTAGCAGAGTGGAACAAACGTGGCTTAGAGGAGCTGTGTCTAATTTAGACACTATTTTACTTACTAGCTGGTTAAGAATTGATTTATGTATTTAAAAGGAAGAAATTTTTTTTCAGAATTGGAGATTGAGCCCAGGGCCTTTGTATTGAGTTACATCTTCTGTCCCTTATTTATTTATTTATTTATTTATTTATTTATTTGAAACAGAATCTTTCCAAATTGCTCAGGCTTGGATAGAACTTTCCATCCTGGGCTGGAAGAGCAGCTCAGTGGTTAATCTGCTAGCCTAGCAAGTGCTAAGTTCCTGAGTTCAATACCCCAGCACTATATAAACTGGATGTGGTGGCAACTGCCTGTAATCCCAGCACTCAGGAGGCTGAGACAGGAGTATTTGAAGCAGGAGGATTGCCTTAAATTCAAGGCCAGCCTGGGTTACATCATGAGTTCAGATCCAGCCTTGTCTACAAAGTGAGACCCAGTCTCAAAAAGAAAAAAAAAACAACAACAAAACTCCATCCTTCCACCTCATCCTCCCAGAGTTACTGTATTACACACCTATGCCATCACACCTGGCTACAACAAGGGCATTTTAATGGTGCATGTCCACCGCAAAGTGTGATTCTGAAGATGATAATTACATTTACCATTTATTAGGGGCTTTTCCTTCATAAGCCACCAAATTTATATGCATTTTTGTATTCATTTTATAGGAGCTCCATGAAACTGAGCTAATTACTTCACAGACAAAAATGGTTCATAGTTCAGTAACATAACCAAGACCAAATAGTTAATAAGCTGCAGGACTGAAATTCAACCAAAGATGCAAACTGAATTTATTTATGTATGTATTTTGGTACTAGATACAGAATTGAGAGTCTTTACATTGATCTATACCTCATCTCCCCCTTTTCTTAATTTTTATTTTAGACAGAGATTTACTCAATTACTAAGTTCTCCAGGCTGAGCTCAAACTTTCTATCCTCCTGCCTCAGCCTCCCATAGAGCTGGGATTACGGGTTTGTACAATACACATTACTTTCCTTTCCTAAAACTAAAGGTGAGTCAGCTTCAGCTCAAGCAGTAGCTTCCTCATGCTGGACTTCCCACTAGCCTAAAGCTAAAAGTGATCAGCTCTTTAAAATATCCTTGAGCAGTATCAGACAAAGTAGAATATCAGTAACAGGTAATTATCATTTCAATTATTACCATAACCTCTTCTTCCGTTTCCAACCTGCGTGCATGTGTGCGCATGCCCCAACACACACACATACATACACACACACTTTCTCTAAGGAAGGGAATAAAACAATTAACATGGAAGATTGTGGGGCACATTCACAGCCAGAGACGGAGCATCACAGTTTGGGTTCCCGCGA
Source organism: Ctenodactylus gundi (assembly GCA_004027205.1). Lineage (NCBI taxonomy): Eukaryota > Metazoa > Chordata > Mammalia > Rodentia > Ctenodactylidae > Ctenodactylus > Ctenodactylus gundi. The sequence goes on along the minus strand of PVKB01001733.1, from coordinate 342,413 downwards.
GCTTGCTTACAAGGTTAATGTACCATGGGAAGTCTAATGTGTATTTTTCTGTCCTGGCATCTCATGTTCCCGATCGTGGGATATGGGTTGTGGTGGAGGCTGCCCAGATTGTCCAAACTCATTGTGCCTTTTTCCCGGACACAGAGCTGCATTATATTTTTGTGGCCTCCCTGACGTTACATCCATTGGGAAGTATTGGCCAACTTCTAGCCAACGGGCAGTTAGGAGGGATGTGTGCCCTACCCATGTCAGATCCATGAAACCTCCCATTCTTCACGCTCTTTTCTGGCTGTCAGCTAAAAACAGATGGGTGTGGCAGCTTCACCATCACTTGGCAAAGTCGGTAAAACCACAAATGGAAGGAATGTAGGTTTCCAAATTCCTGCTTGGTGAAAAGCCATATGCTCATCAGCAACTTCATATTAGACTTTATGTGAAAAGAAAAAAACTTCTACTGTTGGATTAATAACAAATTTCAGAGTTACAGAAGCAAGAATTCCTCCTGTTAACCAATAGGCACGCTTTCGTCCCTTTGCACCATCATTCCTGCTTTCTCAAGCAGCCACAGGAGAACACTGAATCCAGTAGAACTGATTTGAATCATGTCTTTCCTACTTACCAGCAGGTCACTGTGCATCTCTGAGGTGCAGGGTCTGATCTGTGGAGGCATGCAGCTTACTTACAAAGCAGAAATATAGGTTGTATCACACTAGCTGTCTTAGTTACTTTTTCATTGCCAAGACACAATGCCTGGCACTCAGAATGTAAGAGGGAAAAGCTTTGCTTTAGTTCACAGCTTTAAGAGATCTCAATCCTTTCATGGGAGGCTGGCCGTGAGGAAGGCCTAGATGGAGAAGAGCTGTTCACAGCATCACCACAGGAAGCAGAGAGACAGGAAGGGCGGAGCTAGCGAATACCCTCCCGGTCATGTCACAGGGATTGACAACTTCCAGCCTGACCTCTCCTCTTCACAGCATAGGAAATCAATGAATTGACCTGCATAATTAAGTCACCTTCCAAAAACAAGTCTTTTGGTGGACATTCCAGATCCAAACCACAACAGTGAGGAAGTACTCTAATTGCAGACCTTTGGTACAGAGAGCTGTTAGCTTTGCGTTACTACAAGTCTCTGAGAGAGCAACCTAAAAACAGAGAAGGGTTTTTGGCTCACAGTTTTAGAGTTTTCCAGTCCATGGTCACTTGGCCCCCTGGCTTCGTAACCCATGGTGAAGCAGCTCCTCGTGGCTAGGAAAACATAGTAGAGTAAAACTCTTGCTTCATTGTGGGGAAATGAACAAGAGATAAAGAAGGAGAGACTGGAGTCCCACAGTTCACCTCAGGGCACACCACCAAAACTGTGAGACCTCCCACTAGGCCCTACCTCTTCAAGTTCCTTCCACATTCCAATAGGGCCACTTCCTGGAGGACAAGCTTTAGAGTATGTCAACCTTGGAGGGTACTTACCCAAACCAAATTAGTAGCATGATTAATTTCATCCTAAATGACTTCCCAGCTGGCTCTGGATGCCTTAGAGAATATCTGAGAGCTAGGAGAGTCTTTAGTTTCTGAAAAAATGCCTTCCTCACTCGGAAAGCTAAATTGTGTTCTTGGGCTTTAGCAAAATACCTTTGTAATGGATCCTTCTGCCAGGAGGCAAACACAGCAGACATTACAGACCAGGTATGTGCCTGTTGGAGAGACTATATCAACTTGAGGCAATCAGGAACCACACCTGGATTAGGGTTTGAGAACTATGCCGAGATTGGGAACTGAGAAGCAGCCTGGATTAGAGTGTGAGCGATTCGTGGGCCGGTGAATGAGGGAAGAGCACCCACCCGGATGTGGGAGGCCCAACTGGGAACTCAAACTGTATAAAAAGAAAGAAGTGAGATTGTTACAGCGTCTTCCTCTAGAAAAGCTCTCACCTTCATGATTGTGTACGGACGCCTACTTACCACCCGCCCCAGATCTTCATCACAGATTCACTCCAGTCTCGACTTGCACCTGTCTGCCTGTCCTTGATCTTCAGTCGCTAATCTTCAGTCTCCAGTCTTTGCCATTGTTCTTCTAATAACCGAGATCTACAGCAGACTCTCATTGTCTGTCCTGTAGTCCTGGACAGGTGCTCTACTTTGTGGCTGAGCAGCCATTGGACACTCTAGGTCTCACAGGTGCAGGCTGCCATCTTGGACTATATCTAGCCTCAGATTTGTAAGTCTTCCAAATAGATCCTTTTTGTTATAAATTCTGTAAATTCTGCCTTTTGAAAGAACTTAAACTATTACAAGGTGTCATGACTTGAATCTGAACTGCCCCCCGCCCTGCCAAAACCTCCTGTATCGAAAGGTGATTGGCCATGGGGGTTTTATACTCACTAGTGGATGAATCTGCTGATAATGTCACATGTAACTAGGAGGTGGGCCTGGGTCCGAGGGGCAGGTCACTGGGTGACGGCCTGGGAGGATATATTTTTGCTCCCAGCTCCTTGCCTGCACTCTCTGCCCCTGAAGGCCATGCTGTGAACATCCTTCTGTACGTCAGGTCTTTTCACCCTCCTAGTTGGCCAACCATATATGAACTGACACTTCTGAACCGTGAGCTAAAAGAAATCTCTCCTCCTTTACTGTGTGGGTGTCAGAGATTGTATCCAATGACAAAAAAGTGACTCTTAGCCGTGATTGTGACAAGCACTGTGTGCCGACTGTCCCAGGCACCCTGCTGAGGGCTGGAGGCACAAAGTTGGAAGGAAGCTGGCCTCCCTTTGCTCCCAGCATCCCAGTGAGTGCTAAGAAGGGAGTGACAGTTGTTGTGGTGGAGGTGATACAGAGTGTTATGGAGGCTCAGAGAGGACACAGTTCAGGGTGAGGAGAGACATTCCAGAATACAGTGGAGGCTTTCCCAGGCAAAAGGATGGCAAAGCTGTTGCTATCACAACTATCAGTTACCCTTAAATCAGCCCTTTGAGGTCATCTTCTTGGCTGCTGTGTCATTTACATACATCATCATTATCACCACCTGGTCTAATCCCTGCCCTGCCTGCATTCCAAACTTGTTTTTTTTTTTTTTTTTTTTTTGAGACAGGCTCTCACTCTGTAGTCCAGGCTAGTCCTGAACTCATTATGTAGTGTGGACGCGCTTCAAACATACGACAATCCTTCTGCCTTCTGCCTCAGCCTCCCAAGAGCTGGGCTTATAGGCATGTGCCACCACGCCCAGTTTATGTGGTTCTGGGGAATTTAACTCAGAGCCTTGTGCTTGCTAAGCAAGCATTCTAACCATGGTGCTGCTATTCCTCCGGCTCTCCCAAACTTCTTAAGAATGCAGTGGCCTGTAGCAATGATCAAAACTTCTTCCATTCTCAAGATGGCCAGCATCCCACACAAAGGGGCACACACATCTATAAACCATTGTGCGTGGATGTGTGTATGGGAAGTCTTTAAAAAGTTCGTTGTGTGTGTTTGAAGTGCTTTTTAAGTGAAAGATAGATGTATGCATGTTTGCAGACATACACATGTGTGTATTCGGTGTGTGTTAGGCATATGTGTAAATACACAGGTGTATAATCTCCAAGTTTCTAAGAAAATTAATTGTTTGGTTGGGGTTCTCTGTTGCTATCTCAGAAACCAAACTGTGGAAACAAAAAGTACCTGCAGCTACTTTGCTACGAGAGCCAGCCGACTCTAGAAGCACTGGCTAATAGGAAAGTCACTTGACCTTTCCCTTTCGAGAAAGATTTGTGAATGAAAAACTGTTAATGATTTCTTCCCTTTCTTTGGTATCTATTTTAATTATCTAGAATATACACGGAAGTGCGAATGATGAACAGCTAATGGTAATTGAATATTTTCTGAGGAATGGAATAATGAATTTATCTGATACACATTTTTATCTTCGCCAAACCCCTTCCTGTGGTATCTGCCTGCTAATGACTTTTAAACAGTTAGAATTTCTGATGACCAGAGTGATCCTTAGGGCTGACAGTAAAGAGGAAAGATTTCTCTTTGATTGTATTAATAATAATGAGAATGATGATGATGTTTTCAAAAATAGCAATAATCAACCCAAATATAATCAACATTTATCATACTTGCTATATGCCAGCTACTCATCTAAGTATTTTGACATATTGCTGTGTCAACATTTAAGATATTATTTCAATGATGTTTCATAGGCACTTGGTGTGATAGGCTTTAATAATACCACCTCACTTTCACAAATGAGAAAGCTGACACACAGAGAGGTTTAATGACTCACCCAAAGTCACACTGCAGTGGCAGAGGCAGGGGATGAACCGGGTAGCCTGCTATGACCTCCGCCTTATTTATCACTAAATCTCCTTGCCTACACCAGGTCTATTCTTCTGCAATCTAGTCTTAGAAGAACAGGAAGGAGAAGAGCCATTGGAGGAAAGGAAGCGGTGCTCCAAGAACCCTAGGTAGACCCCTGACACTGAACTCAGCACCCCAAGTTTCTTCCTGGGTCTCCCTCTCCAGCAGGGGGCACCCGTAACTTACATTTGCTGGGCTCCTCCCCTTGAGCACTGGACTGCCTGACCCCTGCGGGAGAAGTCCTCATTCTAAAAGTTTGTGTATCATTCTTGAAGTATTTACAGTGTATTGACAAAAGGAATGATCCAGGACACAGGAACAATCATAGAAATGTCCCAGGACATTTCTTGGAGGGCCTGCAAGGGGCATTGGTAACCGGGAACCCAATAAACCTATGCAGGCCCTAGGCTTGTAGCAGCGCTGCCTCACTCTAGACAACACACAAGGCCACAGGGGGCACGGTGTTGTTAAACTGGTTCGTTCAGGTGACCGCCATTGTGCCAAGCCTCTTACCTGTTGGTAGGGTCTACAGGCCCAGGCGGTACTCATTGCCCCTGTAATACCCCTCTGGGCTGGGCTGTTTCCTTTCTATTTATCTTTGCAAACAATTAGCCCAGAGAAGCCAGTGCTCAAGACAAAACCTCAAGCTGTACCAGAAGCAGAGACGCCAGAGGCAGTACAACTTCTACCTGTCCTGGTGGTAAGAGGAGAGTTTGCCTGCGAGGCCTTTCTTTTTCATACTCGGCAATAAAGACAGGGGAAATGCCTTATGTATTTAATGGGGCCTGTTTGATCAGGAACAGTACCCAAGTTGCTTCCCTTGGGAATGCAGATGTTTCTCCAACATCCTAGCTCTCCCCAGCTGCAGGCCTCAGGGGCTCTTACCATCTCTTTTGCTAGGGTTTGAATGCTTGTGTCTTAAAGTCTCTATGTTGAAATCTAACCCCCAACGTGACAGTATTAGGAGATGGAAGTGGTTACGTCCTCAGGCAGAGCCCTCATGAATGGGATCAGTCCCTTATAAAATATGCCTGAGAGAGATATACTGCCCATTCCATCCTGTGAGGACGCAGCTGGAAGGGGCCACTTACAAGCCAGAGATGGGGATATCTCCAGATTCCAGGTCTGCTGCCATTGTGATCTTAGAATTCCTGCCTCCAGAATTCTGAAAAATAAATACTTACTGTTTATAAGACACTCAGTTTATGATATTTTGTTGAAGCAGCTGGAACAGACACTCTCCCAAGTGACCCCTTTCTCCTATCTACTGTGACATTAAAAAAAAATCTGCCTCACAGTTACCTGAGAAGGCAGACAGCAGCAGCTTTCCACCAGCCTTTAGGCAGGAGCTGCGCCAGATTGCCTGGATTCAGGACCTAGCTCCGCTTCACGTGAGCCAAACTGCCCGGGCAGGCTACGTACCTCTTTGCACGGGTGGTTTCCTCACCAGCAAAATTAAAATAATAAAACCCAACTCAGGAGGAGTTGAATGTACTCAACACATGTGTGCTTGTAAAGCTTACAGCCCAGGGTGCAGTGCTCTGGGGGTACGCAGTAAGTGCCACCATTAAGCCCCTTCCTGAAGGCCTGAGCTCTGCCCAAACGCATCTTTCCTTTCATTGTCAAGATCATGGTCTGTGGCCCCCATTTCTGCTCTGAATGACACTGGCAAATTCCTGCCTTCCCCAGAAGAACACGCATCCCTCCTGCTACCTCGCTGGAGAGCAAACTCCCTTCCTTCCAGGCAGTAACCATAGCTATGAGGAAGTTTTCTCCGGGGCTCAGGTTCTTGGCCATTGTTCCCCATGACTAACTGGCTCAGGGTTGAGGTCAGGCGAAGTTCAATAGGGCCTCCGTTCTGACTTTTACTGTTTATTGGTTTGCAGTATTTCTATGCCAAAGTACTTGTCCTGTGGCCTCCGGAACCAAGGCCCAGGTGGCAGGCACACAGTGCGGCCCTTCTTGGGGCCTGTTTACCTTCCAGGAGCAGGCGGGGTGTGGCGAGAACTTCTGGGTGGCAAGAGCTACAGGGTGGGGTGAGAACACTGGGTGTGGCTCCCCAGGAGAGCCTGAGAGAAAGAAGTGGAGAAACGAGCCCGGGGCCTGCTGGCCCAGGCCTGACCGCTGAGGCTACTGCATGTGCCTGCTCTGTTGTGGAGTAACTGTGGAGACCCAGGCTCTCTGTCGCTCACTCCCTGGGATGGAGAACGCAACATCTGGGTACTTACTATGCACTTAGCACACTGTAGTTTTCTCACAGAGTTTGTGACCATGGGCTGCTGTGCGTGAGTCCTGGTGACCATACCCACTAGCCATGTGACCTCAGGACAACACGAGCCTCTCAGTTCCTCAATGTCTTACTCTGTAAGAAGTGGGGCAGTTAAGAGCACCTTCCCTTTTAGCTTACATGAGGATTAAAGGACAAAGCCTTGGACACTTTCTGTCCCAAGGTCATGGGGAGTAAAGACCAACAATTTCTTCCTTTCTTTCTATCTTTTTTCTTTTCTTTCTTTCTTTTTTTTTTTAATGGCACGGGGGATCAAGCCCAGGGATGTCACACTGAGCTACATCCCCATGCCATTTTATTTTTGATTTTGAGACCGGTTCTTCTAAGTAGCCAAGTTGCCCAGGCTGGGCTTGAACTTGTTATTCTGCTGCCTCAGCCTCCCAGAGTACTAAAATCCCAGCTGGCCCAGATTTCCACGTGTGAGGCCTCATTATCCTTGTAACAGTCCTGCAGAGTAAGTCCCCTGAAGGGAGGCTGAGGGCACACCAAGAAAAATAAGCAATGCTAGAATTTGATTCCAGGATAATTCTGAATCTCAAATTCTAGATCTAAAAACCACTGCGCCTGACCACCTTTCACTTACCAAATTTGCTTGAAGAAATATTTAGCACCCTATTAGGGCCTGGAGGAATGGCTCAGCAGCTAAAGTGTTTGCCTAGCAAGTGATACATCAAGCACTAAGTACCTGATTTCAATTCCCCATCACAACATAAGCTGACGTGGTGGTACACACCAATAATCCCAGCACTCACTCGAGAGGCTGAGGCAGGATTGCTGTGAGTCGAGGGCCAGCCTGGACTTCAGAGCAAGACCCTGTCTCAAAAAAAGTATCAACACCCTACTAGGAGCCAGGCTGCAGTGATCTTTTTATTTAATTAAAAGTTCTAATGTAATTCAATTCAGATGTACTTACAAAGCTCCCTTTGACTCATACCTGGTCTGAGACCTAGATCCATCCAAAATTAAGGGTCTAGGGAACCAAAAAGTCTACTGAGAATGCTACTGTGGAGCCTGTAGAAGAGGTGTGGGTGAGAGTAGGGAGCCAGGTTGCCATTTCCTGCCAGCTAACTAGCCTGTAAGATGCTGACCTTAAGTTACTTAACTTCCCAAAGTCTCACTTTTGAAGTTAGTGGGGAAGTGTACTGTACACCACAGGTCTGCTATGAGGATTGAGTGGGTCACTCACTGCCTTCTTGGAACCCAGATCCCCTGGGGGGTGGACAAACACTGAGAGAGCTTGAGGCTTCCACGTCAGTTCTCAGGGCTCCATGTTGTCCACAGACGTCGGTTGATGTACCCGTGCTCAGATCCTCATGTAAGTGCAGATGGCGTCCATTGGTTTCTCTGAGCCTGACAGTCCTGGGGTGCTCAGAAGAAAACCAAAGTTTCTGCTATCAAGTGTCGAAAGCAAATGAGTTGAGTCAGAGGTAGGAGGATCACTTGAGCCCCAGAGTTCAACACTAACTGGGCAACATTCTAAGATCCCATCTCAAAATACCACCAACAAAAAACAGTAAACTTAATAATAAGCAAATAAGTAAAAGAAAGGGAAAAAAAAGGTCAGAGTCCCATCGGACAACAGATGGTTCAAGATATGACAATAGAACCAGGACTGACGCTCAGTTCTCCTGGCTTTGGTCTTTGGCTTCTTTGACTTAGTCTTAGGAAGAGAAAGGAATGAAAATGTACAGATATAAGGTTTGGAGAACATGCTTCACCCGCAATCTTTAAAAGATCCCGCGACTAAGCTAAAATGACACCACACAGTTTTTTTTTTTTTTTTTTTCCCCAATCTGGACCTCACGTGTGGGGCTTCGTGGATTTCCCCACTCACAAGAAGCAGGAGTCCAGGGCGTGGTGAGATGAGAAAGTGGGTCTACCGATTTAAAACGGATGAGGCTGCTTTTAGGATCTTGAGGTAGGTCGTTGAGATCAGCTGGATTTGAGGCACCTTCAGAGTCAGGAAAAAATTGTGCAATAAAGTGAGTTAAACAGAAACTGGAGGCCTGATAGGCCCTCAGCTCTCAGGCTTTTTCTGTTAGGGCTGACAGAACTCCTGTGGTTAGGGAGGGAAGGGCCGAAGGCCCTACAGTTGGGGCGTGGCTGTGGAGTTAGAGTGTGAAAGATAAGATTTTCCAACCCCCTACTTCCAAGCCCTGGAGATAGCTGAGCAAAACCTAGAAGACACAATTCTAGTAGGAAAGAGGTAGGGTTTGACCAAGTCCTAGGGGCATCAGGCCTCCAAGGGGACAAGGCCTCTGGAATCTAAAAACTCTGAAGGACCAGAAAGCAGTCACTGTTTCAATCCAGTTCAGTTCAATTCTGCATGCCTACTGTGTACCACATGCAGGGCTGTAACTTCAGCAATGCAGAAGTTAGACTTCTCTGCCTGAGTGACGTTACAGTTTAGATGAGGGACAGTGAACCTTCTTCCTGCCAAAGGCCACTTGAACATTTGTGACCTCATTTGTGGGCCATACAGAATTATCAACTTAAAAAATTGTTATATTTGGTGAAACGTTGAATTAAGTCATCCTCAATGTGATGGTTCCCTTGGCCAGGCGAGCCTGTAGAGCTTGTGGACCAGATGTTCCTTACCCCTGATCTCAATGGAAAGAAATAAAAACACAAACTGGCACTTAATTACAAATTGCAGTGCATGTTACCAGACAGTTTTGACAGAAGCTAATGCAGGACATCGGCTGTAGACAGGGTCATCCTACAAGGGATTTTTTTCTTTGTCCATGCAGGATGAGTCGAGTAGGAAAGGTGATGGCCAGTTAGTTCAGCAGTGCACCTCCCTATGCCTCTCCCTTTCTCTGGGACTGGGCCCTCCCAGTCCTTGTTTCATCCATCCTGCTGAGACTTTTGAAGTGTGTGTGTGTGTGTGTGTGTGTGTGTGTGTGTGTGTGCGTGTGTGTGCACTAGGGCACACACGCACACACGTGCGCGCGCACACACACACACACACACACACACACACAGTTCCTTTTGATTAGTTCTAGTTTTTCCAGTTTTTCTTGGCAGACGCTTTGATCTGCTGTAGGCTACTCTGTCATATAAAAGTGGTAAGTCACATGACTTTTCCTTTCGTATTTTTCTTTCTTTTTAAAACTATGTAAATTGCACATGAACACAGCACTTTCATAAAAAAATTAAAACAGTAGGAAAATGTGGAATAAGTCATAATACTTCCCTATGTCCCTTTACAGCTGACTCCTTGCTCTTATTACCCTCCTCCTCCATGTGAGGTTGTGACGTCCACGGCCTCGCTCTTCCTCCCACTTTATGAGGTGGCTAGAAGAGAAGGGAAGAAGCTTAATCATGTCAGCAAATTTGGAATCAATACTACGCACGCTCTGCTCTGTTGCCTACAAGAAATACAAATTGCCCTCTGCTTTCCCATGTCCTAGGTGTTACCCTTCAGCTTGTCCCATCCCAATAAGGATAGGTCACTGCCTGTCTTCTACTGCCCTGATGGTATAGTTGGCTAGCCAGACCCAGGGTATCAATGAGCAGGGAATCTGGGTCTTGCACTAAGCATGTTCGCTAGCTTAGCCTTTATCAATAGGAAAGGAAATATTTTAGGACTCATCTGCCGGGCTTTGGGTGGAAACTGACTCTCATCCCAGATCTCAGCTGCAAGAGAGTCTAGAAAAAGTAATTCTTTTCCCCAGGCTCTGCCATACAAGACTGCAAAGGAGAGCCAAACGCGTTGCCGTGTGTTCTGCCGTGACGTGAGGGTTGTGGAGTTAAAGGCAGTTGAGAAAATGCAGGTACAAAGAAAAAAATCTCTGCCCCCTACCTATTTGCCTAAAAGCAAGACATAAATTTGTACAGAAGGTAATTCCCAACAACTTCAGGTCCTTATTAGCCCAGAAGTGGCTCTGGAGGATTCTACACAGCAAACTTTTCTGATGATCTTTGACCTTCTGTTAGCCTTCCCTATAGTTACCTTCCCACAATTCACTGCCCTAGAAACTGAAATCCTTTTCCTTTGTCATGTCAATTCTAAAAAATATAGCAGTGCTGATTTTTCCATAATCTTTCTTTCTCTCTTTCTTTTCTTTCTTTCTTCCTTCCTTTCTTTCTTTTTTTCTTCCTTCCTTCCTTCCTTTCTTTCTTTCTTTCTTTCTTCCTTTCTTTCATCTTTCTTTCTTTTGAGACAAGTCTTGCTCTGTAATCCAGAGTGGTACAGGACTATGTAGCCCAGACTGGCCTCGAACTCATGGCAGTCCTCCTGCCTCAGCCTTCTGAGTGCTGGGATTACAGGCATGCACCACCATGCCCAGCTTATGTGGTGCTGGGGAATGGAACCTGGCGCATGCTAGGTAAGTGCTTCAGCCTCCGAGCTACTCCCGCAGCCAGGTGGGATGTTTCTTCAATGATGTAATATAAGTCCAAGTCCTAGCCACCTGTTTTGGTTACATGCCTCTGAGGTATTTTCTTTTATTAGTCTGTCTTTTGTCATTGAACCCCAGCTGAGAACCCAGAAGGGCAGAAGAAAGGGTTTTTTCTGCTCTACAGAGCCATGTCAGGAAGAGATGGCAGAAACCCGGAAGTCCAACCTGCCACATCTACCGTGAGTGGCAGCAGTGTGTGTGACAGCTTATGATTCATCTGTACCTTAGGGACAGTGGCTTAGCATTTGAAGCACTCTCCTCAGCAACATGGATTTTGAGTGTGCGGCTCTTACTTAGCATTTATTCACTGGAGCCAACTAAATTTTATCAAGAGAATATGGCAGTTGCTGCCCAATCAAATTGGCTTAACTCAGGCTGCAACAGGTTCCTAGAAATTAGATATGTTGTATTAAATTTTGATAAACACAATCAAATTACTTTCTAAGAGATCTTTATCGACCTTCCTATTACAAGTATTTGAGAAGGTCTTGTTCCTGGAGCCGTGACATTTCTGGGGTTTCATTTTTTTCATGTGCATGTCTCTATTCATTCTGAAAGCATAAAGTAATATAGTGAAAATAATAGCTCTGATTTACAGAGCAAAGTACCTCGTTGCAGTAAGCACATTACGAATGCCATTGTATTTAGTCCTGATCACATTATCAGCTAATTATGAACTGCCTTTGTTTCACAACAAGGAGCTGAAACTCAGAGAGGTTGAAAAACTTTCTGGGGATGCATAATATGAAACAGGAACCAGCACAGAGAGGCAGTCTGTTCTGGGCACTTAGGAGCAGAGGTGGCAAAAAGACATTTCAGGACAAGAAGTGGCTTAGTTGGTATTTGATTATTTAGATACGACCTCCAGATCATAGCTATGAAAACTGAGTCTCCCACCTTCCTGCACTGCAGAAACCAAGGCTTGGTTTTTGGAAAGTGAATCATCCTTTGGGACTCAGGAGCTTCCCTTCAACTCCAAGTGGATGGTGTGAGTTTAGTCGCTCACCTAAGCCATCCATATGGGAGGTCCATGTGGGTTTCTAATTGCCTCCATTCTAGAACACTGGGAGGAGACCAAAGGTCTCTAGTTTCCCAGTCTCCAATTGATACACTCCACTGCCGACTTAGTGTTAGCCCTGATATTAGTGACCCACAGGAAGGCAAGGGAGTGTGTGTGTGTGTGTGTGTGTGTGTGTGTGTGTGTGTGTGCACGCGCGCGAACGTGCACGTGTGTGCTCACTTATTTAAAACTAGTCAGAATGAGAGTGCAGAGGGCGAAGCTGGTGGTGGAATGCAGCAATAGCAAATTGGAGAAGGTAGGCCTGGTTGCTCTTTCTTGGGACAGTAGATTTTAACCAATGGGCAGCTCACAGGCTTTCAGGGTCAACTCCGAAGGTAATCATTTCAATGAGCCCAGTTAAGTCCCCTCTTTCCTGTTCTCCCAGCCACCTCCATGTCCAGCTTACCCCACACAGTGAGTGACACTTTTCTTTCCACTATAGGGTGACCCTTGGGGTGGGTGGAGCTTGGACTCTGAATTCTTCTAATAGGCTATAGATGCGTTACATTATCAGCTGGGCATGCAGCCCATTGGATCAGAGGTGCATTTCCTGTATCAATGGTGAAATTGCTGCTCCCGAGGCCTTTGGAGCTCCAGAAGGAGCCACAGCACTGTGCTCCGTTTACTGTATGTTTTGTAAAACCTGCAGAAGCACACGTACCATTTTAGCTGCATGTTGGCGGATACCGCTCTCTCCCCCCGACTTTCTTTCCTGTTAACGGACATCAAGCTGTTCTGAAAATTTTGGGGTGCACCTAAGACGAAGGCATTTTAACTAGGAAATGTCATTTCGCTTGGACTTGGTAGGCTGTAGTCATGTGTTCCACGTCACTTCCAAAGGGGGAGTTTTTCTCAGTCCATCCCAGTGTGGGAACAGCACCAGGAATCCTTTACCCCACTGCGCTGCCTGGATCTCACTGGGGGCAGGAAGCTGTGGGGTGAGCAGTTGTATCACAGTAAGAGTCTCTCCTGCGAGGATATAATTTCAGGATAGAAGCTTGTTGGAAGTTCTAGTAGCTGCCTCGGGAAATCAGAAACTGAATACCAGCAACTACTACTTTGGGAATCTGGTTTTGAAATTTCTTGTGTTATTTGTTGAATTTTCCATTTCAGTGCCCACGGAGGTAACCTGATCACTAGCACACACTTTATTGACTTATTTCTTCCTTTCCTCATGTTTCTTCACTCTTAACAGTGATTCCTGGGGCAACCTTTCAAATAGAATCTTTTCACTCCAAGAAAGAAAGAAAGAAAGAAAGAAAGAAAGAAAGAAAGAAAGTATGTCCTGTGGCATGTGGCCCAGTCAGCCCAGTGAAGAAGCACAATTTGTAACATGCAGAACCAAAGGCTAGTCCCCACTCCCAGAGAATGCTAGTCATCCGTGTAGTGCTGCAAACAGAAGACTCAGTTATGATTGATATCTGGCCCAAACAGAAATTTTCCCTGTACAATATTTGCCAGACAACGCAGTAAATGCAATTATAAATGAATTATCTATGTTTTTCCTTTTTGATAGAATCTCAAAAAACAAGATTTTACCAGAATTCTTGTGGTTAGAGAGGACAAACCAGTGGTGGTTCTACAAAAGCAAGGGCCCTTGTGTACGAAGTCACACGTTTCATCATCTAATGATTAAAAAACAAAAAACAACAACAACAACAACAACAACAACAACAAAACAGTTACTCCTGCATGCAAAGGAAAAGACAGGCTGGTCTTTACATGGTCTTCCTACAGAAAAAAGTTAAAAAATTGTTTTCCTGGGAAAAAGGTATAAAGATTATACAGCCCCAAACTGTAAAACACCAGTGTTGTAGAAATGGTTAAACAGGCTCACAAGATGTTAGAAGACTGAAATATTGAACGTATCCATTAGCTTTTAAAATGCGTAGCTTACTGGGACTTCTTTTCCCATTAAAAATAAATATTTATGGTCATAACTAATTTAATATATCTTTTTATACTTTTTTCTTAACCACTCCCCAGTGGATGAGTATTCAGACTCAACCCAGACCTGCCCCAACTAAGTTACACATTTCTGAGACTCCTTTCCGATGCAGCTCCCAGCCCATCCCTCTTTTTCCTCCACCCTTTTAATAAGATTGTATTTCTCCTTGTATTTTTTTATTCTTACTTAGCTAAAGAATCTCTTATTTAATCACAACCAACTTGTCTTTCCATGTATTAAATTCTTGTAAAATCAGCAGCAGTGATTTTTGTGATGCCCCGCAGGCAAAAGACTTGTACACAAATTAACTTTGGTCTAATTAAAAGCTCAAATGCAATCCATTGTTCACTCTATTCTTTATTAGGGAAGAGAAACTTCTAAAATAAATTAGCCAGATGACTCCTTTCTCATTTCAAATCATTTCAAATAGTCCATCCTTTGCTCATTTATTGCTAACAATTAAAAAGGAAGTTCTGAGGAGTAAAGCCGAAAGCTTTTGCTTGTTGAAAAAGAAATAACAACAAATCCAGGCTGGGTTATGCAATGTTACAAGGACTTTCAAGGTAACCATAGAGGAAAGTAGCTAACACAATCATGCAGCTATCATGTGACAGGACTTGCTAGACATTTTGCAAATATTTTTAGTCTAATTTTTTTCTGATAGAACTGAGTTTCTAGGGATTAACAAATGGGAATCTTATAGCTCCAACTCCACACTCCACCCTCCTATATGGTGATTTTGTGTCAATCTGACTGAAGCACTTGCTGTGGGTGCAGCGGCCCTGGGTCGGGAGAATTGAGTGGATGGTCCTCGTGGGCACCGCTGGCAGCTGTTTTTCCTGCAGGGACTCTGCCCATTCCTCACCTAGGTTCCATTCAGGGAGTAAAATGCATTGCGCCAAGAGCTGCTTTGCTTGTGTGCCAAAGCTTAAGGAACCAAGTTATAGCAGAATTATATATATATATACACTTTAAATACATTTAAGTGAAATAATGGAGATTAGAAACAAATGAGTTAGGTTTTTTTTTTTTTTTTTTTTTTTTGAGACAGGGTCTTACTTTGTAGTACAGGCTTATCCTGAACTCACTATGAAGCCTACGCTGGACTTGGACTCACAGCAATCCTCCTGCCTCAGCTTCCTGAGTGCTGGGATAGATAACAGATGTGTGCTACCATGCCTGGCTTATGTGGTGCTGGGGAATTGAACTCAGGGCCTTCTGCTTGCTAGGCAAGTGCTTTAACGGCTGTGCCATTCCTCCAGCCCCTGAGTTAGACAATTATGTCAAGAAATTTTACACACACACACACACACACACACACACACACACACACACACACACACACATTGCTAATCCAAGTAAGAAGGAAGGAAATAGTCAAGACAAGACAGAAATAATTAATGGGATCAGATGCTAATGAACTAACACAAAACACTCCAGAAGATTAATTAATAAAACGTATCTGGCTTCTGGAAAAACATAAAGGACAACAATTGGTAGAAGAAGAAATAGAATACTTAAATAGAGCAACGATTATTTTAGAAACTCAAAGAGTAAAACAAAGATCTCCTCTTCCTGGGATTTGGTTTAGGCAAATTTTAAAGGAAGTTTTATAAAACGTTCAAGAAAGAATCACTACAAGATGCTCCAGAAAATTGAAAAAGAATAAAGTTGAGACTGAGTAAACAAACATAAAATGGCGAGAACACATTTAAAGAGAGTCTGACCCACAGTCGTCAGTAACTAGTCCATGAAACTAATCTATTATTTACAGCAGCAACTTAGAGGACCCAACTGCTATCTACAAATGAAGCTTTTAGGAAGTCTCTGACTGACAGCCCAGGAAGCCAAACAACCCTGGTAACAATCAGTCCAAAATACACAGGATTTGATTAATAACTGGAAGCTTCTCTAATTTTTGTCCCTGCTTCTAACTTAAGACCAATCAGAGAAAGCTAAATGTTCCCCATAGCCGATCACATGGCCGACAGCTTCCCCAGGCCAACCACCTCCACCCAGGCCCACCTGACACCTTTCCTTGTTCCTGCTATACAGCTGTCCTGCTCTGCCTGCCTTTGAGTCTCTGCCAACATGCAAGTGGCAAGGGTGGCCTTGGTTGCTACAATAAGCTTCGAATAAATGGCCTCTGTCTGTTCTCAGCTTGTTGGCCGTTGCTGTCTCCATGGTTCGGGATTAGCGAAACCTTGATCAGACAATTATAAGCTCATTTCACTTTCTTTTTACAAATGCAAAATTCTAAATAAAAATCAGCTAAGTTTTATATTTTATTAAAAATTTACTTATTAAGTCAGCTTTCCCCTTGCAGGACACAACATAAAGAAGAAGCTTAATTTGCTCACAGTTTTGGGGCATTCAGTCTGTTGTGGTTAGCTATTTTCAAGGCAGATGCATCGGAATGGAAAGATGTGGTGGAGGTAAGATGCTTAGCTCATGGTAGCCAAGAGGCAGACCCGGGGCACAGTGCCAGAGACAAAAAGGGCAAGGGATCAGATATATTGATAGTACCCAAGTCACACCTATGTGACCCATGTAGACACACTGAAATATATGCTCCACGGTCCTCTGGGTGGCTCCCCAGCCCATCATGCTGACACAAGCTTACCCATCACATCCCACACCTTGTCACTTTGACACCCAAACACTTTGACACTTAATCCCAAAATAAGCACAGAGTCATAATTCCATCTAACATGCTGCAATGATCGTGCATACAATTAAAAACACAACAATCTCTTCCCTTGAAGTCTCAACAGTTCCAGCACTTTTCAAAAATCTAAGTCCAAGTGTCTCTGAGACTCAAAGCAAATTCTTAACATTTTTAAAAGCTGGTCCTGAGTTCACTATGCAGCCCAGGCTGGCCGTGAACTCATGGCAACCCTTCTAACTCAGCCTCTTGAGATTACAGGTGTGCACCACCATACCCAGCTTATATGATGCTGGGAATCGAACCCTAGGCTTTGTGCTTGCTAGGTGAGTGCTCTTGCTGGGTGATGTGCTATTCCTCCATCCCCAAACCTTTAGCTTTGAACCTCTGCAAAACCAAGTTTCATAATCTCAAGGTACAATGGTAAAGGGCAAACATTCGCATTCCAAAAGGGAAAAATAAGAGATAGAAAAGAATCAGATCAAAGCAGGACCAAAACCCAGTACAGCAAACATTAAGTCCTATAGCTCTATATGTAATATCTGGGCCTCATGACTGTGAGTTTCAGAAGGCTTGGGTGGCCCCACCCCTATGGCTTTGGCAGTTGAAGTCCACCTGGTATCTCCCTAGGGCTGGCTTTGCTCGGGACTTGGTGCCTTTCCTTGGCAGATAATGTATGTCCCTTGCCTCTCTGACCTGTGGGTTCTCCACTGTACCTTTGGCTTTATTCTCACAGCTTCAAGCACTGCCTTTTCAGGGTCTCTTTGTCTTGCCTCCCAGGTCTTCCTTTGAAATATGGGTGGTCGTCAGCCCTGAGATTGCACAGGCCTGTAATCCCAGCACTCTGGGAGACTGAGGTAAGGGGGCTGCAAGCTCAAGTCTGGCCTGGGTAACTTAGTAACTTAGTGAGAACTTGACTCAAAATAAAAATAAAAAAATGGGCTAGAGATGTTGCTGAGTATGAAGGCCCTGGATTCAGTCCCCATTTGCACACACACAACCACACACCCATGCCCCCCAACACACAAGAAAGAAAGAAAGAAAGAAAGAAAGAAAGAAAGAAAGAAAGAAAGAAAAGAAAAGAAAAGAAGGAAAGAAGGAAGGAAGGAAGGAAGGGAGGGAGAGAGAAATAAATATGGGTGAACCTGTACCTGACTCCACCACCCTTGCATTCTACATGCAACCAGCACGATGCAGAAGATGACAAGGTTGCTGTCATCGGGGCAGCATGGCTCACTTGAACCATGGCTGCAGGGGCCTGTGAGAGCTTAGGTGGTTGAGCACTCAGAAATAAATTCTACAGAACCAACTTCCTATGAGGCCCTTCTTGAGTAGGAGACTTAAGAACTCTCTCCTCAAAATAAAGGTTTACACTTTTATACCTTGGAGATTGTAGTGGGTGGCATCTTGTGAACTCCTGAGATGCCCTCAAGACATCTTTATTTTTTTAAAAGATGCCAATCTCCCTAGCAGCCATATCTTCTGGTCCCAACTTTATTCATGGTTCCTTTTGGGTAAAAATTGAAGTTTTTCATGTTTCTGCTCCAATTCTCCCTATATACCAGCTAAAAGCATGTCATAGCTTGCATGTTTGACTGCTTTAAAATTTCCTTGGCCAGATCAATTAGTCCGCTTCCTTTAATCTCAGTGTTTTGCAAAGCCAAAGGACAGGAGCAGATATACTTTCTGCCAAAGGGTGATACACGTTACCTCTAGTCCAGTTATTAATGAAATCCTTGTTCTAAACTGAAACCCCCAAAGCCTGGCCTTTATTGTCCACATTTCTATCAGCATTCTGGTCTGCTGGTCTTTGACTAGACTCTCCCACCAGCTTTTAAAGAATTCCAAAGATTGCATCTTCAATCTTTTCCAAAATCTTCCTGCACACCAGTTCCAAAGGCCCTAAATTTCGGTCATAGTAACGACCCCATCTCTTTGGTATCAGTTTTTTTTTTTCCGGTTTCCCACCGCACATATGGTTGAACAGTTATGGATCCACAACTTAAAGGAATCGGGGTTTAACTTGGTTCATGGGTTTGGGGGATTTGGTCCATGGTTAGCTGTCTCCAAGAGAGGCACATCATCAGGAAAGTGTGTGATGGAGCACAGCTGCCTCATTAATGGTGGCTGGGAAGCAGAGATGGGGTATAGTGTCAGAGGGGAAGGGGGCAGGGACCAGATAGCTTACCCAATGTCATGACTTCACGACTCACCAAGACATACCCAGAAACATGCCTCACCTATCCTCCGGGTGGCTCCCAAACCAATCAAATACATGCAATCAAACCTAACCATCACATGTATGTATTATGTATTATGTATTATGTATATTGCACATACACAGGGTTTATATAAGAAACATAGATGTTTCTACATTAAAAAGTCTATTACAATCATTTATTATATTAATGACCTAAATCCGGGTGAGAATCTCTTTTGCCAAGGACCATTAAAGATATTTATTACATCATTCATGAGCCATACAACACTATCAACTTAAAAATTAGCTCAATATATTTGGTAAAAAAATTTAACTCACTCCTAGTGTGATGGTTGCCTTGGCCAGGCTCACTGTACTGCCCATGGCCAGAAGTTCTCCACCTTTGATCTAAAGGGTAAAAACTGTAGGAGTACATAGGTGAAGAAAGAGCATTTATTAAAATTAAATATCCATTTGCATTAAAAACACTCCAAAAAAAGTAAAAACAGGGAACCCTTCACTCAGATAAGGGCATAAATCAAGAATCCTATAACAGAAGCCATATTTATTGGATACATTTTATTTACTTATTTATTTAGTGTTTTTTTTTTTTTTTTTTTTTGAGACAGGGTCTCACTCTGTAGCCCAGGCTGGTTCTGAACTCATTGTGTAGCCCAGGCTGGCCTTGGACTCATGCCTCAGCCTCCCTAGTGCTGGGATTACAGGTGTGTTCCACCATGCCTGGCTTTATGTGGTGCTGGGGAATCGAACTCAGGGCCTTGCACTTGCTAGGCAAACACCTTAACCACTGTGTCATTCCTCCATGCCTGGAGAAATTTTAGATACATTTCTATGAATATCACAGTAAGACATGAAAGATAGAAAGGTGCTATTAATGCCTAATATATTGCTGCCTAATACCATGAAAACAGAAAAAAAACACAGATATGAGGATTAAGAGGGAAAATTAGTTATTACTAGTTATTGCAGATATTAAAACAATGGCCATAACAACAAAACAATCACATTATCCAAGTAATGGAACTACTCAGATAGTATATCCTGTTTCTCAGATACAAGATGATATACCAAAATCAACAGTGTTCCTCCATACCAGAAACTACAAAATATAATATTTTGTGGAATCGGGGGCAAGAATACAAATGAAGATCACATTGTTCATTTAAGTATCTAGAACCTGAGCCAGATGAGGTGATGTGCCTAGATTTTTAGTCTGGAAGGCTAAAGCAGGAGGATTCCTTGAGCCCAGGAGTCTGGGCCTGCCTGGGCAACACTGTAAGACATTTTTTAAAAAAATCTGTATCTATATGTCTAAAATTTATAATTAAGATATTTGAAATAAACTATAAAATGAGAGTATATTTAAAAATGATATCTACTACTCAGCTTATCAATGCTTGTCTCACCACACTACCACCTGAAAGAGAAAACAGCTGTTGCTTCCTGCCACTGTGGCGATGGCGTATGTCAAGGCCAGGTTCCAGGGAAATACACTCTGAGACAGATGTGTGGCCAAGAAGCTTAAGGAGGCTTGCAGAAGAGGGAGGGAAACAGGACTGGACAGGGAAGCTAAGTTTTCTTCAAATTTTGTCAAAATTCCATATTCTTAAAAAATAAAACCATTTACAATTCTTATATTCAATATCTCTACCTTTAATTCTTTATCTTCAAGTTTATAGACTTCTTTCTCTAACTCACATTCTATTCTTGAGCTCATTCAGTGAATTATATTTTTAAATATTGGATATTGTCCTTATTAGTTCTAAAATTGCCTTTGATGCTTTGTTATATCTTTTAATTCTTTGCTTAGATTTTTCTCATTTTCTGTTTGTTCAAAGTGTGGGTTCAGAACTTTTGTGATATACTTTTTAAATCTTTGTCTGATAATGCCCACGTCTCTGTCATTTGGTTGCTAGTGTTCGCAGGTTTCTTTTCTCATGCAAAGTGAAAATTTTCTGGTTTTTGCTTTTCCAAGTAATTTTGAATTGTACCTTAGAAATTCTGTGTACTGTTGTGAGATTGTAGTTGCTGTTTTGAGTCTCTGATTTTAACAGGCAGATAACCTGTGTAGATGTAAAACACACAGCTTGGCTCACTTTTGTGGGCTGTGGGCCGAATGTTAATTTAATTTTGTTAATTTTGATTCAGTGCAGTGCCGCACTTCTGTGTCTCACTGTGCAGCGCTCAGAGGCCGGTCTGAAACCTGGGCCGTATTCTGCACAGCACTCAGTTCTCAAGCACTTTTTCTGTGTTGATTCTGTTCAGCTGATGCTTGGGCCCTCAGAGATGAGCCTGAGACTTCAGACTTGAATTTAAAATACTTTCATTGGCTCCCTCCTCCCCACAATCTTGTCTCAACTCTCCATTTAAAAGCTAAACACCAGGGACGCTGTTTCTTAGTGCTGGGTGGGACTGTTCACAGGGTGCCAATCATAGTCCCTACCATTGTTTGGTGTTGAACTATAAAGCCTCTATAGGACAAAATAAGAGAAAATCTTTGTGACCTTGGGCTAGGGATATTTCTTAGAACACAAAAATATAATCCATGAGATAAGAATTAATGTAAATTGCATCAAAATTCAAAAGCTTGTTTAAAAGAGACTAATAAAAAACATTTGAAAAGATAAACTACAGACTTCAAAAGAATATTAACAAAACAGAACTTCGGTTCAGAATTTATAGACATCTCAAAACTCAGTAAGAAAAAAGAAATCCAATATGGAATGGGCAAAAGAGTTGAATAGACACCTCACTAAAGAAGTTACACAGATGGCAGAAAGCAGATGAAAAGATGTTTGTCTTCTGTCATGGAGGAAGTACAGATCAGGCCACAATGAGATGCCAGCCCACCTGGGAGGGGGGATCAAATGAACACTTGGTGACACCAAGTGCTGGGGAGTAGTGGGTCAGATGTAGCTGGTGCAAATGCATGTACATGGAGCAGCTGATCTGGGCTGCAAAGCAGCATGGGAAAATTTTAGGGAGGGAGGGAATCATTCCATGAATTGAATGTCACACTCGTTGGGATGTGCACTGAAAAGAACAACTAATTGTAAACAGCATAACTGAAGAAATGGTGCCATGCCTCTTCCTTACGGAGTCTAGCAAATCACCTCCCCTTTCATTCCTTGGGAATCTGGACACGCAGGTGTTGCAGAATCAGCAGGATTTTTCTAGTTAAGGGATGATGGCTGCTGTGATGGGGGTTGGGTGAGGGAGAGGGCATCCCAGAGCATGGCTCAAGGTGAGCACAGGCAAGCGTGTAGGGGGCGAATCTGTGTGGTCTGGGGACCACTCAGAGATATGGGTATCAGCTCAGAGGGCAGGTCCTGGAGTTAGATGGCTTGGCTTTGATCATGGTTCTTCTACTTCCTATCTTGGTGACCTTGGGTAAGTAATTCAACCTGTGGGTGCTTCAATTTCCATCTGTAGAAAGAGAGTAACAGTTGTGTGTCCTACGATGTTGAGAATTTAGCTAATTAATACCTGCAAAGTGAAGAAGGCATACTAAGTGCTTAATTAAGCTTTTATTACCAATTTGCTTATTCAACACATTTCTCTGGTACACTTGACACACACACATAACACAACCAAAGTATCCAAACACTCTGTGCCTAAGTATCCACGTGTCATGTAAGGACCATCGATCTGAAAGGGCAAAGTAACAGTGCAGGGCCCATGGACTAGTAACTGTGGCCATGAAGGCTGAGGTCACAAAAGGAATTATAAAAAGTCTGAGTAGAATTCACCCAAAGAAGGGGTAGTTTCTGAGTGAGGGTTTCAAAGATGGTTAGGAATTTGGTGAATATCCCTGAAAGCCTTGCATGCCATTCAGAGTCAGAGTCTGGAAGGTTCTTCAGGAAAGAAAAATATATAAATTTTAGTGATAACAGATAAGCTTTAAAAGAGGCTGAACTAACGACCAAGTTCAGGTGTAATGAGGATCATGGGAGGATTTTAAATTGAAGGGTAGTAATGTGATCTTAAGCTAGGAAGAATGGCCCTGGTCGTGGTGGCTGGGCCAGGAATGATTAAGGAGCGAGCAAGGCCTCCTCTGTGTATCCCCAGCAAGAAACAAAGAAGCCTGAATTGGAGCAGGGCGGCGGCAATGGACGGGAGAGGCCGGACTCAGGACAGGTTTTGGAGGTGGGCAGACCTGAAACAGAAGTCAGATTCATCCATTCTTTCAACCGCTGTATCATGCAGTCCTCTTTACGCGGAGCTGAGAACACAAAGGTTCTCGCCCAGCTGCGTGCTCGCTGAGGTGGGGCAGAGTCTTGGAGTGATGTAAGAGGGATTAAGGTCACGTGTGGTGAACAAGGAGGCATTGATGATGGTTTGGGACAAGGCGGTGTGAAAGCATGGGGGATCTCTGATTAGCCGAAGGTTGGTGAGTGTACAGCCACAGGCCTGTTGCTGACATGCAGCCGGAAGGGGACCTGTTCTACAGCATACTGGCGGGGCTTGCAAGAACGTAGGACCTTCCTCTGCCTGTTCTTTAGATGGGAGTCCTTGGATGGACCAAGTTTTGAGTTTTGACAGAATAAATATTGAATGCATCAAATATATGCAGTAGTACAATCAGCATTATTTAGAAGCCTGAATATCCTGTCTTTTTTTCATCACTCACAGTACAGCGGAGGACATATGGTGGAAAGATTAGAAGCCCTAAAGCAGTCATACATGTCCAGACTTGGTGAGAACCATGCCTTCCTTCCCAAGGTTATACTTTTAAAAATAATTCTCTCTCACCTCATGCGTCATTCTCTAAGTGAAGCGCCACAATCAGCGGGGACTGTGATCTGTTCAGATAGGAAACATTAACACTCTGGGCTTAGGCAGCTTAAAGTGAACCTACCTTGAGTAGCAATTCCTTTTTGACCTTTGTGCATACAAACTGGTCACTCTGGTCCCTTAACTTTATCTTACATGTATTTATCACCACTCAACTCATTGTTAAAAATAATCAGATGTGAGGGCATTAGGCTGAGGCAGCTCAGTGCCTTGGGTGCCTGCTGAACAAACTGCAATTCAACTCTGATGGCTGAATGGTCACAGCCTAGAAAAAAGAAAGTCTTAACCAATCAGAAATTGCCAATCAATCTGTAATTAGAGACTTCACCAGTGAGAACCTGCCAACTAACCTCTAACTGTGGACTTCAGCCAGTCAAGGGTTCGGTCTTGCTCTCAAGAATACAAGTTGTCCCCTCACACCCATTTGTTAGAGACCAACCACTTGTGATCTGGGTCTGCTCAACCCATGAGTTGCTATCTGGCCAAATAAACTCTTTAAAAATTTTAATCCCAGCGATCTAGATCATAAATTCAAGCCAAGCCTGCACAATGTGTCAACATAGCCAGACTGCCTCAGAAACAATGTCAAAGATCTTAGGTTCAATTCCCAGTACCACAAAAATAAATGAATAAATAAATAAGATGGATTTACTCTCTTTACACCATGCTTTTTCTCGGAACAGACCAATTTCTTTCCTCTAATTCATATTAGAATTGATGACTTCACCTAGCAAGACACTAATACTGTTTTCCTCAACCTGACAGAAATTTATAAATAATTGAGCAATAATTATGCATTGTCTTTTTTTGGTTAGGAACATCCTTAGTTTGTAGTCCTTTTGAGACAGGGTCTTCCTCTGTCGTCCAGGCTGGTTCTGAGTTCACTATGTAGTCCAGGTGGGCTTCAAACTCTCAGCAGTCCTTGTACTTCATTCAACCTCTCGAGTACTAATATTAGAACTATGTTCTAGCATGCCTGGCTTATGTGGTCTCAGGGATCAAACCCAAGTCCTTGCACTTGCTAGGCAAGTGCTTTAACCACTAAGCTATAACCCCAGTCCCTCTCATAGAATCCTTCTCACCATACTGATCATTCATGGGGGTGGAACACAACATGCCTCCTATTTTGAAACCAACACGGGTCAGAGGTACAATGGGTTTCAGTTAGTCATCTGGGCCAGTCTAAGGCAGTATTTTAGTATTCCAGTCACTATGGAACTTGCCATCAACTGTCTTGGTATAAAGCAGAGATGCTTCCTGAAGAAGGCTCCAAAGGCTGCATCCAGTCTTTTCCTTAGCCCCTCCCAGAGCTCTCCAGGCTCTCAGGTGAGTCATGCAGTAGGTCTTGGCCAGTTGTCATTTTGGGTCTAGGCTGGAGGAATCTGCTGAGACCCAACAAGCCAGTGTCTTATGTCACTTACACTAGGGAAGAGGGAGATGTTACTGCATTGTTGTAAAAAATAAGGATAAAAACTCAAAACCCCTAGGAAAAATTGTCCCGTGCTGCTGCAAAGATAGCAGTATCCACAGACATGGGCACCAAAGCATGGAAAATGATTTTGTTTACCCAGAATTATTTATCATCGAGTGCCGTTACTGTGCTGACTTCCCCATCTATGGGTCCTGATGTTTTGTCTTATTTTAATGTATCTTAGTCCATGTAACAGGACGGTGGATACTGGGTCATTTATAAAAGAAATGTTTATTTAGTCTTAGTTCTAGAGGCTGGAATGTCCAAGGTCAGGTCTAATGCTGCTTTAAGATGAAGACTAGAAGGGGAAGGAGACTGGTGAGGAGGCAAGACAAGAGGTAGCCTGATTTTGTCACATTCCACTTCTGAGGTAACTAATCCAGTCTCAAGAGAGCTAACACTGTCCCCTGAGGGGTCTACCAGTCATACGAGAAGAGCAATCTGCCAACATGACCCTATCACCTCTTACTTGGCTTGACCTCCCAATACTGCTGCATTGAGAAATTAAGGTTCAACTCACAATCCCTTGGGGGACACACTCCGATTCCAAGGTACTGCAAGTTCTTTTTTGAAAATTTAGCTCACAAGCAATAAAACATTTCAAGAGTGAGCTAGACGTATTTATAGACTCATGCTGGGTTGTTTATAAGTTTTATGGTTTGAGCTTAAGATTTCCTGTTGCTTGTTGCCAGAAAACCAGGGTCACAGTTCTAGGTCCTTTGGTGTACCTTCTGGTCAGCTTTTTCTTCCCCTCTAACAGTAAGAATGTTTTATTTTTTAAATTCCTAAACAGGGCATTTCACATAGCTCTAAGTTTTGTTCCTAGTGATCACTGCCTGTTGAGTGACAACATATTCATCTTTTGTATTCTGATGGTTTTATTAACAAGTATATAATACATATATTGCATACTGTATATAGTATATGAGGACTGTACAGTACAAATTTATGTTCACAGTTTGACATGACAAAATGTCATTACTGAATTCCCATTGGACTACAGAGTAGAAACAGAGAAGGTACATTAAACATTCACATCTTTAGTAAGAAAGATTACCAAAATGTTTCAGTATTTGCAAGTATACTAATGCATGCTAGAAACCTTTACCCATTCAGTCTTATTAGCTTATAAAATATATTACACTTTATTAAAAATTTCTGCATAGTTTATACAAGTATTAAAGTACTGTAAATGTAATAATCCTGCTATACTTGCAGGTATGGTTTAAGAGATGCTAAGCAGAAAGATTATTTTGACCCTCTAACACTAAGTACTTAACAGAAAAAAAGTGCTAGTATTTGTAAAACACGTTGTAGCCCTCGTTTAATGCATGTAAATGGCTTTGTAAATGTATTACGTAAATGAATTTGCAATTATTTAGAAATTAACCTCGACCAAGAAGAGAAAAAAGATAACTCTGTGCAAGTTTATATGTATGACAGCAATTCCTTCAAGACAACTGTGTATTTTCAAATTAAATTATTTTAAATCTTAGATCTTTGAGATTGTCTTTACAACAATCTAATCAGGAATGATGGATAAATATACAGTATCAGCAATATATTTCAAATCCCACATTAGTGCAATACTGATAGTGCAGATGGGTGCATAACACAACCTACATTTACATAGATCGTTGCTCTGGATTCTGTTCCAAGGCTCTCCAAACTGCTGTGCATCTCCTTAGGTGAACATAGCTATGCTGCAAACTCCTCCGAACCAAAGTGTTTTAGAATGCTAATGCCCACGTATGATAGATTCACATTCTAAAATTCTAATATGATGGATTCTCATTTTTATGACTTCTTTTCCAAGATGACATTTCAGCAATTGAAAAAACTCTATGATAAACAATTTACATGACAATGACATCATGTTTACAGATCATTCTCAGCAATTTAAAAGTGTGATTAAATCATCGATAGTAACATGGCACATGACTAAAACCACACATTTCAAGGGCATCTTATCTCCTGTTTGAGGTCTTCCACAATAACAGCTAAAAATGACTAAGAGACTATAAACTTTTCAACTACCATAGTAAAATACAAATGTATACATATACATATATATATATATATATATATATAAAATGAGGAAAATTTGGAAGGGCCAATTGGTAACTTAAAGATATCAGACCAGCGTAGGGTTGCTTTTTTTTTTAATCAGAGTTAAAGTGGACTCTTGTTAATGAACTATTAACAAACATGATCTAAGCAAGCTGAATAGTCTTTTGGACATCTAAATATGCCACAGCAAACATTAAATTTCCTGAGAACCCATGAAATGTTCTATTAACTGCACTCTAGACCCAAGATCAACTCAGTCCTTTCTTGTCCCTGGCCCCCATCTACACAGGCTGGAATACAGGTTAGTTACGTCCACGAAAACAAAAACACTCCTTGTCCTCCCACTCAACTGACTCTTCGGCGTGTTTCAGGAGAACTACTGAAAGACATGGTGTGAATGTGACTATGCGCTGACAATACAGACAACTCCTTTTCCAAGAGTCATTTATGAATCAATTCATCGTCGCACAGAACAGCCCAAATGTTTTAACATCTAAAAAAATCTTGTAGTGCTAAAAAAAAAAAGAAAACCAACTAAACGCCAAGTGCCAAGATAACAAATTTCTTTACATTTCTCACCCACATATCCTTTCAGCTAGTTCACACAGCAGATGAGTGGGACCTCTCAGATGTGGAGTCCCTCCGACTTAGTGCCATCACAGTAAGCTCCCCAGTTTGCAAGCCTCCAGAACCTCTCACTGATGCTTAAGAACTATTACAGGTTGTGCTGACTCTGGAGTTGTGGCTGGGATGGGTCTACAGGACTCCCTTCTCCTCTGTCTTTCATAGAGGAATAAAGGGGCATTTGGTTACACATAGGCACGCTTGACCACCACTGCCCACTTCCCTCACATCTGGGACCATTGGCATTTTTACCTAAGAATTAGACTATGGTGCTCAAAAGCCTGCTTTTGAAAAACTTCCCCCCAAAATGGTGTTATCTTCAATATAAACACGAGTCATGATGTTCATTTATTCTTCTGACAGGACACTCGACAGTGATGGGAAATTACCATGATAGTAAACTTTTGGAAATATTCAAGCAACATGGATAAATCCCTGAACTGTGGTTTTTATTTTTCAGAAATCTGTCTCCAATATAGGTATGTGTGTTTGACAAGTAAGTGTATGTACAGAGTGCCAATCAGGTCTTACTTGAAACAATTTTTAGAACATGTTCACTCATGATACATGCCATGAACACAAGTGGCAGCCAATGTGGTGCCACACAGCTCACGTGGTAGAGTTTCATATAAAAGCTATGTGATTAATTGCTATGGAAACATAAGTACCACTCAACATTTTTCTGTTTGCAAAATAATAAAAAAATAAAAGGTAGACATACAGCAGGTTGGGTAAAAGATCATCTACACTTATCCTTTTACCCAAAAGATACATTATTTTTTTTTACTATTACTGGGCAAGTATTTTTGTGGGTTTCCTTACCCCAATGCCTGACAGTCTACACCAAGGATACCATAAGGAAAAGGAGATTGATGTGTGGACAACCCCACAGATATCTGTCTGTGCAGCATGGAGACTGAAGCTCAGGTCAGCGCAGTAAGTACTGCTGACCACGTGTTGACGCCTTGCTGCCTCCCAGGCAGAAGGAACCACCGACTTCCCCTCGCATGCCCTGCTCCCTGCACTCAATGCTATGGAGGTGCGACACCATCCTCTGAACTGCTGCCCGTCACCCACCTAATTCAGTGACTCTGGCTCGTCTCCTAAAGATGGTCAAAGACCTCCACATGGGCTTCAGGTACAAAGGAGGTCAAAGAACTTGATTTAGATGAAGCTGTAACTCAGATTTTCAAGCAAGATGTGTGAAGGACAATGGCAGAGTTGACTGTGCTATCTTGGTGTCTTGCTGCACGTCTTGCTATCAGGTGAAACGGGACCAACTTTCTTAGTACTGTTGACTCGACTGTAACATGGGATCAGTGTGCAGAGGTCCAGAGGTCTCTGGCAAGGTCTAGCAGGCTAGATACTGTATTTCTAACACATTTACTTTGACATTCTTTTGAGGAATACACAGAGAAACCGACAACTGGTTATGTTAGTTTACATGTTCCCTTGTTCTCATTACATTAAACGTATCTGTAAGAAGGGTTTGCTTAGCATCCCCAGAAAAGTGTTCACATTCTTTAGGTCTGACCCGTGGTAAGGAGAGGGAGGATTAGAGAGTGTCCACTACTGACCGTACGGAAGTTTTGAATGATACAAATTCAGAGATTCAGGCCAGCTGAATCAAAATTAAAATGTACATGTAAAAAATGAGTTAGATGACGGAGGACAGAGAGCCAGGAGAGTGGGGAGCTGTGTTGAGGGCGGAGGACGGAGGCCTTCAGACTAGCATGTGGCGCTTCCTGTGCAGGGCAAGGTGGTCAGAGCGGGAGAAGCTGCGGTCACAGTCCGGGCACTGGAAAGGTTTGATTCCAGTATGCTTTCGGAAATGTCTTGTAAGTTCGTCAGACCGAGCAAACTTCCACGTGCAACCTTCCCATGTACATTTGTAGGGCTTTTCTCCTGTAAGAAAAGGAAAAGAAAGTTTAATTTTCTTATTTTTAAGAGTCAAGTTAAAATTTTAACCTAATTTTCTTAAAAATATTATTTCTAAGATAAAGTATATACTTGTTCTTCAATAACATACTGCTTTATATACTATTACAGGACAAGCAAGAAAAAAATGACTTAATTCTCATGCGGTTTTATCGGACTCTATGAAAAAACAACCACACACACAAAAATGGGGGTAGGATTTTAAGAGTACTTACAGGATCCCTTCTGAGAAACTACCAACAGTAAGTGTACTGTGGTGTTTATCTCTAAGCCTTAAACCTACTCAGGAGTTTATGTATATGTTGCACTATGCATTAAGTCCAAATTGAAATTTTCTAAGTTTTTTTTTTACATTTTTCAATTGTCCTAAAATCTAACAATAAAATACTTGTTAGGGAATTCAATATCCCATTTTTCTCATCAGGTCAATAACCATTATGCCCAAGCATAGTATTTTACATTTTCAAGTACTGAAAATATAAAACTCCTTCTCCCCATCCAGAGACCAGACTTCATACACTGCTCTCCTGCAGGACAGTGATAATTTAACAGGTGAGCAACAGAAGATCTGTGCAGAAAAGTGGGAGGAAGAGTCAGTACGAACATATAAAGGCAGTGCTCTTAAACTGTGTGCCTTGCTAACAGGTGAAATGGGACCAATGTTCGTCGTGCTGACTACCTGCTGGTACACAGAACAGCCAGAGGTGAGGTGAGCTGCAGTGTTCACACTAACTATCACTCTGACTATAATTAGGTCATTTAAAACATTCCTGTAGGATTTCCTACCAACATGTTCAGGAACACTGGTAGCAACTACAATTTCTCCACAGTGTTTATAGGCTCTGGCTGCACACCCTGCTCAAAAATGGCCAACAGGGAAGATTTCTTGGACAAATACGGTAGGAAGTAGGAAACAGGAGTTCCCTCGACTTTTTTAAAATAAGGGACAATTGCCCAAACTTACTTTTCTCTTTAATTCAAGGTCAGTCTCCTACTTCTATTCCGTTTATGTGACATGACTAATTTGTTATGTGTAAAAGAACTGTGTCCCACTATCGAAAATTTTATTAGGTACATGTCAGAAGCCGGCAGCTAGGCCACATCCCTGAGGGTAAGAGCCTGTTCCTGGGCTCTTATTTTCTTCCTTCCCTAACTAGAGAGGGTGGACCTGCTCAGTGAGTGAGGGGACTGGCTGTAGGAATTACGTTGAACGTATTCTAATTTGTCACAAAGATAAAATACTGTTAAAATTAAAAAAATGATGAATAGAAACACCCGTAGATATATATCCACAGCAAGCTTTCAAGGTGCCTAAAAAACTCTCGTTACACATGCTGAATGTGCCTTGTCCAAAACGCTGGGGCTGGGAGTGCTTTAGATTTCAGTTCAGATTTTGGAACAATTGCATGGATACTTTTTTACTTGGGTATCCTAATCTGAAAATCTGTATGTTCCAAAAATCCCAAACTTTCCTATTCTTATGCTGGTGCCCCAAAGACATGAATTTTAGAGCATGCTGTTTTTCAGATTATAGATGCTTAGCCAGTGACAATCTTGGAAAGCCAGAAATATGGCCATTAACATTCCATGCTAATAGCTCCCAGACAGAGGAAGGAAGGCTGATTTCTAATACCTGTGTGTGTTCTTCTGTGCGCTTTCAAGTGGGAGCTTTTAGTGTACACTTTGTTGCATCCATCATAATCGCATCTGTGTATCCTCCGCTTCCTCTGTGTATCTGGGGACTCCACAGGTAAAGGTCTCTTCCCAGGCTGCACTATGACTGAAGGGTGATTCCTATGAAAGCCAAGGTCAAATGCACAATGAGCAAGGGTGTCTTTTTCTTCAGTCTACTAAAAGCATTAACAACATGGGGCAAAAACCAACCAAACAAAAAACCCCAACAAAATAAAAAGAAATTAGCTCATTAGCCCAAGAAGCACTGCTATATTCATTCAACAAACATTTAGCGAGCACCTACCATGAGCCAGGCACTGTGCTTGGCACCGGGACACAAAGATGAATAAAAACAGGGTTCCTGCCCTCGAGGAGCTCACACTCTAGGGGGAGACAGACATGGAGATAAGTAATGACAGCAAGAAGGGTTAGGTGCTATGCTAGAGGGAGGTGCCACGTGCTAGGAAAGGCTTTTTCCTGTAGTGAACAACTGCCTATTGGTAGAATTTCATGGTACCAGGCAATGCCGAACACTTACTTCCACATGCTGTGCTGACTGCCACTATCATCCTTTAGGAAAAAATTGAAAAGGTCAGATTCTTCTGTCTCAGGCACACTGCAGGATGCAGGTGTCTTTTATTCCTTACATAACTAGCATTTACTTTGCATCTCTTAAAGACTGCCAATTCACATTTCATTTTTAAGTGATGGTCCTTACAAAACAAAACAAACAAAAAAAAGAGATAAAGTTGGCACTGCTATCTTCACAAACTCAAACCTTTACTCTCACTACTGTTCCTGTATGAGGAAAAACGACGCCAGTGTAGTATTTGCAGGGAGGTGACCTGTGACGAGGTTCTTGCATGCCAGCTACCCCGCAGGATGCCTGACCCCTCTACTTGCCCGATTTCCCTAAGATTCCTGAGTTTGCACAATCCTGCCAGATATCCTTACTATGCCCTGGTTTTTGCTCAGAAAGGAAGTGGCAAAAAGAAAAGGCAAGGAGAGGAGAAGCTGGTAAGTTGTGTGACTGTCTCAAACACCCCTTGAAGAATATACATCATGAAAGGATTCCTACTATGTTCATTCACTTTCCTGATGACTAATTACTTGACCAACTACAAGTACCTGTAGTTGGCTTCTAAAAGCAGCAGAAAACTATTTTTAGAATTTGGATCTACAGTTCATAAAATAATATATGCATGTTTTGAATGAATGTATAGAGGCAGGAAAGAATGGCGAAAGTAACTAGAAAAATAATTAAGTATTTTAAGCAACTTTACTTATCTTACTATTAGCAAAGAAAACAGTCAGTTTTGAATATGGCTTTACTATACTTTTTGTTCTGATGCCAGGGAAGGGGATGCAGAAGGAAGAACTTGGCAAGTTTAGAGACACAGAACAGGGTACAGGAAGCAGTGAGGAAAAAGGAACAAGGACTTTAAATCTTATCTCTACAAATGGAAGAGACTATAGAAAAGTTTTGCAGACTGATACAATTTAGTAAGTTTTCACAAATGGGTGCATATTTTAAATTATTCATAAATAGTTAAAAAGGTCACTACTTTATTTTCTAACTTTAGGAAATACAATGCTAGGGGAAAAATTTAATGACTAAGTCTATTTCACATGCCTATTCTGGGACACTGGGAGAGTATCTGTCCCAGGTGACTTTAAAATCTCTCCCAATTACCAGATTTTACAGGTCAGGAATCTAATGGCTTCAGCACAGTAATCATAATTGCTTTTTTCAGATATATACATATTATATATATATATATATATATATATATATATATATATATATATATATATATATATATATATACCATGAGAGGATGTGGGCTCTAACTTTAATCCCAATTCTGTTACTTGTGTCTGTGACTCTGCTCTAGATACTCAAGTTTCCTTTCTGTCTGAAGATATTATCTCAGAAGGTGGTTGTGAGTATTGTACACGAAGCTCCCATGAATAACATCTGTCCGAGAGGAGAAATGTCTGATACCTGTTAAGTACCTTAAGATTAGAAACATTTCATCCACTTGGAAATCTGCACCTTACTTACTCTGTTTTATGAGGAATTTTTTTGAGGCATGTTGCAAAATCACTTCCGGAAATCTCTACTCGAGCTGACATCTACCTTGAAAGGTAGCCACATCTGATAGTGGCTCCATCTTTAAAGAGCAAGACACTAACTAGTTCAGGGCTAGAGGAATGGCACAGGGGCTAAAGTTCCTGCCAAAGCAAGCTCAAGGTCCTGAATTCCATTCCCAGGACCACATCAACAGGGTGTGGTAGCGTAGGCCTGTAATCCCAGCACTCAGGAGGCTGAAGCAGGGGGATTGGGATTGCTGGGAGTTTGAGGCCAGCCTGCGCTCCAGTGTCCAGAACCAACCCGGACTATGGAGCGAGCTCAAGACACTAGTCTGGGCTCAAGTTGGAAGTCTCGGGACCTCACATTTCTGGTCTTCTCACTCTTCATTTTTAAAGCAGGGGTGTGGGATCATTTAAACCAGGAAGTTAGAACAGCTACTAAATATCAGATACCTACCTGGCCACTGTTCAGAGCTAAGCTGACCCTGTTAAGTCTCCTACAACACACGGACCACAGGAAAATATGATTCGTAAGGTTTCTGCTCTAACTGCAGGCTCATTTATATAAATCTGTGACAAAAAGCATCTGGCACATCTTTGAGTGTCTTTACAATCATTCTAAGCTCTAAGTGAAGATCTGCAAATGGTTTTCAAAGCTATAACAAGGGCTTTGAAGGATAAATACTCTTGGTGCTGCCTCACAAGTGATTCTTTCCTGGCTAACTGGCTTCCTATGTGGGCTGCTACTGGGCCCACTCCAAGACATTACTTAATCACATCTGTGAGAGAATTACTTAAAGGGTATATGTCCCAATTATGGCTATCTGAACTTTTTGAAAGGCAAAAATGCATTCTTAAGTCAGCATTCAAATAAGCATTATTACTCAATAATCATTAAAAACCACTGTCTGTGAGATCATCAAAATA
This sequence comes from Ctenodactylus gundi, assembly GCA_004027205.1. Classification (NCBI taxonomy): domain Eukaryota; kingdom Metazoa; phylum Chordata; class Mammalia; order Rodentia; family Ctenodactylidae; genus Ctenodactylus; species Ctenodactylus gundi. The sequence continues at coordinate 307,909 of PVKB01001733.1, read as the reverse complement.
TAACTTAAAATAGAAAAAGTATTTTCTTTTATAGCACTGGGAATTGCCTTTAAATATTCTCCTGCAATGTGCTACACTGTAATTCACAATGCCCTAGACTTTGGCCTAACATTGTTTCAGTGAATGTACTTCTCTTCCCGAAGTAGGTGCTTGGTTTTATTTATTTTCATGGCATCTTTTCACCACCTGGGTAGAACCATTTAAGTGTATGTTGGTTATCTTGCCAAGAGATACCTTTCATGATCAAAAAAAAGGTACTTCAGCCTACATAACGTGTCTATTTTGCTCAGTCACTGTTTTTCCTTTCATCTGAGTGCCTGTACAGATGCAATCACTTAGCTATGGACAAGCTGGCAGGGACAGCACTCATCTGGAAGCAGGAAATCAAGCCCAGGTCCCCCAGACAACAGGCAAGTTATTTAATGTCTTGGCTCACCAGTTGCCTATTTGCTCTTACTCCCACATGCTTGCTACAGGGAAATGAAATAACTCCCTTGAAAATACTTGGAGAAGTTTGAATGTGGGAGGAGCACTACCTAACTGTAAAGAGTAATAGCAAAGTACAACTCCAAGGCAGACTCTCCCTACTGCTGCAGCAGCAGCTGGGGAAGAAGATTGATTCTCTGTCTCATCTATCAGGAGGTATATATGACCACCAAGAGGAAAAAGAAAACTGTGATTTGGTATGGTGAAAAATTAATGCCTAAGTCCGTAACTTATTAGAAAAGCACCTACCCAACTACAGTATATCTGAAATCACCAGAAAAAAAAAAAAAAACAGCTGTTCTAAAACCAGGGACTTCACATTTTGCTGCACAGTTGTGGTTGTGGGAGGGAGAAGACAGAAGCGGAGAGGTGGGTAGAACATTTATTCAAGATGGAGAAAAGGTTATGTGGGAGGAAGATGATGGGAGTGGTCCTGCAAAAACAGGTTTTTGCCTCTTTACTAGGAAGGCAAGCCCCATAGCACAAGACAATTAACACTGGATAATAATGACAAAGAGAAAATGGGAGGCAGCCTGCAAGATTAAATGCCAAACCCAAGGTCACACATATGGCAGCAGGCAGAGCTGATTCAAAGGCCATCTTCTCAGCTACTTCAAACCAAGCCTCCAGTGCTCTGGGAGAAGTCAAGGACGTCAAGAGTGGCCAACCCTACAAATGATGTTACTTAACCCACCTGTGCACCATCCCGTCAGAGCACATGCTCCCATCTGGCTGGCTCAGCAAAACTGCCTACTGGATGGCAGCTGCACAGGAGAGTGGACACACTACCGGCAGATATGACTGAAGACCCAAGGGAAAAAAGATCTTTTGGTGCTGAGCCTCTCAGTTGCACAGGCAGCTTTATACTGACAGCACGCTTTAGAGGACTTGCTTTTATTGTGTCTCTTGGGCTTGTCATTGCCCCAGAGATTTTGTTAAAGGCATTCCCCATAATATGCTACACTTGATCAGAAGTGACTGTTGGGAGGATCCTGTTTATCCACATGACAACTTTTTTGTGACCTAAGCTCATGTGGAAAACCCAGACAACCAAATCCAATCCACGCAAAGATTCACTCTCTCTGAAGAAAAAATTACATATACGTAATCTGAAGTATGAAAAAACAATCATGTATGTGGCTAGGTACAAAATCTCGGTGACTACTTCACTGCAAAACCAATGTTAACTGATGCCATAATGTTCTCCATGTTACCAGAGATACACTGTTCCTGGAGACTTTCCCATCTTGAACAGAAGTACTAAACCACTGCTCAGTGGCTGCCACACATACTACGACATTCTTGGTCATCCATATTTGCAATCTCGCGCTTCTGGTCCAGGCTCCAAGATACCTGCGACTACCCAAATGTTGGTCACACTTAAATATACTTACTCTTGTAACAATGCTTGCGGGGGGGACACTGAGTTCATTAAAGGGGGTGTCATTTCTTCAGGATAATAATCTGTCCTCTGTGGTTCGGTCCCAGGCTCTATTTTAATTTTTTTCTGTAATATGGGCTTCTCGTATGATTCAATTACAGGTACTAAAAAATAAAAATAGAAAGTTGTTCTAAGTACAAGTTACCAATCTCAGCTTTAAAAGCTCACTGCACCATTCCTATCTACAGCACTGACTGTGTTTGTCCTTGGCAGGATTATAGCAAGAACATCTGTGAGGGACTCTCCTCCCATCATTTGCCAGCAGTCGGCAAACACAGGAACTAGGCTTTTAAGACACGAGCCTTGAAATAATTCTTATTTACAAGTGTTGGTTCTTGTAACCCATGGTCTGCTCTACAGCCAGATGGTAAAAAAGTGGCTTAAGAGTCAGTAGTTAGTATCATAATCAAAAACTAATATTAAATACCCTCTGTACTCAGAACCATCGTGATATTCAATAAAGCACACCATAAAGTCAAGATTCTTACTACCCAAAGTAACTGCACAGTGGAAGTCATCATCTCAGGGTATTGTATTAAACGGCCTGATGATTCCTGGGACCTCTTCCAGTAACAATTCAAAACAAAAACAAAAACAAGGCAGTGCCTTTGAGCAGAGGAGTGTTTCCTTTGGAGCGTTTCGTGGCTCTCTGCCTTGTGCTTCCCCACCCCAACGACTGTCTGGAGCAGTTCAGCACACCTAGTGGGCGGAGCAGGGTGCAGCAGGGCAGAGTGGCGGCAGAATTTACCTTGCATGCTACTGTTTGAGTTCTCCATCTCTTCTGACAAGGACACCATGAGCGGCTGCTGGAGGTGGCTGGTGTACATAAAAGGGACTGGTTGCACCACAACTGGCTGGATGACAGGAAGGATGCCTGGGCTCCGGATTCCGTGCCTTGAGAGGGCGGCGGCCATCACTGGGGGCATGGACAACGGCACACCAAAGGGCTGCACGCCTGGTGAGGGGGGCGAATACTTTTTAATCGGAGGGCTAGAAGAGGGCATGCTCAACCCTGGTGACGCTCGCCGGTGTGAGGAGAACTTGAGGGATGAAGGAGAATTCCCAGCTGAAGGTGGTGAACCCCGCTTGTTCACCGTGAGGTCTACTGGCTCCATCTGTATTCCATGTGAGAGGCCTTCTGGGGTCTGAAAGAATTTATCAGTCAATGGTGTGGAGTAAATGACCCCAAACTTGTTGGACTTTATCGACTCCATATAATTGGATGGGTAGGACTATTGGAAAAGAAAAATAAAGTATAAATAAACAATGAAATTTTTGTTTGCTTCAAACACAAAAATACATATACAACAAGATGTTTTCTATTATATGAGATTTCAAAAGCAGGTATGATACATACCTGTTCCCCCGACACAAAAAGGTTGTGAAAGAGACAGCCAAGCAAGAATGGAACTAGAGCCAGGGCAGTCAGTGGGTCAAATGGAAAATATTTAATTCTAAGATTTTCAAGTACAATATAAAGGCTGTTCCTTGAAAGGTTCTAAAGCAGATAATATCATAAGCCTCACAGGCCTTTAGCAATGGAAGTCAGCTTTAGAGATCACCAAGAACCAGCCAAGCCACACTATCCTCACTGCTTTTCTGATGGTAGAAAAAAGCTCCTGGGGGACAACTCAGCAGGATACTAACATCTCAAAACAGATTTGTGTATAAAAAGGAAGAAGGTGGGGTTGCATCTTTGGATCGGTTTCAGGTTGGGGTAAGCCAAACTCAGAGTGGCCAACAATTCCAGTTGGATAATTCCCACGTCTCAGGAAACTCCTCTGTCTCAAAGCAAACTAGGACAGTCACCCTCCTTAGTCAATGTAGTCAAGGCCACCCTTCCCAGGGCAATTCAATTATGGCCCTAGCTCCAGCATTTATGATTTGGAGGCAAGGGGAACTCATGACGCAACCAGGAAAATGTACCAAAGGGGCCTTATAATTAAACAGCCCACATGCATTATTAATTACTTTCTGAGCTTCCCTGGCCCTTCCTATGGCCACTACTGTGAGCTATAATAATTATGAGATATCAGTAGTTTTGACTGGGGATTATGACTGAGATCACATGCTGGCCTTTCTGGGCCCAGAGTGGGTATATCTCCACTTGGCCATGCCCTGGAATCATGCTTAAAAAAAAAGAAGTCCAAATCCTACTTCAGTCCCAAGTGTCAGACTATCTGCGAGTAGAGACTGGGCATTAACATTTATTTAATCACCTAATTCTTTATCTACTTTTGGTGTCTCAATCTTATGATTATGTTTTTATTTTCTTCTGCCTTTTCTCTCTTTATTCAGATCAGCATAATCTGTTTACACTCCCAGAATAGGATTCCTGCAGCACAGTGCATACTTGCTGAGTACTTATGTTTACAGATACTATGTGAGGATGCAATATGCACTGCTTTAAAAGTTATGTGTTTGTTTCAAAGTATAAGAAAAGATAGTTATACTTTCTATAGTAGTGATATAAAGTTGCCCTTTGAAATAAACATTATTACTGAAAAACAGTTTTATAAAAGGCAAGAAAGAGGGGCAGGCAGGTACTCATTCCAAGAGGTAAAGCTTGTCAAGGCAGTGAATGCCCACCCTCCAGGAGGTTCTGAGGTTATAATTAAAACTGGACTTGATGCGTTAACCCCTATAATGAGCTTAACATAATACTTGGCCTGCCAGGCTGTCCTAGGAGTCCCTTCCTGCCTTTCTGTAGGAGACTCACATTCCCAGCAAGGCTTCCCAAACTTCACGATGCATGAAAATCCACCTGCACAATTTCCTATAGTGCAGATTTTGAATGCTGAGAAAGCAGCCCAAGGTACCATAGACTACCTTTTAAGTAAAGACTCTAAATGACAGAAACAGAGTGAGAATAAACAGCAACAGGATTCTAACTGTAAAAATGATTAGAAACAAGGGCATGAAGGACATGGAAAAATCAGGAAATAAAAGATATATAAAATTCTAGCACCAATGAGCTTCACACATTGAGCACTGAATTAGAGAAAGACAATTTCCACCTTTCTTTAAAACCAGAAGCGTGTAAGTACAACAAAGGGAGAGGTCCAAAACACATGGCAACATTAACATTAAATATTAAATATATTTAAATACTAAAATAGGCAATATTAAAAGAAGCATAAGGCTCATTAAAATATTATAAATTATGTACCATGAGGGTTTCAGGAAGTCATTCAATACAGGAAAAAGTATTTCTCCTAGTTGTAAACTTTATGTGCTTTATAAAATTCTCCAAAGGGCAAAAGTTCTAATACCAGCAAATAAATAACTTCAGGGAAGGGGAGGCGGTACTGTTTCTATTCGCAATAGTGCAGCTTCTCCCTTATTTTCAGCTCTCTTCTTCCAAGACCTATGGCCTGGATTGTAAGGCCAGTGGTTACTGGCAGCTCAATGGGAAGCAGAATGAAGACAGGCTTATACTGCTGTTATTACTGGATTTTTCTATCCATGGTGTGAGTTTAAGACAAGTGGGAATTAGAACCTGAGGGATTTGCAAATTTAATAATATTCTCAGGTTTCTCAAGTCATCAAGAAAGAAAATGCCATCCACAATGATACATTTCATAAACAGTACACACAATTTTACTAATAGTTTACTCTCAAATGAATATTGTCCCATTCCCTATATTGGATGTGTGTTTATCTTAAAGTAGCAGGCTAAGTAGGGAGATGCACTGAGACTGACACTAGATCTCAGTATGTAATTAACTATTTCCAGTCCAACTGCCTCACAAAAAGGTGAAGAAATACGGTTTTTCAAACTGGCTCAGTGGCAAATTCACTGTAGTGTTTACCAGAAGAATCTTCTCAAACGTAGGTTTACTTTTTAATTAGCTGGGTGGAGGACACAAGGTACTGCAATCAGCTGGCAACAATCTGACTCTCCACTGTGTAAGACCAGATACAGGGCTCTATCGGGGCGTGCCTTGGGCAGGCACACCCTGGTAACAGTCCTTTCCTCTGTTCCAGTTCATTCCTACCTTATAACAAAGCAATGCATACAGGCGTGGCTGTACTGACCCCAAATCCAAACCAGAGGCAAGTGTTGAGGAAGCAGAAAATGTCTGTGGCCATGGATGAATACTGAATGCCCTGTGTTCTGGAACAGAGCAGCCCAAAGACAAGAAAGACACAAGCCAAGGGTCTCCTGCTCTGCACCACCAGCCCCACTAAGAGATGCATGGAGTCTACTTTCCAAAACATCTGTTGTTAAGGAAGAAAGCTCCCGCCTTCCCTTAACACGTATTCAGATGCCCACCACTCCAGTGTCCGTGACGTCTGTACTTGCAGGGAGGCAGATAGCTGTCATTGGACTGTAAAGTGAGAGGCTGCAGAAGTACTCAAAACAAAGTGCTGAATGCCTGAAGTAAATAAATTAGCCCTAGCCCGCTGTAGTATGAGTTCCTCTGTCCTGACAAGACTATGGACAATTCTTCTGAAGCTTGAAAAAAAAATGGGGAGAAATACACAGGGACAATTTTCTGGAGATGTAACTATCTCTTTATATTGAAGTGAGAACTTCTGTAGTTTCTTACTTTGTCAGGAGAGGCCCTGACAAGTCTTCTACTACAAGACAGTTTGGGGGTTTGGGGGAATGAACAAAACATAGATGAAGTCTCCATTTCACTGTTCAGAGTAAGTTTGAAACCAGGAAGCATCTGTGACAGGGCAAAGCAGAGGAACCCCAGACGAAGGATGGGGCTTGGAGAACAGGAAGGTGGGGTACAGTCATCAGCACACACTGCAGAGCCGGCAAATGGCCTGCAGCTCGGTGCATATAAAATTAGAAGGTGCTCTTTCTGTTAGACCCAAAAGAACCATGAGCCATTTCTATTAAGACATAGGGGAAGGTAGGGTTTTAAGTACTTCTCTGAATTGTTTTATTTTTTACAATTTTTTCTAACTTCCTGAATATCCAATTATTTATATTTGATCTTTTGAAAGATGGGAAAGATAATTACTTTCCATGTGCATTTAACAGACATACAATTTCATATTTTACAGATTTAGAAAATAGACTCAAGCGGCTGCTGGTGATTCTGCTAACACTGGGTACAGCTGATTAAGTACCAGACACCATCATGTGGACCTGAGAAGGACTGTCTACTCTGCCCCTCACAGTTATAAAGACTCAACACACAAGGCTGAGCAGAGCAGGGCATGGAGACTTGTATCATGGTGAGACAGACATAAGACTTCTGTACTTTCTCTTAGCAATGACAACATAGCAGGTTCTTCCGCTAGGTTCTCCTGAGAGTGTGGTAGCTGCCATTAAATATTTTTATTCATACACGGTATTAAAAAAACTTACAATGTCCTATGTTGCCTTTTAACATTTACAACATATTTTTAAATAATTCAAGACTTTGGTCCTTAGGTCAAACTAAATTGAAGAAAGAAATTTTAAGAGGGGAAGCCGAAGCTCTCTATTTAATTTCATTCCTTTTCTTCCTTATTTTAATTTTTAAAATAAAGTAATTGCAACTCTATTTCTCATGTTTCAATTAACTGAGATTTTGCTGAATTAAGAATAACCCCCTTTATCACTAAGGACTGACATTAACTTTTGGTCAAACCATCTAATTAAATACTAGCACATGAAGGAGAAAAAGACTATTAATTCCAAAATACTTATACATACATATTTTAATTTCATGTACTAATGTAAGCTATAACATCACAAGTTTAACAGATATTTGCAATTCGTTTTATTTCCCTTTTCTCAGCCAAGTGCATTTCTTTGCACTTAATTATTTCATACCAATTTAGCAATGTGAATCTTCATTTTAGCTTGAAATTAGGCTCTTGAGCCATATTTTCATGCTTGATTAAAAGCACTGGAAGTACACAGAAGAGTAAAATGCATCACTGACAGTTCTGCATCATTTATAAAATTAATCATATTCTCTAGTACTAAAAACCTATTCACATTTCAAGAATTAATGGGCAATTTTTTTAACTTTAATTTTTCTTCCAAGATGATCATACAGAGGTTGAAGGAAATGGCTGATAAATTACAGTGGACAACATCAGAAGTAAAATTTAGTTTCCTGATCAGTAAAACTCTTATTGTTCAGCAGTTACATTCAGATATATAGTTACCCACTCGTTATGCAGTAAATATTACTTCTCAGAAGACACTCAGACTTAACTTTTTGTTACAGACACTGGTAAATACTTCAATGGCTTAGCCATATACATGGCAAGTCAGCTGCAAGGGACTCAGAGACCCCTGTGTCTTGTGTGAACGTTTTTGGCAGGAATGTCACAGCCAAGACATAAGGATGATCTAATTTTGCAAGCATGTCATTGCCAACCTTCAGATACAAAGCTAAGGCCAATTCTTTCCCCTTGTGAATATTTTTCACGCCTGTGGAGGAACAGAACAAGACAAGAGTGGGAGCGCTGCCTTGTTATTCGATATTCACTAAGGTAGATCCCCTCAAGTCTAAACCTCTCCTTTCAAGTCAGGCACTTCTTTGTCATATATGTCTCCTCTCCACGACACTAGTGTTGTGCCTCCACAAACACGTGGACTAATTACTACTTCTCTGGTGGCCTGAGGCATCTATCTGCCCGGCTCAAGAGGGGCTAGCTTGCACCATGGTGGTAATGGACAATGTGCCTAATTTCCAATGACCAGACTCTTTCCAAGGGACGCTTCCCCACAGGCGAGTTCTTTTCTTTTTTTGCTGGCTTCTCCTGAGTCACATCTCACATAGCCACAGCCCATTATGGAAGCTGTCAATAATTTTTAAGCAAGTCACATTATCCTTAACTACCTTTACATGCCAAAAGGTTGGTTGAGGAGTTTTGTAAAGCTACTTCTATCGCAATGGACTCATGGGTTCAGGCTGATCATGCCTTGAGCGGTGTGCAGCTCAGGCCTCCAGGAAGTGTGGGCCCTATTAAAGGATGCACCACTTCAAGGGGGCATGTGCCTCACTTTTATGACTGGAGGCTCTGAGAAATCTGCATGCCAAATGCTTGTCAAGTAACAACTGACTTTAGAAAGGGAGCAACACACTATATTATCATCACTCGAAGGGAGAATGGGTGTTCAACTTTGGAAAACTTACCACCGACACGGGGTCCATGGCCTCCTGCTTGACAGGGACTGGGTCAAACATGAGCATTCTTTTAGTTAAACCTTCTAGGGTGCTCTGGTGTTTGGCCTAGAAAAGAAAATAAGGTGTCCATCTTAAATCCTGAGTCACTTTAGATACAAACCAGTAATAGTAAAAGCATGCTCCTTGTCTTCTCTGTGTATCCTTCTCTCTCTCTCCTCTCCCCGGAATGGCTGGAATTGTTTCTTTCACCCATGAAAGATGTTATTTTATGTATTTAAAAATCAGACTGGATGGCCATAATCAGATGATAGCCAACCAATATTTTTCAACTTGAATGCATAATCCCTGACTTTTCTGAAACAGTACACACAGCCTCTCTAAGCAGCAAAGCTTGCTGAGGATTTCTGTACAATTAAACAGAAGTTCACAGTACTTATGACTAGTAAGCACCTTTCCCTTTTCTCTTAAGTTCTTCACATAAAAAAAAAAACAGAGAAGATCAGAAAACTTAAAGCCAACTGTAATTAGTACTTTTGTTTTTATCCTACAAAACACACTTTTTTGAGACTTGGTCTCACTCTGCACTCCAGGCTGGTCCTGAACTCACTATTACTATATAGCCCAGGCTGGCCTTGAACTCACAGTAATTTTCCTGTATCTCAGTCTCCAAATGCTAGGATTACTGGGATTGCAGGTGTGCGTCACCACACCTGGCTTATGTGGTGCTGGAAAACTCAGGACCTCACACTTGCCAGGCAAGCACTGTATCTGCTGTGCTATTCTTCCAGCCCCCAAATCTGCTTCCTGAGTGAGATCATACCAATTTCAGTGAGACACTGTGTGAAGAAATCAGTTTCATATTTGTCCTTTTTATTGGACAATTAGGTTGTGTCTAAGTTTGCACCACTACAAACATCAAGGCACCTCTTCAAACTTGCCCTCTCCTGCACAACCTTCATTAAGTTCTAAGGTACATTTTTCAAAACACTTTTCAGTGGTCTGAAAATAATAAATCCTCTTTTACTCTAAGTTGATATAATTACTGCAGTTGAATTCCTTCCATCTTTACCACTTACATATCTTTGAGAAATGCCAATTCTGGTCTTGAGCTGCTCCCATTTTCCTAGTTCTACTTGAAAAACACCCACCCAAGGACCAAGTTTTATTACATCCTGTATTCTGGTATGAAATCTTCCTAACCCCCATCTCCACGACCGCAATGCTGCAGCTGGTTGTCTGTGCTCCACGGTAAGGCATCTTTACATGGGATCATGGAAGCAATGCTGCACGGATGGCTCTTGTGCTTTGTTGAGGGAAGCCTGCTCTGGATCTCACGACAGCACGTGAAGTTCATTCATAACTCGACAAAGGGCCCTGACTTCAAAATTACACTTTCCCACGTCACATGACGTGGTATAATCTCAAACTCAATTGGATAAGAGCGCGCTCAAATCCATGGTGCTGCTACTACCCTCTTGTGTATCCCAGTGAGAACAACCAACTGCCAGCGAAAACTGGATGACTTCATATGGAAGGATAAAAACCCTTTCGTGTCTTGGGATCTATTATTCAACAGTCCCAGCCGAACAGCTGTACAGAGGTCATGGTTCTAAGAACTGTTGCCCATGCTCTATATCAGACTATAAACCAGAGCTGAGACTTCCTGCCTCAATCAATAAGGTCAGATACTTAGCAGCCCCACCCCTGAACAACGGCTACTTGCCCCGTGGCCTCCCACCAACACTTCCCAGCCCTTTAAATTGAAGTTGCTCTTACAAATTCGTTTGTTCCATTAGATGCGAATTCTTCCTTCTAAACAAGAGCACTCACATTTTCAGGAGTGAAAGCAAAGAGTTCAGTTGTTGAGGCTTATCCTATCGCCCAGCCCAGCCAAACAACTCTTTTCACATGTACAATGCAGACCACACCTCCATTACTTTACTTTTCAAGGTTTTTGGATAGTCTGAGGAGACTGAAAAACAGAAACTTTTGCCCTCTAAACTGCTTGTATCAGCAGTCATGCATACAATTTTTGGATATGTAGTGCGTATCATACACAAAAAAACTATACTTGCTGGTTTAAAATTCTGGAGCAATGTCTGATTTTTGGTTCTTTGCTAGTATACCTAGCCCTAAAATGCAGTTTCTTCATCCTTAAATAAAACCTGGATTAAATTCAATTTAGCCTAAATGAGGCTAGTATAGGGTCTTGTCACTTCACAGCTGTTTTACAATAGCTTCAGCTGGCTAGTACTTCCACACAAAGGTTACCTTGTACTTTTGGCTACCAGTAATTGTAGTACAGGATAAAGATGATGGGCTCTGGAGTTCCTTTGGGTTCAAATTCTAGCTGTACCTTTTAGCTTGTACAGGCTCTGATGACTGTCTAATGCCTATCATGATGATTACTGAATCCATTTAGAAATGAATTACACATTAACCTGCTAGATATTTTACCACTTAAAGACATTACTCAAATCACTACTGTCCTTTACTTTTTTTCCATCTTACCTAAATTTAAGAAAAATCGGTGCTTTGGAAGATTTATAAGCCTAAGAAAAACACTAAGTCTAATAATGTAAACCCCTGGTCCTAATATAACCTAATTTATTTTTATTAGGAAAGAATAGAGAGAGAGGTTTGTTGAGAACTGTTCTTCAAAGCCATTCAAATATTGATGAGGAAATATTTCTCATTATAAAACTATTTCAGCTAACAAATGAAGGAGGAATAATGCCATTATGTCTCATTGTCAGCTTCCTAGCTAAATAATGTTATCACTGTGCAAATTTCAACTATCACAACAAACAGAACTAAACTCACCACCTATCCACATGTCTAACAGCAGTTTGTTAATTTGGTTGCTGCTACTGACTTAATTATACTTTCGGTGACAGTCACAGGATATGAAACACAAGTGTTTGGGATGATGATACCTTAAACTGAAGGGGGGGCAACTACATGGCAATGTGACAGTTTGATATTAATTCTACAATGGAAACTTGTATTAAAAAAGCAGAAAACGAAGGAAGGCACCAAATTCAGGGAATCAAACACTTCAACATCAATTTTATTTATCTGTAAAAATGCACATGCCCTGTGCCAATTGCACTTTTGTCATTGGCTTGGACCTTTGTAGTAGGTTTTGGCCTAGAATCAGAAAAACTACCTTCCATATGCCTTCCATATCTGAGAAGGAACTTAAGTAGTGCAAGAATTAGGGTCCCTAAACTTGGCACCTTTTGTTATTTCCGGGCAGCGCTCTAGGATATCACCGTCATTTGAAAAGGAATGCTAAATAAACTGCAAATGTAGATAATCTACTACACTACACACAGTGCAGCAATCTTAAATACGACCAGTAGATGGCGCACTAAAACAGGTATTAGTGATCAGGACTGGGCATAGTTGGGCACGCCAACTTCAGTGTCTTTAAACCTAGTGGGTATTAATCAGGCTGAGGAATTCTGTTAACCACTTCATGTGGATATCAAAGAGATGAGGAAGCCTCAAATGTGGTCCTGTCTTTTAAAAACTATTTTCCAATCATAAAAACATTTACGTTTTTGTTACATTTAACTAACTTAGCAGAAAGACATTCTCAACTAAGCAATCCCAAGACAGATACACTGCATTTAGAAGGAAACATTTTTAAAAAGATGTTACCGAGGTACTTAAACAAAAAATGGAAGAACGTCACCATGCTCAGACAATTTCCCAAAACCGAAGCAACCGTGTTGTTTTGCTGGAAAGGATGCAAACAAGGGCTTCCTCCAAAAAAAAAAAAAAACAAAAAACAAAAAAAAAAAAACAAAAACAAAACGGCTGGGTGGTGATGCGTGTCTAAATCCCAGCACTCTGGGGAGGCTGAGGCAGAAGGGGTATTCCTTTGGGCCCTGGCTGGCAACTTTATACTTAGGGAGGCTGACTCAGAATAAAATTTTTAAAAAGGGCCGGGGATGTAGTTGAGAGAAAATCCTGGACTCAATCCCCAGTATCACAAAAAGAAAACAGAGGAGGAAACAGCTTTCCCTTCATACTCTCTCCATTCATACTTTTTTGACTTTTCAGACATCAAAATTAGGATCAGATGTCTGTGAAAACGCAAAAACTGTGTGATTATACATTAAAAGCTTGGGGAATCATTTACCAGCTATCAGAGGGGCCAGAGCACTGCTTTAGAGTCCTATTCAGTAGTCTGTGAGTGAGGCCCAAAGGACAACTGCTTCCGGAGGGAGGGGGCAAAGGAGTGGCAGAGCCCAGAAATACAAGGAGTCATGATATTACAAGCCGCTCTGAAAGTACCTTTACTACAAAGGGTTTTATTATGTAGAAATACCTTTATCAAAGACTGTCCCTTCGTCAGAAGGGAGGGAAAAGGAAGAAGAGGAAGAGGGGGGGAGGAAAGAGGAGGGATAGAAGGCTGTGAACGAAGCAGTTTCCCATTTCTTGGGGGAAAGAGAGCAAGGCAAGCTGAGCCTTCTCATCTCCCTAGTTATTCCTCCCTCTTCCCTGAGCTGCTTCTGAAAGGGCTCCGGCACTACTTCCCCCAACGCTCCCTGACCCCCAGGTTCCCCACTACCTGCCTCCCTCAAAGCAGACCTTTGTTTCCTAGCCGACCTCCTCCAGGTGTAGAGAGCCCTGCGTTAAACCAACACCATCTGTAAGTGCTCTTTTCACTCTCCCAAGTGCTCGGATTTTTAAAGGAGGAAGTACACTGCCTTCCCCCACCCCTTATTCTTCCAAGAAACTTCAGGCGGAAAGAAACCAGGGTCTGCGTGTGTGTCTGTGTTTCTTGGCCAGGAGGAGGGCCAGGCAAGCAAGCAAGTCCCTGTAGTGAAACTTCCTTTCCTGAGAAAGGTCTCTGTTCACTTCCTCACTCAAACTCTTTAAAAGCTCAGGAGGGGTCGAGTAATGTTTAGTGGCAGTTATCCCGGCCAGAAGCAACACAGGAAGAAGAATATCTGAGTAGGCATGAAGTTGGAGACCGCGTTAAAAAGAGCTAAAAAGGCTGGCACCTACCTGGGAACGAGTCCGCCTGCATGCATACCACCCCAGGGCTTCACCTACCTGGGTCTTCTATGGTTGGTTTGAAAGAAAAAAAAAAAGTCCACGGAATATCTCCAAATCTTTGCCCCTCATAAATTAGTTATTTTGCATTAAACGTGTTTTGCAAATGGGAGAAGTTAATTATTTCGTTTCAGATGAAATATAATGATCCTGTAAGCAAACAATCCGCCCTCTCTCTTCCCTCTGCGAACAAGCCACCCAATTTTACTTTCCTGCCTCCACCCTTCTGCTCCACCCCATGGAGCGTTGCCAAGGCAAGTCCAACTTGTCCAAACAGGACATGGCTTCAGATAAGATTCTGCCCACACCCTGTACTTCGGAAAGACCAAGTGAAGCAATTGATTTTGCATGTAAATAAGGACAGGTGCAAAGGTAACAACCAAGCAAAATCCCTACACATTTCCAGACAGGGGGGTTGGGGGGTGCAGCAGAGCAGGACTGGGAGTGGGAAACCCAACCCCCTTCTACCCTTTAGGTCGACTCTCAAGTTCAAGGGCACCTGGTTAGGAGCTTCCCACACAGCCTCCTTGAAGAAACTTCAGCAAACTGGGATCATTTTCCCTACTACGGTTACACACAGTTTTCCTCCTTCTCTGCTCTGACAATTTTGTGTTTCTAGTTTTCAGGGCAAGCAACACAAGATAAAGGGAAAAATACCCACACAATGTCTAATCCTGCTGTGTACACAGCTCACAAGGCCTCGCCTAAGCCCTCACAGGGCAGGGCTCCTCTGTGGAGCGTTATATAATCAAATCCAGAAGGACTGCGTGAGGCCACACGGTCTCTCATCTGCCTTGGTGCCGGTGCCCTCCCTGTCACTGGAGACCCACCCCACTCCACCCTGCAGGGCCTCCACCCATGGGGCTCCGCCCTGGAGGGAGTGGGAGGCAGGGAGGGGCGACTGACTGGCTCTGGGCAGCAGCCAGTTCCTGGAAATTCCAGCCTGAACCAGGATGGCTTGAACCTTAAAAATAACCAGAATCATCAGGGTGGTAGTAAGTCCCTCTACTCCTGAAGATTCTCCATTAAAATTTATTTCAGAGAGCCACTGACCTTTTGGACATAAAACCATGAGTGAACGCTGACCTCTCCCTTCAAAAGTAAACAAGAAAGAAACAAAAAAAGCACTTGGAACCAACCAGCGCTATTCAGCATGGCCCAAAAGCCCTCGCCGCCTCCTCTGAGCACTGGCTGCCTCTGAAAGGCTGCCCCTTCCCCACCTCCTAGTTGCCTGATTTACCGGTCACTCACCATGGAAACCTAAGTCCATTTCTACTCCTGCCCTCAAGGCCAGGCCCTTAGGGCCTCCCCACTGTGCCCTCAGGCGCTGTTCTGCCCCGTCCCCCCATCCCAGTCCCTCCACCTCTCCAGGGCAGCTCTGCCCCTTTGTCACCTACAGCTTTCAGCTCTACCCTCACAGGACCTCCTCCTCCAAGGGGATCCCCAGGACTGACAGGTGTTCAGGTGCCTATGTTGGCACCCCCTCTACCGGCCACCCCTCATTGCTGGCTGCCCTCTTCCGCCCTCTCTACTCCACCCCTTTGTTCATTTTTGGCCCTGATGCTGGGCAACCAGCGTGGAATGCCCCCCTCCCCTTCCGGCTTATCTCAATCCTCCTAAGTCTTCAAAGACCAGCTCAAGGCCCTCCCTACCCCGTGTGCCCTGTGAGGCCAGCTGACTGCTCCCAGGATACACTGGCCTTATTTTCTCAAAGGTATGTCAGGACTGGCACCTGGAGGACCCCTCCCCAGACATGGGCTTATTTAACACTGACATCGTCATGTCAGGCCCAGTAGCTAACACAACAGATTTTGCCCTGAGCAGGAGTTCCAGGCACAGTGGTGTACACCTGTAATCTAAGCGTTCTGAGAGGCGGACGCAAGAGAACTGCACATTTAAGACCAGCGAGACTGTCTCAAAAATTTTAAAAGGGCTGGGATCCAGCCTAGCACCAAGGCCTTAGGTTCAGTCTCCACTATGGAGAAACAAAACACAAAAAACCCCGCAAAAACAATAAAAACAAAGTTACTGCCCCTACACCTAATTAAACCTATCCCAGTGCGGTCCTCCAGTGTCCTTACCACTGTTATCCTGACATAATTTTATTATCTACTCAGTGAGATCTTCTAAGCAAATCTAGTATCAAGGTTTCTATTCTGTTTTAAAAATACAAAACAAAGGGCCGCAGAAATAGCATTGCGGTTAGAGCGCTTGTCTAGCAAGCCACTGAGCTCAATTCCTCAGCGCCACAGAAACTGGGTGCGGTGGCACACACTTGTAATGCCAGCCGTCAGAGGACCTGAGGCAGGAGGATTGCCAAGAGTTCGAGGCCAGCCTGGACTACAGAGCAAGACACTGTCTCAGGGAAAAAAAAAAAAACGAGGAAGCAATCGGAGGCAATAACTGAAGGGGAAGGGTAACACACAGAGGGGAGGGGAGACTAGGTTTCACTCTTACTGGCCACAGCAGCATGTCAGTGACTGCGGATCACTAAGTGATGCTCTTTACAAGGACTGTTCTACTTAATGCCTCTGAGATGGGCACTACCACCCCATGTGACTGATGAAACAGAGAGGCAAAGTAACCTGCCTAGGTCACACAGCTGCTAAGCTGGAAAATCAGGATTTGAACTCATGTTTGTCATCTAATTTCAAGGCTGGCAGCATTGGCACTCCATTCTACCGCTCCCACCTCCAGCAGAGGACAGTATCACACTACAAACAGGAAGTGATGTAGTGATTTCTGCTAACAGACTGGTGTCTAGAAAACATGGAACTTGGGGACAGTCTTAAGAGTAGCCAACAGCAGTGATTTCAACTCCCAACTGGCCCCCGCTACCTCTCTGCAGAGTATGCTTCGACAGAAGATCAAAGGAGACATTTGGAAGGCCCCAAATTAGGCCATTATTCTTCCTAGCCAATGCACCTGCAACTGGCCCATAAAAGTGCTAAGAAAAACTGGCAGCAATGCCCAAGTAAATACGGAAATCCTCATAATAACTGCACAAAGTGGAGGGGTCAGGTCCTCATCCCCATTTTAGAAATGAGGAAATGGAAGAACAGAGGTGAAACGACTCGCCCAAATTCACAGAGCTCCTGGAAGCTGGAGCCAAGAATAGATGAGCTTTACAGACCGGAGCTCTTTGTGTTCTGTGTCAGCCCAGGTGGCGGGACCCGCTCTCAGGCAAAATCATTCCACCTGGGCTCACTCCCCAGCACAGAAGCTATGGGCGTGCACACTAGTCTATGTGGGGCAGTGCCACTGGGAGGTTCCAATGGGCAATTAAGATTTCACAAGGCCTTTTCAGGTTAGATCACTGCAGACCTACTCCATCCTGTGGCATAACTCGGAATAATGATTGCATATAATGTGAGATTAGCTTTAACGAGTAGGTGCTCAATAAATACTTCTGAGATGAATAAATGAATGGATGTCAAACTATACTTCTCACATGGCAGGACGAGAGGAAGGGCAAGGGCCCTAGAAGGATGGCATACCAGCCGGTTCCATTTGGAAAACTGGTTCAGGGACCAGTGAAGCTGGTGTGAAAAACTGTCTCCTAAAATGTGAAGTGAGAAAACTTTGAGGAGGTTTGGGTGAAAAAAACTCCCTAGCTTGGAGAACTAAACAGAACACAAACTTGACCCTACCAAGGAAAGTAGGTGTTAGGTGCAAACTTTTTGGAAGGTACCACTGCAAAGTGCAAGGACACATAAAGAAGTGGACTGCGGTGATGAGTTGTAGGAAGAATGGCACACAGGCCAAAGAAGAGCCCCTGTCGGGCAGATCTCTAGGGCAGAATGGACTTATCTCAATAACCACTTCACCTCACCCCCTGGATTTCGCCAGACTCTACTGACCTGGGCTGAGACCAACTCTAGACCACCCCTGGCACAATCCCCAAAATTTCCAGAGACTGACAACCATCCTGCACATGTCCCAGGATAAGGTAGGCTCCTCAGAAAATTCTAGAAGGAGGCTGCCCTAAAGGGCAACCCCTTCCTAGAAATCAAGAGTAAAAGCTACTTGGAAAAGTAAAATAAAATACACAGGCAGCGTGAATTGCTGTTGTCCTTTCCCAGCCCACCTTAATAATTAGTTGGGGAAATGATAATGTATTTGGCCCACTAACACAATGGAGTTTCAAAAATCTCGTGTTAATGAACTTCACTACAAACAGCGACTAAGTTGACACAGAACCTACTGGTAATTTAATGTTCCAGGGAAGATGATTACATTCTAGAATACATAGCCAGTTAAAAAGTTTATATACACATTGAAATTTTAATTTTTCTTTTCTTTTTTTTTTGCTTTCGGAGAGGAAACGCCTTCCAGTTCTGTTTCAGAAACTGTGCCCACTGCACTGTGTCTCTTTTATTCCTACCAAATTTCAAGGAAGGAGTTTGGGAGGTGGGGGGAGCAGGGCTACCTCCTTCAGACAATGCTCTCCCTTATCAGGGCAGACTGCTGTCTGGTTTCCTGTCTCAAGCTCTGGCATGACTGCTTAAGATGAGAGAGAAGCAGGGCCTGGGTTTAAGGACGGAAGGACACACTTGAAAATATGAAAACTAAAGACCATCAAAATGTTCTTCCAACTCACTCCAAGAACCATCTCCAGTACAGTATCACGTATTAGCAAACAGGTATCATTTTAAGACCAGTAATTCTTTATAAAATAAAGCCAGACCCAACAATCAATAAAGCACTCCAGAAGCAGCTCATTTTCCAGAATAATGTAAATTCCTGCTTTTCAAAGGATGAGGCTGCAAACATTTATTTGTTTTCCTTAAATACAACTGGGTGTGAAAACAGCAAGAAACTGTCTGAATGTTCCCATTTTACAGTAAAAGTGTAGATCTGTAAATACCAGGAAAGGTAGGTATCTAAACAAAGATGGAATGCCAATTATAATAACTACCAGATAATATAATTTCCCTCAACTATTTAGCACAGCATTTAAAAGCTTTCAGGTTTTTTTCTTTTGTTTGTGATGAGCTCTTACTATGTTGCCTAGGCTGGCCTTGAACTTGTGGGCTCAAGGGATCTTCCTGTGTCAGCCTACCGAGTAGATCGGACTATAGGTGTACACCATTTTGCCTGGCTTTGCACAACTTTTCTGGCAGAACATATGAAATCCTAATCATTCCTAGTAACCACCTCCCCCCTCCTACCAGAGAGTAAATAATGATTTGGAGAAAACTTTGCAAATACTGTCTACCAAAAAAAATCTCTTTGAATCTTAACCACCTTGAAATTAAAACCAAAAAGCTGCTTCAGTGTGGATTACTTATGAATTTCAGTTTAAAGGCCTCTTGTTCTGCAAGTCAGCTTAATTTAAATATTTCAAGTTGCTTTTCCCAAAGGAGAAAGGAAAAAATCTGAGATTTTCTACAACTCCTACCATTTTTCATGAAAGATCATCAGTAGCCAATGATTTCATCCTAGTAAATTTCTTAAATCATAATTTATACTTTCCTCTTACACAGAAGAATATGGTAGGATCTGATATTTAAAACTCATATTCTATTATCAACAGTATCTGGGGGCACAGGGCCTGTTGTACTACTTCAGCAACTCTGAATCAGTTCTACTAGCACAGTGGAGATCACTCCCTTAGTCTTCAAAGGAACCCCCCCCCCCAAAAAAAAAAGATATCTGCCAAAGGTTTTCCAATCATTTCTTTAAAACTTAAGTTTCTAAAGAACCAACAGAAAAATAACTTGAAAAACAGATTTTAAACAATTTAGATATTCATTAACCCACAACTGACAGAATATTTAAAAACTAGAATTATATAAAAGCTTTCAAAAAAAGAATATGACGCTAAGTGTGGCGGCACATATGCCTGTAACCCCAATATTCTGGAAGGCTGAGGCAGGAGGATCAGAAGTTGGAGCCTGACCTGGGCAATTTAGCAAGACACTGTCTCAAAATAAAAAAATTAAATTAAATTAAAAGGAATGGGTATGCAGCTTAAAGTGAAGACTCTAGGTTCAATTCTTAGCAACACACACTCTCTCGCCTTTGTTTTGCAAGTACAACATTAAAAATTTACAATCATAACTGATTTCTCCCTGAGTCTTGTTCTTACAATTGTCTGGAAAACAGATCTAGGCTAGAGTAAAACCTTTGTTCTAAAAAAAAAATATCCCGATATTTTAGTTTTTGTCTTTAAAAAGAAATAATCCTAGGATTTCCCCAATATTACGCTTTGCTTAAATTATTCTTAAAAAAAGATTTCTCCTTCAAAACACAACCAAGATTTCAACTCATCCTAGGTTGCCAAGATTGTTGACATTTTCCATGGGTCTCCCCCAAAGCCTGCCTTGGATGGCACGCGTGAAGGTGAACAGGGGAGGGGGCACTAGGCCCTCTCAACTGTATAGTGTTAATCCTGATCCAAAATTGACAGCTTCAGGGCAAAATGCTTGTCTTAACAAATACTCAATACACCTTCACAAGAGAATTACAAACACAAAAACCTCATGAAGATTTTTTCCATATGCAAACAAATTCCTCAAATCATAATCTGGCAGTGAAAAATTTTAAAAAGGTAGAAAAAGTATAGATTCACCCATCTATAAACACACTGAAGCAAAGAGTATATGTTAAAAAAAAAAGGTTAACTGACTTCTCATTATGACATAACACAGGCATCTTAAGCAATCCCCCAGTGTGTAGAGACACGGTAACTCCTGGGTGGGAATATGGAGTTTAGGGGCAGGGACCACGGCCTGGTGTAGGCTACTGATCTACCAGAAAACAGCCTGAAACAGGAAAGAGCACACATATGCCACTTGGAATGTATGACGCAAACCCCAGCCTTGAAACAAAGAACAGGAAACAGCTCTGCTGGCTGTGCTGGAGAGAAAGCACAGAGAAACATTTAGCCGGCCCTCCCTGACCCTATATTCATGAGCAGCTGGAGTTTTTTAAAACAACAGGGGGGTGGAGGTGTTTGTTCTATGGGTGTGAATAATAACACCAGCTTTATACAGGGGACCTGCCCTATTTACAAATAGGAGCTGCTACACACAGTAAATATAAGTGCACATGTGATTTTTTTCATATTCAAACTGCAGAGACCTTCCAAGTTAACACCAGCCTCCCTTCAAATTTCTTTTGTCCCTTCCTGTCCCATCCAATGACTGGTCCCCAGCCCTGACCAAATTCATTTATTACTGAGCCTCAGTGCATCACAAGCAAAATCAAGATAGACCACTGCTGCTAAGAAATCAGATTACAACTGGGTTACCCCCTTATCCCAAACTGGACCAACTGCAAGCCTTCCTTAGTCACTGAACTCAATTCCAGGACATAAACTGCAGTCACTCAAGACTGCCACGGCCTTTTCCAAATGTGGCTATGGCTGCAGCTCATCCTTGCTACAGGCGCACGCACCTACAGCAATGCACCTTTGTAGAACGTGACTTTGTCTCCGATATGCCATTTAATCCAAAATTGGTATGCAGCCTATAAACCAGCACTCTGGTTTTTACTAGATACTCCAGCCAGCATGCCTATACTCCTTAAAGTATTTTTTAAGGTAGCAAGGTCAATTTATAGTCTCATTCCCACCCCGGTATTTACTTTGCTGGACAGAATGGCTTAACTCAGTTTTCCATTATCACAGATTGAAGCATTGGAGTGTAGAACTAACCAAAGGTGTGTGTGTGTTTTTTTTTTTTAAGGCATCGCTGTGCCCATAGCAACGATTTGGTTTTAATTTAGAAACTTTGCAGTGAAGAAAACAATAGCTTTCCCCAAAGCTATGTTGTTGTTTTATATTCGACAAGGTTTTGTGGTCTAAGCAGCTACTTTTGTAATTTTCACACTGTGATTTTTGCATCTGTCTTCATGCAAGCCAAACGTTCTTTACAGACTATCTACATTAACTTAACCAACAGTAAGTTAGGCTTTTTTCTTCTAAGAGGTCTGCAGCAAACCCCAATGACTTTAAGAAATTGAGAAATCCGTTTCTCTGGGGAGTTTAAATTAATCAACCATCTTATTCCAGGTTTCTATTAACAGCCTAACTAACCAACTAACATACCTCCTGTTCAAGCCAAGGAAATCATTCAAGGGCTCTTTCCTATCAAACACCTCAAAATTCTGGAGGTGTTAATGCTCCCGAGATTGGTTTTTCCCTAAAAACAAGAATTTCCTAAGATCAGACCATCCAGATGGACCTCTTTTATAAAAATGCTCCTGATATTCGTACATAAAACACTGAGGACAGCACAAAACTGTCGTGTGGAAAAACCTGTATGGAACAAATGGTCTTATGCCCCACTTGTTTTGCTAAAGCAGTACCAAATGAAGTCACATACCACTCCATACTTTCCCTCTGTACACCAAACTCTTGTGAGAATATAAGCAACATACGTAAAACGCCTTGGCTGATACAAATAGAAAACATAAAGTTAGAGTTAGTAAAAATAGTAATTCTGTGCAAAACGTGTATGTCGGTAATAAACATGGTGAACAATTTCTGGTTAATCTGACTTACAAAAAATAAGTTTTAGTCGTTTTCATCTAACTACTGTGCACTGCTATGAAATTAAAGCAAAAAAAGTGTTTTTTTTTCTGTTAACTGGCCCCTCAAAATGAATATGAAAAGTCAGGACTTATCTGCCATCTCCATGATAACCACTCTGAAATACTGGGTAGGTCTCACGGGTCCCTGGCCCAGGGTTCAGCTCCGGGATCCCCACCCGGCTCCCTCCCCTGCCAGGCGGGCAGTTGCCCAAGTCGCTCTCCGCCGCCAGCCACGCCGCAATCTCCGCTCCAGGCACTGCGGCAGGTTCTCTCCCTCCGTGCCCCAAGGAGGACTCTCCCACCCCGCCGGCTCGTCCCCTGCCCCGAGGAACCGGACGCCCTGGCAGCCCCCAGACTGCGATGCTCCTCCAGTGCCCGGAGCTCCGAGTTTCCACCCAGAGGGCCCGAGGGGCCGCACCAAGTTTGCTCGGCCGGGCGAGCGGCCGCGCTCCGGGTCCGGGAGGGGGCGGCGGGGGCGCAGGGGTGGGGAGGGGGGACGCCGCGGCCCGGGCCGCGGGGAGGGGGCCGGGAGGGAGGAGCAGCCGCGCGCGGCCTCGGCGCTGCCTCTCTGCTCCCAGCGCCGCCACGCGCGGCGAGCACTACGGCTCCGGGGCTGCGGAGGGCGGCGCGGGCGGGCGAGGCCGGGACCACCCAGGTGCGCCCCGCGCCCCGGGACCCGCGCGGCGGCGGCTGCCCAGCCCCGCGCCTCCCGCCGCGGGCCGGCCCCCAGCCCGGCTGCCAGGAGCCGCTGCACTTTCCCAAGCCCGCGGGCGCCCCGCGGCACCCGACCTGTGCCTCGCACCGCCTCCTTCAGGGCTCAGAAATGAAGCCAGGCAAGGCAAGAGGAGACCAGGGTCGCAGGCGGCGAGGGGACTTACTTCGCGAGGCGCGGAGGAGCGCTGCCGGCCGGGAAGCAAGGCCCGATCCCCGCGCTGGGGCCCCGGGCGCGGCCGCGGCGGCGGCCTCGGGGGACGCGGGCGGGCGTGCGGCGGCGGCGGCGGCGGCGGCGGCGGCGGCGGGCGCTGCGCTCCGGCTCGGCCCGGCTGCGCGCGGCTCGGCTCCCGGCTCCCCTCTGGCTCCTGGCACCAACTCCGGGCGGTCACATGACGCCGGCGCCGCTCGCTCTGCGAGCCGCCCGGGGCTGGCGGGGTAAGTAGAGGCTGGGACCCGGGGTGGGAGGGTCAGGGAGGGAGCGGGAGCGCCGCGGCCGCCCGGGCTGGGCGCGTCCCCACCCACTTGGGTGGAGGCCGTCGCCGCAGGGCCCGGCCGAGTCCCTCGCGCAAACACGCGCCCCGCCCTGCGCCCTTCCCCCGCCGCCCCGCCCCGTCACCCGGGGACGGCCTGACAGACACTCATTATTCCCCGGAGCCGGGCGCCGCCCCGCCGGCCCGACCTGTCCCGCGAGGCGCGGCGCGGCCGGAGGGCTGGGCGTGCGCGGCCCCCGCCCGCGCCCCCGCCTCCGCCCGCGCCGCGCCCGCGCGCCCCGCCCGCCCCGCCCGAGCCCGGGGAAGGAAGGGCGGCGCTCGCGCTCCGGGCGGCGCTCGCCGGCGGCCCGCCGCGCCGCTCCCAAAGCCCACAGCCGGGCTCGCGGGCGATCCGAGGCCGTCGTCCGCGCCGGCCCGGCGGGGAGGCCGGCCCTTCTCGCCCGGAGTGGGCGCGCGCGGCGGCGCGGCCGCGGGGCAGAGCCGGAGAGGTCGCGGGCTCCCGGGGTCCGCGGCCCGGCGTGGCGCGCGGCGTCTTTGTGCCCGGGGCGCCGACGCTCCCGATCCTGGCTCCCGGGACGGGTGGCCCCGACGGGGCCGCCCGTGCCGGAGACTTTGGCCCGGCCGGCCGAGAAACTCGGCCAACTTTGCTCAGACGCTCGCGCTGGCCGAGGGTCTGGCCCGGCCACCCCTCGTGTCGCGCCGCTGCCCGGGATGGAGCGCCGCGAGCTCCGTGGCCTTCACGCCCTGCGGGCGGTGGAACCGCGCGAGGCCCCGCAGAGGACTTTGTGTAGTAGCGTGGGGCTGGAGTTTAATGCCTTTTTCAGGTTTTTTTTTTTAAACAGCATTAATGTAATAAGGAATGCAATAAAAAAGAACAAAGGACAAATTGGTCCAATTGTTTTAGTCCTGTGCAATGTTTAAAAACACTCCGGCTTCAGTCTATAGCTTGTTATTGCTTCAAGATGTTTTCAAGCTCCTTTAACTTCACCAGTCTCACTTTGAGGCTTCGGCCAGGCATGGTGCTACTCAAGTCGTACCGTGATACAGATATTTCCAGCCCCTTCGTGTAGCTGTGCAGTATTATAAAATCAGGACCCGGGAATGTCAGGTAGTGAAGCTGCCTGTTGTAAATAATGGATACATGTGAAAGGCCACGTGGAGGACCCCCAGAAATGACCTTATTGCATGTGCCACACGGCTGTCTGAAATGCATCATCTTCTAAATGTAAATGTGTGAGTTTTTTTTTTAATGACTAAAAAATGCAAGAAAAACGTTGCGTTTGTGACGACAGCTAGTTGCGATTCATTGATCATTGACTTTGGTTGCTTGGATGCCTTAGGTTGGTTGGTATTAGCTGAAACAGCAGTGGCTGCTGGAATTGTTTGCGTGTTAGTGCCTATCTCATAGTAAATACCCCAAAATGCGGGTTTCACTC
This sequence comes from Ctenodactylus gundi, assembly GCA_004027205.1. Lineage (NCBI taxonomy): Eukaryota > Metazoa > Chordata > Mammalia > Rodentia > Ctenodactylidae > Ctenodactylus > Ctenodactylus gundi. The sequence goes on along the minus strand of PVKB01001733.1, from coordinate 282,645 downwards.
AAAGGAGCAGGAGTGATAGGAAGTTGAAGCCCATAAACCATGGTGTGAGCCACCAGGAGAAGGGTAAAGTAGTTCTGTTGGAGAGACTTGTTACCCAAGATAAGAAGGGAGTGGCTGTGGTGTGGAAGGTGTGGGAGGGAGACGAAAAGCCATTTTCTAAAGTTATTTAATGGGTTGCACTGCGTACAGTGCCCTGTTTAAAGGAAACTTGTACAAAAAATGCAGCCATCCAGCCCTGGGTGGTGTGGTGAAGGACACCACCATCCTACCAGGTGGCCAAACCAGAACTGCCTGCAGTCATCCATGATTCCTCATCCCTAACAGGGCACAGCCTGTCATTCAGTGAGTCCTCCTGGGCACTGCCTGCACCCCTTGGCCATGACCCTGGGCTTTGTTGGTCAGCCTGTTCTTCACATGGCCAAGTGTGGGAAAAGGAGGGAACCAGGGAATAAGAATGCTTTTTTTTTTTAAAAAACTAAAATACAAATTTAAGTATGTCCATCCCTTCAAAGACTTGCCTCTTTCAGGATAAAGCCTAACCGCTTCCCTCCCCTGCTGATGTGGCCTTTCTCTTCATGGGCTCCTTTCTCCCTGTTCTCCCCTTCCACTCTCTGTAACAGTGCAGAGCTTTCTCCTTTTCCACTGACTCAGTCTCCCACCCCTGGCCCTTTGCACATGTTCATGTTTCTAAGTGGAGCAGCCTTCCTGCCTTTCTTCCACCTCATGACCTCCACTTTGATATCCTTACGTGCTGCACATCTTTTTAAGCCTTGACTTGAATAATATTTTCTCCAGCATATCTCTTCTTTCACCACCATCCCATGCCCTACCTTTCCCCCTTTTTGGTGTAACCCCTGTTTTACCTTTTGTAACACTTTGCTTCCTTTCAAGTGGCTATTTGATGATCTCTTTATGGCACGAGAAGGGAGAGAATGTGAGGAGGACAGGGACTGTGTCCTTTTAGCAAAAACACTGCTACCAGGGCCTAGCTTTTCAGCAAATGATTATGTGTCAAATGAATAAATGAGCTGTGTGAGGTGATAAGAAGGGAAAGTAAACCTGCACCTAAGAGATAGGAAGAGGCCTTGGGAGCGCAAGGGGCTATGAATCATGCCCAGATAAACCCAAGGGCTTGGAAGAAGTGAGGAGAGAAGAGGAAGCTCGTCCCACTAAATATTCTTAAGCGACAGGGGGATGGTAAGAGAGGTGCCTAGGCTTTCCTTTTGTTCTTTGTTTTTGAGAACTTTCCTTTTATTCTTAACACTTGTGCTGTACCTCATACATAGCAGGGTGTTCAATAAAGCCTGGTTAAATGAAGTGTCTCAGGCTTAGCCTTGGGGTCCGCTACTTTACCCTTGTTCCTTGCCGATGGCAGGCTGACCTGTTTTACAGAAGCTTGGAGAAGGCTGTCTGTGCTGGTATCAGCTGAGTCCTGTTGCTTTCAGCCAGTCATTGAAGTGCTCAGTCCCTTGCTGGCGACTGGTTAGAAGTTAGGTATATAGTCTGTGTCTGGTCATTAGGCGGTATGTATTATGGTTTGGATCTAAAATGTAGCCCTGAAGGCTCATGTGTTCAGAAGGAGCTTTTGGAAGGTGATTGGATCATGAGGAGATGACTTCATCCGTGGATCCATCCACTGATGGATATGTAATTTGATGGTGTTATTGGGAAGTGATGGGAATTTAGGAGGTGGGTCCTAGTTGACCTTGGAGATCATATTTTGTCCCTGGCCCCTTCTTGCCAGCTCTCTGGCTTTCTGCTTGCTGGTTTCCATCTGGTGAGTAGATTTGTTCCACCCTACCCTCCTACCTTAATGCCCTAGCTCACCACAGTGGAACCAAGCCACCATGGACTGAAATCTCTGAAATGGGCAAAGTACATCTTTTCCTTCTTTAAGTTGTTTTTCCAAGATTTTTGTCATAGGGACAAAAAGCTGACTGACACAGTGTTCTAGGGGCTTAAAGGAAATATTTTTATTTCTCTTAACAGGAAGACTCAGGCTTACTTTGGAAGTTGCAAATGAGAATGTGATGCTTAAAGCTGTGGCGGCCATCTTGTTAATCATGAGGAGAAAGCCAAAGTTTTACATTTCCGTGTAGATAGCTCTTTTTTTTGTCATTTAGTTTCTGCTCAGATATTACCCTTACAGAAATAACTTGCTTGGTCCCACAGTTTATTTTTTTATATGCTTTTTAATGGTGATGGGAATCGAACCTAGGGCCTTCACACTAAGCTGCATCCTTAGCCCCTTTTTATGGCTTACTTGAGGCAGCATCTTACTTACTAAGTTGCTAAGTTGCAGGAGCTGGCCTTGAACTTCTGATTCTTCTGCTTCAGCCATCCAGAGTGCTGGGATTATAGGCCTGCACCACGGAGCCCAGCTTCTTTATCTTCTAGGCCCCTAAGATAATGTCTAGCAAATGGAAGGTGTCTCATAATTTGTTGATTAGTATACGACAACTAAATGAACAAAAGACAATAATAAGTTGAAAGTGATTCAGGGCCTGGTGGATACAAGCCGCTACAAATTTTTGTTTTCTCTTTTGGGCTTATATCACAGTTAGCTCAGTCTAAGGCAATGCAGAAAGAAATATTCCTGAAAGTCCTTCTTTCTTCTGGGTAATATTTTGTAGCTTTTCTATTTCTGCCCCAGTTAAAGTTTCTTTTCATAGGATAATGGCTTGTCTTAGTTACTAACTCATTGCTGGTACAGAATACCCAACATCTACAACATAAGAGAGGAAAGATTTATTTAGGCTCATAGTTTCTGAAGTTCTCAATCTGTTCATAGGCAGCCAGCAATGGTGGAGGCACCTGACAGAATTGGATGTAGAAGAACTCTTCACAGAATCACGTACAGGAAGTCAAGTCCAGGAGAAAGGGTGGAGCTAATGTATATACCCTTCTAGGTCATCTCCTGGTGATCCACCCTTCCAAGTTAAGCCCCAGTGAACTGCCCCTTCCAGGTCACACGTGTGGTAATCTGCTACATGCGCCCAATCCACCACTATACACTTAAAATCCACCACATGCCCACAATCCACCCCTTCTGATCATGTCCCATCTCCTCATAACAATTGGTTCCATCAATAATCCATACCACCCACAAACATGAAGCTTTGGAACATTCTAGATCCAAGCCACAACATGGCTAAAGTTATAAAAACAGAAAAGTGTTGTTGTATGCTTGTGAAATTATGAGCAGCACAGGTACACCTACTTTAAAGGAAAACAAGTCTATTTGTTTAAGTGAAATTGGAAATGCTAAGCTAAGGGTCATCCATCTCTAAAGCATTACACAGGGCATGGAGATTCTTTTTAGTATCTCTACAAATTTCTGCTCGTATTATCCATCTGTGTATCCATCCACCCATCAAACCATGTACCTGTGCACTTATCCCATTTAGAACTCTTCGGGATGAATTAGATGGCTGAATTCTGATAGAGATGAAACTGTATTGTGATTCCTCCACCCTGCCCTACCCAGGAGTTTTCAGCACTTCTAGTGCAGGTGGATATACTTTTCCTGAATCATGTTTGGCAGGACTATTGAAATCTGAGGCATGAAAGTAGTTGAAAAGTTGGTTTTTGAAATCTTAAATTGGGAAGATAAAACAGTAGAAGGCTACAGAGAGAAAACTAAGATATTGGTCATGTAGATGTTCTAGCTAGGTGGAGAGTGAGTAAAGTCATGTGTGACCTGGAAGGCTTCAAGGTGAGTTGTCAGGGTGGAGACCTGTGAGTTTAACATGTTGAGGTGAGGCAGTGCTGGGGAGCAGCATGGGCCATGGAGATGGAAGTCTAGAGGGGAGCAGAGAAGATCCTGAAGCTGAAGAAAAAGAAAAGTGACTGGATGCTAGATGGACATTTCATGTAGTTCCTAAAATTAGTCAGAACTATGACCAGAGGGATCCAGACTGAAGCTTAGGCCCACAGGCCACAGATTCATTCCATAAGAAAAAGCCTTTACCTGACTCATGATAATCATCTGCTTTCCCTGAATCATGATAATTCAAGTTAAAAATAACCACTTGCATCTGACTGTTTATTGGTTATTTTTCTTGTAAAATATGTCAATAGGTTCACTTTTCCCCCCCAAATATACTATTTCTGCATCATAGAGAGCCTAAATTAGCTTTTGGAGAATTGTCCGAGATCTTACAATATTATGCATAATATTATTCTAAAGGGATATGGTCTATATATAAAGATTTAAAATGAAAGTTACAGTTGAATTTAGTTTGATTTGTGTGTGTGTGTGTGTGTGTTTATGACAGTATACCACAGGCTATACATTTTGTTCTGCAAGGGTTCATATGTCAGAAGCTTAGTCCTCATGGGGTCAAGAGATGGTGGGACTTTAAGAGGTAAAGGTTAGTGGTCCATAGCTCAAAAGGGATGTGCCCTCAGAGGGTTTAAGGTAGGCCTCCTGGGGCCCTGTGTTATTTCTCACAAGAGCAAGTTGTTATAAAAGAGCACTCCCATCTCTCTGGTTTTCTGTCTCACGACTCCCACCATTTTGATAATATCTGCCATGAAGTGACTCAGCCCAGGGAGTTCTTACAAGAACCAGTGACATGCTGTTTCAACTTTTAATCTCTACAACTCTGAACTCAATACATTTTTTTTTTCTTTACAAATTACCCAGCCTCAGGTATTTTGTGATAATGACCAGAAAACTAATACCCTTGGTAATATATAATTGAAAAAAATGTTTCTCCCAATTGTGAAGAGAAGGAAGTCTAACACCAAGGTGCTGGCATCTGGTGAAGACCTTTTTGCTGCATCATAACGTGATGGAGAGACAAGCAGTCTTGTTCCATGCAGAAAGAGGAAGGGTGGAGACCAAAGTTGTTTTTTATCAGAATCCACTCTTGAGATAAGAACCAAATCCTTTGATAACTATTAATCCACTTATGAAGACAGTGCTCCCATGATCTAATCATTTCTTAAAGGCTCCTCTTTCCAATGTATTTGCTTTGGCATGAAATTACAACATAAGTTTTGGATGGTATAACTAGACCATAGAAATGATTGCCCAGATTTCGCCTGTGCTGATAGCCAGATAATGGGAGACCTACAAAATAAGAAAAACTATTTTATTTATTTTGGAATGATGCTGTTGTTTTGAAATGAGGCTGTTTATATTTTCCTTTCCCCTTCTCTGTGTTAAAAAAAAGTCATTGGCATTTAAATCTTGGGTTTAATCTGGGTCAGTATTTCTTAAACATTATAAGGTGGGGGTGGAGAGTAGATATGCAGAAATATATGTATCTGATCCCTGCATTCAAGGAATTTGAGATGATATACATATTCTGCTTGGTTGTTAGATAATGTAGGATATGAGTAAAACTTAGGAAACAACAATGATATTTGAGTTAAAGAGATATAAGGGTAAATTTTCAAGTTCAAAAACTATGATCATTTGCATATGCTATCTTAGTCTGTTTTCTGGGCACAATACCAGAAACTTGGAAAGTACAAAGAAAAGGTGTTCATTTTGGCTCAAAATCTAGTCCAAAGTGGAGGGGCCACATCTGATGATGGCCTATTGTCAAAGTCCCAAAGTGCTGAAGGATATGATATCGCAAGAGATAAAATATACTGTCACTGTGTTCTCTTCTTTGATAAAGCTACCAGAATTCAGTCAGACCTCATCAAAACCGAATCCCCTTCCAAAGGCCCCACCTCTAGACACCACTGTGGGACTAAGTTTCCTGTCTCTCAGTGTCTCACAATGGAGTGACATTTCAACACACGAACCCTGGAGGGATACCTTAAACCATATCCAAACCATAGAATGCACTTTGATCTTTGTCTTCAAGGTGCATACAGTCTTGCAATGAAGCCACACCATGCCAGGAAATTCCCAAAATTCCATATGCACTAGGTAATATCTATGTCAGAAATTCATTGCTGGAGTCGGGAGGAGCTACAGGTCTTATTTTGGGGTCTGGAAAGAGCACGGGAGCAGAAGAACCAGTGGGGTTATGGTAAGTGGCTTTAAGGGGCTTCAGTTGTCATAGCAAAAGCAAGCAGAACAGTGTATGCTGAAACGTGGCGGGGCGGCTTTTATTCCTGGGACCCCACATTCCTCCCTGTGCCTCTCTCATTGGCACAGTGTGCAAACTTTTCAGTAAGATCTAAGGTGACTGGTTCAGGGTTGAATAGGGCTCTGACGTGGCCCTTGGTTCTCCTCCCCCTCCTCTGGTCACTCCTCACTTGTCCAGGTAAAAGCATGTGAAATTGAGAGATCATGTTGCTCAGAGGAACGCGGCTGCTCAGCAGTATTGTGACACAGGGTAGAACAGGTTGGCCGAGGCTGCGTCATGGAGAAAATTGGAAACTGATATTGGGAAAACTTGGAAGGTTTCTGAACAGGTGAGGTGCATGATATATAAAAGTGACATTAAATGTAGCTGGAACCCAAAGTCACTCAATGCAGGTGGATTGGATTCGGATTGTCCCTCAGCAGCCTTGTATTTAGTCGTGGTGGATTATTTGTGGATTTCCTGTGCTCTTAGGAGGCAGGGCCTGGTTGGAAGGGGCTGATTACGGAGGGTGTGGCAGGTTCCTGAGGTGTGGGAGGTGATGGGGGTGTGGCATGAAAAGATGTACTCTTGCCTCAGCTTCACCCAAAACCTGACTCTTTGTCTTAGGATAGCTGGAGCAGTAGTAGGCCTCTGCCAGACCCTTCTGCTGTGCTTCCTCTGCATCCCCCCATACCCTGTGAACAGACTGAGGCCCCAGAACTATGAGCTAAAATGAACCTTTCATCCCTTAAGTTGTGTTAGGTATTGGGTCTCAGCAGTGAAGATGACTAAGACCGTAGGAAGCTTCTTTCCATGGGGATGCATCCCGGTAACCCATCACAATTTGAAGGTGCACTGAATATGCCCGTCATGCTAAACTTGATTGCCGTCATGATTGGATTGAGAGATGCCCTAGAAAACTAGTAAAGCACACTTCTGGGTGTGCCTATAAGAGTGTTTCTAGAGATCAGTAGCAGGTGAGAGAGCAAACTGACAGGAGAAAGCTGCCCAGGATGTGAGTGGCACCATCTAGGAGGCTCAGCCGGTTGGGACAAAAGCAGAGGAAGGAAGGAGCCTGCTGGCATGTGCTTCCTCACCTTCTCTGCCTCCCGGCTGCCAGCAGGAGAGCAGTTTTCCTTTTCCATGCCCTTCCGCATTGATGCCTCCTTCTCACCACAGGCCTAGAAGTAGTGGAACCAAGGGATCCTGGACTGAAGCCTCTGAAACCACGAACCAAAGTAAACCTTTTTTTCTTTGATTATCCTGGGTATTTCCACAGTGATGAAAAGCTGACCAACACAATACCTAGCCTACCAAGCATCAGCGCTTAGCCCCACAGTCTCCCGTGGAGTACTGGCAAGTGACCACCGCACCTGCGTGGGCGATAGCAAACTGCTGCTCACAGAGAATACCCTCTCACATATCGCTGGCTTAGAGCAAGGTCAACATTCAAAATCTGAAGTCATTTCTACTCAATATGTGTCACATTTGCACCTTCATAAAGTGGAACGATCGTTGTAAGTCAGGGATGGCCTGTATATGCATACATGTATTCCATCACTTGCTTGCAACACACACACACAGATACACACAGATACACACAGGGATTTTTTTAGGGTGAAGCCCTCAAAGAAACATTACATGAGGTGCACTCTAGGGACGTGGTCTTGTTAACCTTTTTTCTCTGTTCCCAGCCTCATGCGCGTCTACATCTCCCAAGCCCTCCTTTTGCAGCATCTTCATCCGCGCCTGGTGCATTCCCACAGGCCTCCTGGTACTCGATTGCAAAGAGACTTCAGTCCTTTGTTGCTCAGCTTAATATGCTGGCTAGCCAGTCTCCTCTCAAATGCTTTGGAAATTTTGCCGATCTGCCCACGAACACAATCACATGTAGTTGTGCTTAAGGACTGCAGAGAGGTCTTCGTTAGCTTTGGAATTAAGAAAGATTTGCTGACAAGAAAATATGAAAATGATAATAGTGGTTGTATCAAAGTGGCAGAGATTTTTTTTAATTGCCCTTCAGTACTCTTCTGGTTGTTTTTCCGTTTAAGAGACATGTATTACTTTGGAAACAAGAAGTGGGTTTTAAAAAATAGCTAGGAAGAAATGGGCAAGTTATGCACCATTAAATACGGGACCTGAAGCACAAATTGACAAAGTAGTCTCTTGAAATCACCTGGGGCTCAGAGGTGTGGTTCTGTGCTTGGGAGTTTGGGAGTTTGGAAGCCAGAGAGGGGGCAGGGAAGGCAGCTGCAGGGGGTGAGGGCCCTAGGTGGAGGCAAACATCTGCTTTCATCGACTTTTTTAACAGCCTCTTGACTAGTTGTATCTCAGCAGCTTCTTGGAACTAGAATTCTTCCTCAAAATAAGATGATTTTACTTGAAAACCTCTCCATGGCTGGAGGGGGGAATGCCAAAAACCAGAAGAGCCAGCACACTAGACTGAATAGAGCCCAAGTTCCTATTTCTCAAGACAGACATACGTACTTCCTGGAGCACAAGGTCCACTCCTCTCCCCTCTCCCATGCTCCTTTGTCAGGATATGTTGAGTTCAAGGCCAAGAGCAGAGTCAGCACTTGGGGACATCTGTGTGAGGGAGCTGACCTTCAGCCCCTCCAACACCACAGATATACCTAGTGCTTCATCTCAGCTCATTTCTCTTCTGTTTCCTTCTAAGCTGCCTTTGTTTGTTATTGTACTTAAGGTTTTCTGGGTAACTATAAGCAACAGATCTTGTTAGTTCCTCTTGAGATTGCCCACTACTCCCCACCCTTATTTCTCACCTCCCAGCATCCTGTTTGTCTCCTTGACTCTGTTCCCCTGCCCCACCCCCATCCCCACTCAGCTACCAGTCCTTCTAGCCAAGCTTTTTCCCTCCTCAGTTTTCACTTTTTGTTTTTATTATGTATTCTCGTACCAAAGAAGGCATGCATTTATTCAGAATTTAATCTCTTCAGTATTTAATTCCTTCAGTTTTTAATGCCTGATTCTAGGTCGATATGTCTGGGTAGATTTTCCAGTGTTTGTCTCAACCCTCCCTGGTCTTGAAAAGACTGTATTTTCAAGACTGTATTCAAAAAGAGTAAAGAGGATGAAAAGAAATATGAGGAACTTTGAGCTATGCACAGGACTATTTTTGTAGCTTTTGCCATATAAATGGTTATAACAAGAACAAAAACTCTACAATGTATAGTGTGTTTATATGTTCGATTTATTTGACTTTAAAGAGTATTTTATCTAGTCAGTAATTTCATATAAACTATGTAAGTCAGCCTTCTGTCATTGTAATGAACCACTGAGATAACTTGTAAAAGGGAAAGGTTTGTTTTGGCTCACAGTTTTGGAAGTTCCAGTCCATAGTTGGTTGGCTGTCCTTTCTTTATGCAAGGCAGCACACCAGGAGTGTGAGTGTATAGGGAAATGAAATTACTTTTCTATGACTAGGAAGAAAAGCAGAGAAAGGACAGAGCTGAGGTTCCCACAGTCTCCTTCAAGGGCCTGTCTCTGATGACCTAAAGGTCAGGTACTACCTTTTGAGAGTTCTTCCACCTCCAAATAGCTCTTTTCCAGGGACTAAACTTCTAAACTGTGGACCTTTCAGGGACATTCTAGATCCAAGCTGTGGCACGAACTATCTAGACCTACATTTAATTTTTCTCATGGTTATACCAAATGACCAATTAGCTATGCAACATTACAGGCTCTAGCATTTAAATTGTGTAGGCTTTTAAGAAATATTAGACATTTTAAGTAATAAAAGAAATAATCAGTGCTGTAGCACAACTGAATATGTAATCTGCCCAGCAGTCACAATGTCATCAGAGCAAAATCAGTTTTTGACCTAAAAAAGAGAAATATTCATTTTTATAAAAAAAGAGAAACACTTTCAAACCTCCAGTGCAACTTTTGCTGGTCATTAGTTTATCTAATTAGTTACCATTTCTGTGCTGAAGATTAAAATAAGAGAAATGAAGATTTAAAAGAAGCAGACGATGGAGTCCTAAGCTCATACTAATGTTTTAGGTTTTTCTTAGTATTTTGTGGAAAAATGGAGACTTTCCTAGATTCATACAAAATTTTCTCCATTTCTGTTTACTTATTTTCTTATGATGCAAAATTTTCAAATAGACTTCTTTTTTCTCCCTCTTGGTACTGAGAAAATAAAAAGAACCTTAAGGAAGTTCCTGAAAGTTAGGATGAGATAGGACAGTCGTTTTGAGGATTGTCACCATGGCCCAGGGGAGAAACTCTGGGCAGAATCTCATTCCCGTTTTTCTTCCACTAAATGTCGCTCAGTGCTATCTAGTTGTGTTACATTTGAAGACTGTTGCTTGGGACTTTTTGGTTTTTCTTTAGGTGGTAGTGCTTTCAAATGAGTAGAGTGATGTGAACGGTAAAATGAGCTAAACTTTAAAATGTGTTTTTTTCTTCTATACTTGGAAAAAAGTTGCTTAAGTTAAAAAGAATCCTAATTTAATCTAGACTGTTTGGTACATACGACTTGACAAAAATGCACTGTGTAATTCAGACACAGGGATCGCTGCGTGTGATGCCTTCCCCCAACACGGTTGATTATGTTATTTCAATTCCAGATATCAATCTTCCTTTCCTACAGTTTTTAGAAACTAGAGAAGGAAGACAAAGTTTATTTAGCTTATTTTAAAGAAAACTTTTCCTGTATCATTGCTTCTAATATATATATATGTATGTGTGTGTGTATATATATAATTCAAATTTGCTTTTCAAATCTAAAAAGGAATTGTTCAAAAGATTTTCAAAAAGTTGTTTTTATATTTTAAATTATTACCACTGATTCTTGTTGAGTTGCTAGTTGCTATTTATGGATATTCTGGGGAGCTGGAACTGTAGAAGCTGTTTATTAGAAAATAAGAGCTCTGTCTTTTTTATAATTTTTGTTTAGAACCCTTTATACTAAATAGAGACTTTAATATTTTCCTAATAACTAATTTTTTGACTTTCTAAATTTAAATGTTTTTCACTGAAAAGGTTATGTTTTTATTAATATAGGACTGATCTGTATATTTTTTATCTTATTGCTTATCATTTGCTTTGGAATCTTTGAATTATATTTTTCAAAATATAAACTTTACTCAAAATGGTATTATTTAGAGCCTTATTTTCCAATGAAATATTACAGTTAAATATTGCATTTAAAATATAACAAGAAGTTTCATGCAAAATATGAATCAGAAATGTGAATCAGAAAAATCACAGTACAAAAAAAACCCCAAACACACCCACCATTAATTAATTCTTCCCAGTATTTCTTCTACCTGTGATTGCATAAACATGCTCTATCTGTTTGCCAGAGCCCATAGAAGCAGAGATCAAATGCATTTCCCTATTCTCCTGTCAGTTTAATTATCTGAGCTAAGTGCCTGCTTATTCAGAAAACAGTGAGAGGAAAGAATATGAAAACTTGAAAAGAAAATTCCCAGCATTAGTGAAATAAACATCATTCAAAAATTGGGCAAGGTGTTTATTATGCTGATATTAAAGGTAAGGCTATGCGTTTTGAATGCCAGATACTCCAGCTAACTACATTGTTACACTTCTGCACTTCCCACTTTTAGTGGACTCATTCCCAAGTTGTTAAAGAGACTTGATAATGCTGACTAACTCTTTTCCAGTGATGTAATTAATCTCTATTTATATTTTTGTGTCTCGTACTTCAGGGTAGAATAGTTTTATAAGTCTCTGTCCTCAAAGAACTTTTAATCTAGAATGAAAACCAGAGACAGAGTCTGGAGGAATGGCTCTGTGGTTAAAGTGCTTGCTGAGCAAGTGCTAAGTCAAGTGCTAAGTATCTGAATTCAGTTCCCCAGCACCACATAAGCTGGGTGTGGGGGATGCACCCTGTAATTTCAGCACTAGGGCGGCTGAGACAGGAGGATTACTGTGAATCCAAAGCCAGCTTGGGCTACATTCTGAGTTCAGGACTAGCCTGGGCTATAGAATGAGACCCTGTCTCAAAAAAAAAAAAAAAAAACCAAAAACAAACAAACAAACAAACAAAAAACAGAGATATATGCAATATATCTTTAAAAAAATAGTCCAAAAGAGACTACATCACTTTGGCAGAGAGTGATGGGGAGTTTGCGTGAAGCCCCACGGATGTTCAGTTTGGAAGTGGCTCAGAGAGAGGCTAGGAGCAGAGGGCTCCTGGGGATCTTGGGGAAAGCAGGTTGAAGTGGAAACATAAAGCTGTACAGCGCCAGTACTTAACTCTAAGTCAAGAAGTTTGAATGTTAAACAATGAAGGATCTATTCTATGAAAGTGGATTTTCCAGTAACATCTTGAATCTCATGACATTTAATCCTTTTCAGTGAAGGCAATTTTTTTTTTTCAGTATTGGGGATTGAACCCTGGGTTTTGGCACATCCCCACTCTTTTTTTTTAAAAAAAAATTGTGCTTTGAGCCAGGATCTTGCTAAGTTGCTCAGGCTAGAGTTGAACTTGCTATTCTTCTGGCTTAGTTTCCCAGAGTGCTTAGATTGTAGGTCTATGCCACTGATCTGGGTAACTAAGGCAATTTCAATATGATTTAGTATTTAAAGTTGTGAAACTCTTACACATACATTTACAAGTTAGGTAATTCTTCCCAGAAGAATTTGGAAAACAGAATTTTTTACTAGGGATCCCTAGCTGGTCCCCATGGCAGGAAGTGAGTGGTAGGCAGCATACAAACCTTCATCTGCTATTTACAGCCGCTCCCCATCGCCTGCATTGCCACCTGAAATCCACTTCCTGTTAGATCAGCAGTGCCATTAGATTCTCACAGGAAAGTGAACCCTACTGGGAACTGCGCATGTGAGGGATCTAGTGTGCATATTTCTTATAAGAATCTAATGCCTGATGGTCTGAAGTGCAAGTGCCATCTCTGTGCCCTGCTCTTTCCCCTACCATTCCCTAGCCATGGAAAAGTTGTCTTTCATGAAATAAGCCCCTGGTGCCAAAAAAAGACGGCAGTCTTACCTGATCTTCACATATTTGCTAAACACCTGGGCCAAACTCAAGACTGGGTATGTATGCACTGTTTCAACAGTAGTATATTTAGGCGTTTGCCTGTGTCATGCCCTGTAGGCTACTTTGCTAACACAGCTGTAGCAGGGTGGCTTAAATGACAGAAGCTTATGTATTCTAAGCCTGGTTCCTACTGATGGTATTGAGGAGGGGCATTTGCAGGTCTCCTTTATGGGTTTACAGACAACATCTTCTTGTGTCTTCACTGTGTCCTCTCCCTGTACATGTCTGTGTCTAAATTTCCTTTTGCTATAAGGACACTATGTCATCATACTGCATTATAGCTCTTCTGATGATCTCACTTTAATTACTTTTCTAAAGAACTTATCTCCAGATACTCACATTCATGGGTGTAAGAGTTTATTTAGGTCACCAACATGAGAATTCTGGGTAGAGCAGCAGCAGCTTGTAACAAGAGGATTTTAGTGAGAGAACGAGGAAGAAGCCCTAGAACTTTGTAGCTTGGTAGCATTGAGCCAGGCATGGAACCTGCTACATATGTACAAGGTTGTATTTGATGCATGTCATCACCTACGAGGTATGGATTGTTACCCCAACAGTGATAAGTTAAAGGGGGAGTTTGCGCTATTGATTCTGTGTATAATGTTTTCATTGATTTGAAACCACCAAAATCAGGCTGTGGCTAAATTTTTAGGGTATATAAATATGGCTGACCAATTTCTGGATGTTAACATGGAGATGTTACAGAGAAGGACTTGTGTGTCTTATTCTAAGAATCCTAAGGTTCTAAGAATAAAATCAAGATAGGAATAATTTTTTTTTTTGAGACAGGGTCTCACTCTGTAGTCCGGGCTGGTCCTGAACTCATCATGGAGCCCAGGCTGGCCTTGGACTCTCAGCAATCCTCCTGTCTCAGCCTCCTGAGTGCTGGGACTATAGGTGTGCACCCCAGTGCGCTGCCTAAGGGTAGGAATAATCATTGATAGTTACATGTTTTCCATCTCTAGATAGTCTAATGTATAGTATGTAATAACAGTAGCATATATGACAGTATAATATTAAAATAATTTCTAGTAAATGCATATTTATTACATAAATCCAGTATCTTACATAGTATGAATAATTTTCTTTGGATTATCTAGGTTTAAATAAAGTTACAAGTCAGATCTTTTGGTTTCCCCCCGACTGTCACAGCCTGTTTGTACACCGCACTTCCTTTGGAAGGACCTTCCTTGCTGCTCTTCTCAGGGGCAGGTTCAGATTCAGCTTAGTTACCTATCATGTGGCTGGTCATCTCACATAAATCCAAATTTCTTAAAAATATGTAAAGACAAATAATATCATATGGTGCAGTTTTGTGGAATGTCAGTTTCACTCAATTATTTTATGGACGAAAGATCGTACAGGGGCTGGAGGAATGGCTCAGTGGTTGAAGCACTTGCCTAGCAAGTGCTGTGTCAAGTGTTAAGTACCCAAGTTTGATTCCCCAGCACCACATAAGCTGGGCGTGGTCACGCACGCCTGTAATCCCAGCACTCAGGAGGCTGAGGCAGGAGGATTGACATGAGTCCAAGGCCAGCCTGGGCTACAGAGCAAGACCCTGTCTCAAAAAAAATAAAAGTCATACAAATTAATCAGTGAATAAATTGAAACATTAACTTTGATTTTATAGCAATATATATATATGTAATAAAATATATAATTTTCATGGACTTTCATGGATGAAACCTATTTCACAGTTCTGTTTTGAGTGTGCCTGCAGTTCCTCAGTGATGTGCACCTGCCTTCAGAAGATTTTGGGGAGGAAATGTTTGAGAAATTTTAAACACTTCTTCAAACTTCATGATAACTATAACAACTATGATTCTCATTGGCGGGATCAGAAAACAGATGAGGCTCTTATAACTTATCTTGCTCCAATTAAAACAATAAGTGAGTAGCAGAGGCAGTTGTCAGACTTTCTTACTCTAACCCAAGGTATTTTCTTTTGTTCTGTAATCCCTCCCTGGATGAATGTGCTTTTGTCCTCTTGAGCCAGGAAGGCCTCACAGCTCTGCGTTTCCACATATCCAGCCTCATTCACTCATAAATTTATGTACTTACCTATGCATTTATCCCACAGACATTTATTAGAAGTATGACATGGGTCAGGCTTTATGCCAGACCCAGAGAATACAATGGTTAATAATAAAGGCATAGCTCCTTCCCACAGAGAGCTTCCAATCTGGTGGGAGAAAAGACACCGTATCAATAGTCAATCCAAATGTACATGTGTATGAAACAGGAATGCCTTTTTTTGTTAATCGTATATTTCACACACACACATATATCCATATATATATATATATATGTATGTGTATATGTGTGCTTATATATTGTGATAAGTGTTATAAAGGAAAAATGCAGGGTACCATGGAGAAGAAAGTTAATTAACTTAGGTTGATGATCAGGGAATGCTTATCTAAGGAAGTGATTTTTGAAATGGGGTTTCAGGCATAAGTTAAAACTGAGGGGAAACTTGAGTGTACTTAATTAAAAATTGTTAAAGATGCCCATAATACAAAACCCATCCCTACACTTCCCTGTGCTTCCATTAGGTACCTTCTCCATCATGTACAACAAAACCAAATCCTTACCCTCCACCATCCATTTACCTTTTTCCATTATACTCTTCCTCCTGTCCATCACCCATCTATCATCCATTCATCCTTCCATCCTTCTGACCAATCTTCACTTAGTACCTACTACAAACTTTACACTTTTGCATTCCTAATCATTTACTTTTCCATCTCTTCTTGTGTTTCCTTGTTTGTTTCCGACTGCTTTTGCTATCTCTTTATATGATACTTAAGTCCCCTATTTTTGACATATCTGTGACGTTGTCTTTTTTCCAGTACTCCCTTTCTTTCCCTTCTATTTGGGGAGTTACTGTGTCATTTCTCTTTCTCTTTTCAACAAATGGATTTTTCATATTTTTATGGAATATTTTTCTAATCAAGTGGAAGAAAACACGAGGTTCTCTTAGATAACTAAAAATAAAATAAAATAAAAATTTTGGAAAAATCTGTCTTTTTCAGAGGCTATCATTTCCCTTTTTTTGATTTCTTTTTCTTGTCTTTCTTTTCTTTTCTTTTTTCTTTTTCTTTCTTTCTTTTTTTTTTTTTTTTGAGACAGTATCTCACTCTGTAGCCCATGCTGGTCCTGAACTCACTATGCAGCCCAGGCTGGCCTTGGACTCACAGCAATCCTCCTGCCTCAGCCTCCCAAGTGCTGGGATTACAGGCATGCACCACCATGCCTGGCTTATGTGGTGCTTTGCTGGGGTATCAAACTCGGGTACTAAGTGCTTGAGGCAGTGCTTGCTAGGCAAGTGCCTTAACTGCTGAGCCATTCCTCCAGTCCTATCATTTCTATATTTTGTATCTGTTCTTTTTTAACTATAAATTTCTGGAGATAGACATTTTAAAAAATTTAATATAACATCTAGAGCTAATGATAATTATTTCCTAAATCTCCCATGTGCTTTTAAAGGAAATATGTCTTTTCTAGGTCTGTCAATATAGTTATATCTGTGACATAAAAGAACAAATGAATTCAGGGTTGCCTAGCTCAGATTTAACCTGCTTGCAGTCCTGTCTGTCCTTTTTGTTGGGCACCGGAAATCCAAGTCAACATCATCCCATCAGTTATTTAGGGAAACTACTAGGAAAGGCTGTAGCCTCTGTAGGCTCCATGAAGAAGTCAGTGTAACCTACTAAATCTCCTTTGAAAAGTTTGAAGGCCCAGGGTGCCTTGCAGAGGAAATTTCACCTATCCAAAGATAAGAGGTAGGGCTATCCACTTTAGTCATGATAGAATAAAAAGGACCAGACCTTAACTGCCTAATATGAGTTGTTAGAAAACCAGAGAAAACAAGAAACAGCTGCCTTCCGTCATTGGACAACCGTCTACACAAAGCTGTGATTTCTAAGAGGGGACAAAGCAGCTTGATGATTGTCTCAGCTCTTTGCCTGGAAGTCACATTTATACTGTGGACTAAGGAAGGAGGGGCCTAAACATGCTGGTAGCTTCTCTGAGTTGTTAGGATGGATACCAGTGTCTGGAGAGGCTGAGGCCGGAGGGTACAATTCTGAAAAGGAGGAAGATATGCAGAACTAGCGCTCGAGAAATATATGATCATATGGTCTCTGTCGCAACTAATCAATTCTGGCTGTAGAGTGTAAGGGTGCTCCGCAGACGCTGGCTAAGTGAATGCTTTTGATTGAGGCCCAATAAAACTGTGTTAACAAAAACCAGCTAGCTAGCCTCTAGACTGTAGTTCGCATGTCAGCACTGTCCAAAAGAAAAACAGGATAGTGCATGCCCCATAGGTAGTAAATGTAAAAAGAAATAGGCAAAAATAATACTAGCAATGTGTTTTCCTTAAAATATATCTACATGTTATTGATTGAACATACAGCCAATACAAAAATATGAATAAGATAGTTTGCATTCTTTTTCTCATAGTAGGTCTTCGAATTCTAGTAAGTATTTTACACCTATATCAGATATTAATTCAGATTAGCCACATTTCAGTAGTGACTAGTACCTGGTGAATACACATGGCCCAGCTCAGCTCTTGCCTGTCTCTAGTAAACCTTAAAACCAGGTCTCGAAGATCAGTAATTAACTTTACCACCTGGTGAAACATAGTTTAATGCTTCCATTAAGAAGGCAACACAGTGTAGGCACCCAACAACACAATGACATCATCATCACACAGTTACTAGATGTGCTGACAAGCAGGGAAAAAAAATCCAAAAAGTGAGGACAAGAATCTGTTGAACAGACCTAGAAATGACAATAGTGGAATTGGCAGACAGGCATGTGAAAACAGATATAAGAGCTAGGAGAAAACACAAAAATAGAAAACAATGATAGGTGTAAAAAAAAAAACTAAATAGAAGTTTTGTAGGTGAAAAGTACAATATCTGGAGTGAAAATTCCATTTCTTTTTCTCAGACAGGGTCTTGTTATGTAGCCCAGGCTAGTCCTGAACTCTCTATGGAGCCCATGCTGGCCTTGGACCAATGGCAGTTCTCCTGTACAGGCTTGGGATTACAAGCTTGCACCAACATGCCCAACTTGTGTGGTGCTAAGGTACTTAGCACTTACTAGACAAGCGCTTTAACCTCTAAACCATTCTTTCAGTCCTGAAAATTCCATTTAACAGCAAATTAAATACTGTAAAAAAAATCAATGAGCCTGTAAGTATAATCTATGCAGTATGAACTATAAAAAGAAAAAAGATTGAAAAATAACTGAGGATATAGCTCAGTAGTAGAGTTACTTTCCTAACATATGAAGGACCGTGGGTTTGATTCCCCAGCACTGCAAGTAAATAAATAAACAGAGGCGCAGTGATCTCTGGGATATATGCAGTGGTCTGTCATACAAGGGGAAAGGAAGAAGGGACAAAGATATATTTGAAGAACTAATGATGACACATTTCAAGTTTGATGAAAATTGCATTTCATAAATCTAAGAAGCTTAAAGTTGAAAAAAGTTACATAAAAAAAATTAAGGCACATAATAATAAAATTGCTGAACCTGAGTATTGCAGGAAAAGATCTTAAAGACAGAGAAAAACACATATCACTAAGAAACACACATGGGAATGGTCAGAGTCTGCAGTTTAAAAATTTTGAAGGCCAGAAGACAAGGAAATACCATCTTTAGAGTGCTGGAGTCCAAATAGAATTTCACGTCCTGTGAAAACGTTCTCCAAAAACAGGCGAAAGAAAAACTTTGTCAGATAAACAAAAAAGGAGGAACTCTCTTACGGGAAAATATATAAAACAAAAAATGTTAAAGGAAATTACTCAGAAAAAGAAAAGTGATACCAGATGGAGACATAGAATACCGCATACTAGAAAATGTGTACTATATATATAGCAAATGGAAAAGAATTTGTTTTCTTATTTTTGAGAATTGAATTGATTACATAATGCAAAGTTAGTAACAATATATTTTTGATTCTTGCCAAGAATGTAGAAGCAAAGCTAGAGTTTGTGGTGCCTGCCCATGAGTACAATTGTTCAAGATGATCTCATAATCTCAAGTCTGAAGCTAGTCTGGAAAGCGTAGTGAGATCCTGTCTCACAAAAAGCTAGAAGCAAGCTAGAAATGTTTGATAGTATGTTGAAAGACATGTGGGGAGATTTTAAGTTATACACAAAATGGAATATTATTAGAACATGTGAATTAAAGTGCATATTATAAAGTATATAGCAGTCATAATAATAAATACTACATATTATATACATAGATACATGCAACATATGGTAAAGATACATCCCAAAATATTATTAAATTAAAAATGCTTTTAATAATGTACCTAACATCAAAGCTTCGCAACACGGTACACTGTAGAGTGCAGACTGTTTTCCCTCATGCTTGCATGGGTGCCTGCAACTGTTGGTAGAGGGTATCATGGCCCTTAGTGTTGCTAGTCCAGGAAAGGAACAAAACTTAAATTTCCAAATACAGTTCCTACTGATGCATATATTTTTAGCACCGTCATAAAGTCAAACCATAAATCGAAACATGTTAAGTCAGGGAACATCTGTATCATTGTGTGTGTGCCTGTGTGTGTATGTATATATGCTCTACAGAAAATAATGGAATATTAAAAAGCATTAATCAGTTCAAAAAAGGCAGGAAAAGAAAAAATGTAATAACAGATTGAAAACCAATACCAAATAGTAGGTTTAAAATCAGTTTATTGATAATTATTTTAAGTACAAATAGTCTGACCACTCCAAGTAAAAGTCAGAGATAAGCTGGGTGTGGTGGCACATGCCTGTAATCCCAGTACTCAGAAGGCTGAGGCAGGAGGATTGTGAGACGAGTTTAAAACTGTTACATAATATAACTTGTCTCAAAAAAAAAATTAGAGATTGTTAGACTGGACTAGAGAATAATGAGATTATGTTATATTCTGTGTGTAAGAAAATCACTTTAGAACAAGGGTGGGAAACTTTTTCTGTCACGGGCCATTTGCATTCTTATGACATCATTCATGGGCCATACAAAATTATTACCTTATATATTAGTCTGTTATGTTTAGTAAGACATTTGATTGCTGTATAATTCACTTACTCCTAAGAGGATAGTTGCCTTGGTAGACTGGACCACTGTAGGTGGCTTGCTGGCTGGATGTTCCCCACTCCTGCTTTAGGTAGACACCCAGATAAATTAGAGCTCGAAGTGTGGATGACGACATACCAGGCAAACACAGGTTGCAAGAAAGCTAGACCGGCTACATTGATATGAGACAGACAAGACAATATCAAAAGAAATATAGTATTAAAGGACTTTTCATGATAAAAATATAATCCATCGGGAAGATATGGTAACCCTAAATGTAAGAGAGCCTCAAAATACTTGTAGCAAAAGCTGTCAGAAATGAGAGGAAATTTTAAAATTCATAATTATAATGGGAAATTTTGATGCTTTTTACTTAATAATTAATAAAAAGAGGAAGACAAGTGCCTGTAATCCCAGATACACAAGAGATTTAGATAGGAAGATCACAAATTCATAGCCAGTCTGGGTAATTGGCTGGTTAATGAGAGAGAGAGAGACAGAGAGAGCAAGAGATGTAACTCAATGGTAGAGCACTTCCTTGCATGCCCAAGGCCCTGGATTCAGTCCCCATCATCACAAAAGAAAGAAAGAAGGCAGAAAATTAACAAGGCTGTAGAAGACTTGTATAATACCTTTGGTCAACGGGACCTAACTTGATCCTCCCCAGAAACACCAGAATATATATATTCTTTTCAAGCTCACATGCAACATTAACCAAAGGAGACCATATGTTAATCATAAAGTAAGTCCTAACAAATTTCTTTTAAACTTGTGTTGAAATCAAAGAGTATGTCCTCGGACCATAATGAAATTAAATTAGATCAATAACAGCTATTTGGGAAATCTCTAAATGTTTAAGAATTAACACACTTCTTAACAACACATAAGTCTAAGGAGTCATTAAAAAAACTTAGAAAATATTTATGATTAAAATGAAAGCACACATATAAAAATTGACATAATCTCAGCCTCTGGGAGACGGAGGCAAGAGGGTAGCAAGATTGAGCCCAGTCTTGACAATTTAGTGACTTAGAGAGATCCTGTCTCAAAGTTAAAAAAAAAGAAAAGAGCTGGAGGTGCAGCTCTGTATGAAGGCCCTGGATTCGGCCCACAGTACCAGGATGGGGGCAGTGGTGGAACAAAAATCAACAACTTACATGATGTAACTAATGCAATATCTTAATGAAACTGTGTAATAATCAATGTTTACATTAGGAAAAGTCTAAAATCATTAACATTCTGCCTTAAAAATCTAAAGAAAATGGAAGACAGAAAATGACAGATATGTATGCAGAAATCAATATGATATAAAACAAAAATAAAATGACCAGTGTGTTCTAATATATGTTCTTGGAAGATTTCAATAAAAATTGTAAACCTCTAGTTAGCCTTGCTAAGAAAAAAAGGAAGATACAAATTATCAATATTGGGAAAGAAAGTTGCACATACTGTTAGTTGTAACAGACACCATGAAGATAGTAAATGAATATTATGAATCATTTTATGTTCGACAACTTAGTTGAATGGGTGGGCAAAATCCATAGGAAACAATACAACTTACCAAATATGACTGAAGAAATAGAAAACTACGGTAGCTGTATATTTAAGAAAGGAGTTAAATGTGGAATTTAAAAACTTCCAACACAGAAAACTTTAGGCCAAGATGACCTTATTTGTGAATTCTATGTGATTTGAGAAAGAAAGGTACCAATGTTTCATGAATTCTTAGAAAACAAGAGAATGGAAAGAATACTTACTAACTCATCTGTGGCCAGAATCACCCTGATATGAAAATCGAACAAAAACACCACAAGAGGAGGAAAAAACAAAAGAAAAAGAAAGAAAACAAAGGAATATCCTTCCTAAAAATGGCATATAAAACTGTAGGAAACTACTGGAAAATTGAGGGCAGCAACTGGGGTAGGCTGTTGTTGGAAAGTAAGAGAAGCTGAAGCTGAATAAGACCTGCCAAGGTGATTTCTTCTGTGTTTCATTACTAGAACAAATACCTGATATAATCAGCTTATAATGACAAAAGGTTTATTTTGGCTAATAGTTTTGGAGGTGACAGTCCATGGTTGTTGGCCTTAGTGCTTATGGGGAGGCAGCACAAACAGTGGGTGTGTGCAGTAAAGGAAATTTGCTCTTTGTGTGGCCAGAATGCAAAAGAGGAGGAAGGAGAGGAGCCCGGGTTCCACTATCCCTTCAAAGGCTTGCCTGGTGACTCGACTGCCTCCTGCTAAGACCGCACCTCTTCCGGTTTCCACCACCTCCCCAGAGTGCCATGCTGGAACCTGAGGCTTTTTAGTATATGGGCCTCTGGGGAACATTCCAGACCCAAACTATGAACAGCAACTACCCAAACAAAACAAAGTTCCAATCTTGGATAGCAGAGGCCGTGAAAAGTGGTTGTATGTCAAAAAAAAAAAAAAAAAAAAAGAGCGAAAATAAAAGCAACAAGGGAGCACCTCTGCCTTCACTGGTCTGAATTTTGCAGCTGACATGTTACTGAGGTCTCATCCCGTCCCAGGAAATGTGTTCAAAGATTTCAGTGAACGAGGTTGGTACTGTTTTTGTGAGTTTTTAACAGATGAGTGAACTAAGACACAGAATAATTTAAGATCCTCTCCACAGTCTTGTAGCTATTAAAATTTGGACTTAGTTGTTCCAACTTCCAGTCTTGCACTCTACTAACGCACCACCCTGATGTTCAGCTTTTTGGTGCTGTGACAACGTACCTGAAACAACTTGGAGGGGGAAAGATTTATTTCAGATCATAATGTCCGAGGTTCTATGGTCATTCGCCTTTGTTGCTTCTGGGCTCGTGGAGAGGCAGACACTGGACAGCCAGCAGGGTGTACTGGAGCAAAGCTGCTTCCCTCATGGCACTGGGGAAGCAGAGGGAAAACCCAGAGTGGGGGCGAGCCAAAGACAAGATGTAGTCCCCAAGGCCACGCCCCCCCAATTCATTTTCTCCAGCGAGGCCCACCTCCATATTTGTTACCTCTCGATCATGACCTCACATTAGGATCTCATCGGTGGATTAATCACGGATAAGCTAGAGCCTTCCTGGTCCAGTCACCTTCCAGAGAGTCATACCTTTGAATGTTGCTGTGCTGGGGACCAAACCTTCAATACATGAATCTGGGGGGGCGAGGGGGGAAGAGTGTATTTGATCTGTAACGACCACCCTGCACAGAGCTGTTCATTTTGTGCCCTTGTCTAACACGACTTTTTTTTGTCAATCCAAAACATTTATCCACTAATTTAGTTTATAAGTAATAACTGCCATCTGAGTCAAAGTATTAAGTGGTTTCAAATGAAAAATACCTCTCAAATAAAATTATGTTTATTAAATTATAAAACCCATTATGCTAGGCTGAGAGAGGTGCCCCATTATCCCCTCCTAAATTTTTGTGTGGCTACAAATGTTGGGATTGTCAAGAAGTGGCAAAAAACAAAAACATTTTTCCTCCCTCTTCCCTATGCGTAGAACAAAATGCTTTTTTTTTTTTTCCCCTCTCCAATTGTAGACTTAGATTTCAATGCCAGCACTAAGACCTGATGGCATAGGGTCTTGAGCAAGTCCTTTAATCCTTGGGAGCCTCAGTTCCCTGCTGCTTTATGAAGCTGGCCAGAGGCTCAGAGATTACTCAGAGTTCAGTTTCATAAAATAAAGAGAGGCACGAAGGGACTGCATGGAGAGCAAGATGCAGCCCCTGGACTAAGGTCCTGTCCAACTTATTTGGGAAAGGAATTGCAGAAGGGTGAGGACATCGCGGCTGGCAGATCACGTGAGAGACAATTGAAACCGGCCAGTGTAACAAATCACGTGGTGATCCCAAACAAGCTGCACACAAGAACGGGACATCTCTTCAGGGTTAGGTGTGTGTGACATGCTCTATGCTGCTCGTCTGTGTATAAATCTAGTGAACCAGCAGGTGTTCAGGGTGGACTGTGGAATGACCCAGCTGTCACCTATTCCCTTGGAGCAAGAACGATACCATTGTTTTCCATCTGTGCTTGTTTCCAGCAGCGCCATTCCAGCCTCTGTGCACTCAGGGCTTATGCCTCAGGGCTGTTGCCTCAGTGCACACCCTGGTGACTTTCCCTTCCCCTTTAACTCAGGCCTTTCCACAGTTCCCTGTTTGTAAGAAGGAAAGTTCCGTCTGACACACAGGATAGTGTGAGGGAGGATTAGAACGCTCCCAGGCACGCTTCAGTATTCTTTCTTCCCTTATCCCTCGCTTTTCCTCTACTTGTTTTAAGGCTTGAATCTCTCAAGAAAAGCGTATCTCAATTTGATGAGTTTTCACTGTAAGAAATGAACTCATGTCACATGGATGTGTGTACAATGTAAGTGACCACCTAATTGATTGTACAGACTTAGAATGTCATTATTTTGAAAGTAAGAACTGTGCAAGGCCAACTGGAAGTAAGTGGGCTGTGCTGAATAAATTGGGCCACATGTCTCCAAACCACTTTATTTATTTTGATGCATTTGTTATTTTATCATGTGTTTTAGCTAATTTAAAAAATGCCTTCCAGGACCTATTTAATTGATTTTGTAGCTCATTAATGAGTCCCTACCCAAGCATTTTGACTCCCTCTAAAGAATAGCTTGTCCAGCTCTTCCAGTATTCTGGGGGTCCCGTAGAGTTGGAGCTCATTAGCATAATTATTAACATACAAAAGTACTGAGCACTTCTGACCACTCAGGCTGCCAGGACGGGATGCCTCTTAATTACCACAGCTACACTTATTCTAACCCTGCTTCTCTTCGTTTAATCGTTACTCATCTTTTATTCACTCATTTATCAAATGTGAGAAACCTTTTCTTTTTGCTACCCAGTTCTGGAGATAACCAGCCACTGGCTGCTGGGAAATGGCACCTGTGTTCCCGTGAGGTTGACACTTTTGAAAATAAATTGTCACAGGTCAACGAGATAAGCGACACATGGAGAGATGATCAAAAGACCACAGAAACAGTAAAGAAGGATCCACCACTGTGACAGGGAATAGGGATTGGAGCTCACTGGTTACATCGATGTTCTTGAGGAAGATGCTGATGAAATTGGGTGGAGAGGGCCACCCACCCCACCCCCCCTCACCACACGGTTCAGACTGGGTGCTGCTTCCTTCTTCCCCTTTTCTTTCTATTTCTTTTCCATTTATTTATTTATTTATTTATTTAGGCTCGCTATGGATGGAACCAAAGGCTTTTTCTGTGAGCTGCATCCCAGTCCTTCTCATTTTTTTCATTTTGAGGTATGTTTGTGCTAAGTTGCTAAATTGCCCAGGCTGAGCTCAAACCTGTGATTCTCCTGCCTCAGCCTCCCAGAGTGCTGGCATTAAAAGTGAGTGCCTCCACTCTTGAGTAAGTACTTTCACCTTCTGAAGGTACTTACGTAACTTAATTATCCATGGTGTTTACCATTTATTTTCTCCATCAAGAGTGGAATCTCAAGAGGACTGTTCTGCTTTGTTCACTGTGGCATCTCCCAGGTTCTGGAAAGTACTATCTGCATATAAAATATTTGCTTCTTGACAAATACTGGCCCTGGTTAGCACATTTCTATGTTCAGGATATAGTTACTGTCTTCTTGTATTTGAAGGATATTGTAGGGGAAGATTTTTTAAAAACCTAGAAGGTTGATCTATAATAACATCTTCTATTCTTCCTCCCCTCAGCAGTATTTACCCATCATCAGCTCTGAGTGAGCACTGCTCTTCTTTTGTTGGAGAAGAGCTAACCAGTTCTCAGACACCCATCTCCATGGGGTCTCCTGCCGGAGCCGATTACATCCATGCAAATTTGGGAGAACTGCTAAAACACTGTGGTGAGAAGCAGCATGTGGGAAGTCGGGGAAGTTATCTTTATGCTGAGTAGAAGTGAGCTTAATGAGAGAGAGAGAGAGAGAGAGAGAGAGAGAGAGAGAGAATGAGCATTTGGACGGAAGAAACAAAATTAAGTGCTGTTGGAAGGCCTGGGGTAAGCGAGGTTAGGGTGTTAAAGGAAAGAGGTGTGTGTGTGTGCATACCCTCACCTCTTTTATATCTTTCCCTCTATCTGTGCTTCTTTCTCATATTCCTCTCAGCCTACAAACTTAAGATTGTTGGTTCTTAATGTTCCCTGGGCCCTGTTATGAGAATAATATACATGCAATGAACAAAGAAAATTTCATATCGTATATCAAGGTCGCTGGGACTGCAGATTAAGAATCTCTGAACTGAGGCTGGAGAAATGGCTCAATGGTTCAAGCAGTTTCCTAGCAAGTGCTATGTCAAATACTAAGTACCTGAGTTCGATCCCCCAGCATCCCATAAACTGGATGTGGTGAGGCACGTCTGTAATCCCAGTGCTTGGGGAGGCTGAGACAGGAGGATTACCGTGAGTCCAAGGCCAGTCTGGGCTACATTGTGAGTTCCGGAACAGCCTGGACTACAGAGCGAGGCCCTGCCTCAAAAAAAAAAAAAAAAAAATCTCTGACCTTAGGGTCTGTCTATTCAAAATTTCATACTCAAAAATATTTAGCTACTAAATGTATGGAAAAATTGTCAAACTTACTATCAAGAAAATGCCAGTTGAACTGACCAAGAGATAGCATTTCATCTGTTAAACTGACAGAGATTCAAAGACTTGTTAAAAACCCACCTTTGGCCATTCTGAGAGAAATGGGCTATAAATATTCCATATGAGTATATGATAGAACAACATTTTCAGAGATACACTTGGCAGTTATTTTTAGAATTTTAAATACGTAATAATTCCAATCCTAAGAAACTTTAGGAAAACAAACATAAGTGTGCAAATTTTCAGTGACTTTCATTGCAACAATGACTAGAAAATCCAGAACTGCAAAATGACCACCACTAGGGAAATGCTTAAAAGAACTTCGAAACCTATGCCCGCTGTGCAGTGGGGTGCTGCCCCGTAACAGCCTGTACTGATGATGTCGTGAAAAAGACAGGCTGGAGAACAATGCATGTAGCATAATACATTTTCTGTTACAGAACTCACAAAAAACTATTTGTGTTGTATACGAATGCCTTGGTATATGTGTTCGTATATGCTGTGAAAAAAGACAGTTGCCTGAACTTGAAGAGTTCACATGAAACTTGTAAAGTATTCAACTCTGGGGTGTAGTATTTGGTTGAGAGGATTGAAATTTCCTCCTTTTTTTGTGCACTTTGGTACTGCTTGAATCTGTTTCAACAAATACATTTTCATTTACTTTTTTTTTTTGGAGGCAGGGTCTTGCTAGGCTGGTCCTGAACTCACTATAGAGCCCAGGCTGGCCTTAAACACACAGCAATCCTCCTGCCTCAGTCTCCTGAGTAGTGGGATTACAAGCATGAGCCACCAGTTTACATAGTAGTGCTAGGGAACTGAAGCCAGGGCCTTGTACTTGCTGGGCAAGTGCTCTAACTGCAATAGTACGCTGATAGGCCTACCTTCATTCGTCAAAACCTAAAATAACGTAGGAATATTTAACCTGGGTTTTTCTCTCACCTCTGTCGCACTATTTTAAATTTTGAGTTGTGGGAAGCAGCGAAGCGTAAGAGGGGCATGTCTCCTCCGATTACAGTATTTCCTTGTTATCCCAGTGTGCTGGTGGTCAAGTCCATGGTTCTTGAAGAGGTGCTTCAGGTTTTTCCTGTCTGGCAGGTTGCCTGACTCTGCACCATCATCACAATCATTCAACTTAGAGACTCTGTCTTCCCTGGCTGCCCTGGGGCATGGAGGTCCGGGGTTCCCCCCTGATGTCTGGAGCACTTCGGCTTCAGGCAGGTGTGCGTTGCCTGTGCTGACCCCTTACCCAGAAGACTGGGCCCGCTTGCCTCAGCCCGAGGACAGTGCTGTTCCTAAGGTTCCCGTCTTGTGTTAGTTACTTCCTGTGTTGTGTCACTTAATGGTGTCCTGCCGAGATTGACTTTATTTCAATATCCTGTTTCCCTTTAGGGGACACAAATTGTGCTTCCTGTCTTTGTGTTTCCATCATGTGGCCCAGTATCTAGCTTCAGTCTGTTGTATGGCAAAGTGCTCCCAAACCCTTGATCCACTCATGGGCAGTCCAAAGAAGTATGAGAGCCAGACATACACCTGTAATTGCAGCTGTCTGGGTGACTGAGGCAAGAGGATCTCAAGTTTGAGCCTAGCCTAGGCTATGCAGTGACGTAGGGAAATCCTCTCTCAAAATATAAAAAGAGTTGGGTTTGTAGCTCCCCAAGAAGTCCTGGGGACTCAGTCCCCAGTTACACACACACACAAAGTCCTTGCACGTTATTATTATTTTTTTTAACAGAAAGCCTACAATAAACTTTAGAAGTATAAAATCATAGTGTTTTAAAATTGAAAAGGATTTAGGAGTCAAGTGGAGGAGTTGTTTGCAATCAAGGAGTAGTGAACTAACTGTTAAGTCTGTGACACAGCTTTTGCACTCTTGGACCAAATTTAAAAAAAAAAAACACACACACACAAGCAGTAAAGCAGATTATTTACAAATACTAGGTGAAATGAGTTCAACTTAAGTGATGCTTTCTAATTCAGAGATTCTGTCCCCCTTCCCTCATTTTAAGGTTATTTATAATACACCAGTAGGCAGTGGCTTTTATGTGTTTGTTGTTTTAAATTCCTTGGCAACCCTGTTAGTTTTTGATTCCTTCCTGATTTGTTTAGTTTAGTTTAGCCAATTAGGTCCAAAAAGTCTTGTCACCCCTAGCTCTTTGTTTCCTCAGAACTGAGGCCTAAAGAGATGACAGCTTTGCACATAACCCAAGCAATGCATATTGAGTTATGTGTCTTTCTGCTATTATGTATAATGCAGTTGTGTACATTAAAAATATTGCATGTATTTGATATGATTGATTTTCTGTTCAGCATTTTAAACTCAAAAACAAAACAATTCCTTGAGGTATTTGTTGTATTACAATTGGAAACAGGTTTGCTGTCTGCAGAATGTTTATAACCATGTGATATTGCTGTCTGTCAGTAATTGATGAGGTTTTAAGAAATGCTAGAGTGTTGAAATCATATATATATATATATATATATATATATATATATATATATAATGTTATTATTGACTTTAATATGGAAATAAAAGCTGGGCCCAGTGGGTTAGGCCTGTAACCTACCACCCTGGGAAACTGAGACAAGAGAATTGTCAGTTTGAGCATAGCCTGGACACCTTAGTGATTTAACCAGACCCTGTCTCAAAATCAAAATCAGAGATGGTCTAGGGGCTATAGCTCAGTGTGAAGTCCCTGGAGCTGATCCCCACTACCAAAAAAAGAGAAAAGAAAAGAAAAGAAAGGAAAGGAAAGAAAAGAAAAAGAAAGGAAGAAAGGAAAGAACCACTCTTTCAGTTGTTGATTGCTTTAAAAGCTTAAAGGTGCTGTAAGTCCTTTAAAAAGAATTTTAAGACTCTAAATTTGGCTGTTACTTTGGTTTTGATTTTAAACATTTCCCACTATATAACTCAAAACCTCCACTTATAGGAGTTTATTTTTTAAAACAGAAATAATTATAGATAATAATTACAGATTTGTTGTCTATGTAAATGTGTATGTGTAGAGGTACTCATCAAAGTATTTGTATTAAAGATAGGACATATCCTAAGTGGAAAATAATAAAGAATTGATTAAATATATTTTTAGGGCTGGAGAAACAATTAGCAAGCGCTAAGTCAAGTGCTAAGTACCTGAGTTCGATTCCCCAGAACTACATAAGCCAGGCATGGTGGCACATACCTGTAATCCCAGCACATGGGAGACTGAGGCAGGAGGATTGCCGTGAGTCCAATGCTAGCCTGGGCTTCATAGTGAGCTCAGGACCAGCCTGGGCTACAGAGTGAGACTCTGTCTCAATAATAATAACAAAAATAATAAATATATTTTCATTTACCACAAGGTAATTTAGTTATCAAAGATTATCATTTTTCTTCTATGTACTTGTCTATATTTTCTAAATTTTATTTAACACAAGCATATCGTATCGTATTTATATAACCAAGAAGTGATATATAATTTGCCTAGCCCAATGTTTTGTTCAGATAATGTCCCTTACTTACTTTTTGTTATTTTTTTTCAACTGGACGTTATTGATTGTTATAATCTGATGTCCCAAGTTAAGTATATAACAAATCTAAGTTTTAATCTGTTGCTTTTTGGTTGGTTGCTTTTCTTCTGTTATCTTTTTTTTTTTTTTTTTGCGTAGTTTCCTTCCACTCTAATACCTGGAACTGAGTCACTATAAATAAGCATATGCTGGTCTGGGAAGCTGCGCTTTCGTGTGAGCACTTCATGCTCGCCTGCAGTTTCACAGTGGAGGGTCAGAGATGCTGCTCCTCAAGCCACCTGCTTCCCTAAAGGCTATGCACAATGCTCACTCTTGGGCTTGGTAACTTTTTTTTTTTTTTTTGGTGGTGCTGGGGATTGAGCCCAGGGCCTTTGTGCTGAGCTACATCCCTAGCCCATTTTTACTTTTTACTTTTGAGAGAGGATCTCCATAAGTCACTATGCTGACTGCCAAACTGGGCTCAAACTTGCAATCTTCCTGCCTCAGCCTGCCAGATGCCATCAGACCCAGGAGAAACTGTTTGTTCAGTGAGTGAATGAGAAATGTCCCCATAGCTATTGACTTTCATCTGATGTTTGTTTGATGTGTCATTTGGCTGTTGTTTACCTGGTTGAGAAACTGAAATGCATAGCACTTATGAAAAGGATGACATTCTCGTACTGTCCTAAAAATTATAGTCCTAACACTCTGCTACACAACCCAAATGGGTGCCAAATCTC
Source organism: Ctenodactylus gundi (assembly GCA_004027205.1). Taxonomy (NCBI): domain Eukaryota; kingdom Metazoa; phylum Chordata; class Mammalia; order Rodentia; family Ctenodactylidae; genus Ctenodactylus; species Ctenodactylus gundi. The sequence goes on along the minus strand of PVKB01001733.1, from coordinate 251,679 downwards.
CAATTTTTCTTTCAGTAAACATGCCAAGCCATTAATATGAGCAACCATGAGCTATTATGTTGTCTCAATTATTTAAAATTTCTGATTAACTAGACCTAACAATTTTTTTGTAAAGTGCTGTACTTTTAAATCAGTGTTTTCCATAATAATACCATTTTTTTTTCCCGCTAGATAATCCAGAGAATAGAGAGAACAAATGCTGGTAATAGTCTAAACCTAAAATCGGCACACTTTTGTAGGCAACAAGAACCCTGTCACTTCCGGTTTGCCTTTTCATTTGGGAGTCTCAGGCCTGAGATTTGTGTCTGCTTCTGCTGCTGCTATGGTTTGGATCTGGAGTGTCCCCCAAAAGCCTCATGTATTTGGAACCATGCACTGTTGGGCAGTGGAGTCTGGCTGGAAGGGGCAGATACTTGGGGTTGAGACTGGGAAGAGCTTTCAGTTTTGTGTTGCTGATTTTTGGGCCAGGAGAAGAGAGGGGCACCCACTCTGAGTGTAGGGGCCCCAAATGGCAGGTACGACTAAGCAAAGGAAGGAAGAAGAAACATTGTGACAGCTTTTCCCTGGGAAGGCTCTGGCCCTGCCTGCCTGTCCAGGCACCCCGTTGCTCCCCACTTGCTCACTTGGCTTCTGTCTGCAGTGCCATGAGATGGGCCGGGCAGTCTCACTGTTTCCTGCAGCCCCCGGGAATGGGCGGTGTAACACCTATTGAAACTGTGAGCTAAGTAAATCTCCTGTCCGTTGAGTCGTGGATGTTGGGTACTTTGTCGTAGCAACGAGAAAGTAACTATCACTACTACTTACTGTTAACTTTGATTTTCTGAAGCAGTGATTCCATTCCTACTTCTGTTTGTTACCTTTTTCTTTTAACCTTTTAAAAATAACATTACGTTTTGTTGAAAATTATGTAAAATTACTTCTGTAAAAGGGAAATCATAATTAATGAGAACAAAAATATTGCCTAATCCTCAGGTGTTTCGGAAAGCAGGTATTCCATGGTACTGTTGATCCCCTTTCTAACTCCCTGGCTATCAACTCTCTCAGGGAGGCTGGGGTCTGTATCTCAGCTCTGAGAGTGCAGTAGAAAGAGTCCTGCCTTTGGAGTCTGCAGAACTGGTTTTTATATTGGGCAGATCACTTCACCTCAGCCTCTGTTCTGCTGGCTATAAGATCACATGGCATGTACCTCCTGTAGTGGGCTCTCGTGAGGAAAAACGAGATGGTGCCTGTCCGTGTGTCTTGTAAACATTACAGCTGTCTGTATTCCTGTATCCTCTAAGTTCATTGAGATCAGAGGCTGCATCACAAATCTTGTTCAGGTTTGTGTCCCTGGGACCTGGCTTGCATACTTAAACTGAAGACATGCTTTAACAAAGGACATTAAAGGTAGTTGACACTAAATTACTCATTGATTTCTTTCAAAAATTTCCACAGGAGTTTGTTCATTAACAGGTCAATTCATTAGCCACCTGGCTTTGATTGAGTGCCTTCTGTGTGCTTTGTACTGCCTTACGGTATTCTGGAAGAAGTTTAGGAGACAAACACAGAAACCAAAAACATATATTCATTGTTGAGTGAAACATCTCAGAAATTACACCGTGGTGATTCCATGGTGATTGGAGGGCTGCATCTACCTGGACACATACTTTCTTTAGCTCAAACACTAACATTTAAAAACGTAAACCAACAGTTTACAATCTTGGGATCAGGATTTTGCCTTGTATTAAAAATATGATGAGGGGGTCCCATTGGGTAAGGTCCTTACTTGGCGACAGCTGGCCAGTGTAGCAAACCTGTAGCCCTGTAGGCATGTTTTTCCTAGATTACCATGGAAGTGGCCTCTGTTAATCCTAGTGGTTTCCCAAATACTGAGACACGTAGGACCCACCCTTTAGTATCATATTTATCATGCTTGTTCTTATGTAGGGTTTATTGCATGCCAGGCCTTGGTCTAAGCACTTCGGTCCTCTGTTCATCCATCATCCATCCACCCATCCACCCATCCATCCAACTGTCTATTAAACTAACACAGGTGAGGAAAGAGAGGGAAACATGGTTGGTGTGTGGATGAAGATTCAAGCTCTGGTCATCTGGCCCTCTAAGCCTTTGCTCCTAAGCACTCAGTAATATTGCATTGAAGCATGTGTGTTTTGGGTGGGGACAGATACTAAAAATCAAACCCAACCAAAGTGCAAAGCAGTGCCACAGCCTCTCGTCCAGGACACTGTGTTCTGTTTAATTAGAGAAGGAATCAAAAAAAAAAAAAGAGAGAGATTGTGTAGTTTTCAAGATAAAAAAAAAATACAGGCATGTTAAATATACTGTGCAAAGGCCTTGCTGGAGGTCTGACAGCATTGTAGACAGAGAGTTAACTTTGCTGCTCGGGGCGTGGGCAGAAGACAACGGAAGAGACACTGAAGCCTCAGCACACAGACTGGAGCTTGCACCTGACACCCAGGAAGGAAAGGAGACTGGCCTGGGCCGGTTAAGGAGGAGGCCCTGAGGTTAAAGTCCTTTTTGACCAACGTGATGTGGGATGAATCGGCATTCTCACAGGAGTCCTTCTGGACTTCATTCACTGGCTTTCACAATGTAAGAAAGTCAGTTTTGTAACGTACGTGGCCCTATAATACTGGCCTGGCTGTTTATTTCTGCTTCGGTCCCTGAGTATATGAGCAAATACTTCAGGCACTGTACCGAGCAGAAACTTGAGACAGAGCTTATCTTGTAATGCTGGGTTTTGCATCATATCCAGGGTGTGGTGTCGCTTTAAAAGGCAAGTTAAATAATTACGTGTTTACCTATTGAGCAAACAGTGTATGTGCCCAGACAGGGCTCTGGATCTATACTTCAAATTCCCAGAGAACTTCTTCAGCTGGAAGATACACTCAGTACTTGCAAATATTTTATATCATTTTACATATATATACATATATGTATATACAGATGCCTAAATATTTCTATTGGACACTCATGTATCACCTTATATTTAAGCACACTTATTCGCAAAATTATTACTTGCAGAACAGCCCACAGAGGCCTGAAGATGTGGTGCAACTCAACAATCGCTAACTCGGCAAGCCCGTGTCATCTATCCACCCAGCATGTCCTGTCTGGGGGTCGTGTGTGATGTACAAGGAACAGTACTGTGTGGTTTCTCTGCTCCCTAACAGCACCATGAGGTGACAGAAACTAGTATTACCTTCACTGGGGCCATTTTAAACTGGTTTCTTTAGAAAGTAAAAATGCCAATTAGCAATATGCTTTGTGTCTTAATTCTATTGTTATTTGTTTCTCTTGGGAGAGAGATTGGGATTGTGTCTAACTTGAATTGTTTTTGCTTTAAGAGATAAGGTCTTGCTAGGTTGGCCAGTCTGGCTTTCCTGGGCTGGAGTGATTTTTCTGTCTTGACCTTCCTAGTAGCTGGAACTAAAGATGCCACCATGCCCAGCCAACCTTTATTTTTTTGGATTGTGCCAGGGATCAAGGCTGGAGCTTCATACATGGTTGCTTTTTTAAAAAAGAGTGCTTGCTAACTACTGTCTTATAGCAAGGGGCCTTAAGTATCTGCAGTAATGATCTGTACCTTCACCTGGTCTCTGTTTCCTTGGTTCATTGCTCTTAGGTAATTTTTTCCTTTTCTATTTTTTTTTGTTTTGTTTTGTTTTTCAAGAACAATAGTTATCTGATTCAAAACTTTTTCAATACATTGGAAATATGGCAGGTGGTAGTTCTTGTAGTTTGGTAACAAGCTAAAGGCAAGTCGTCAGGCATTGATTTGTTCTTTCCTTCCTCATTCTAGCTACTGTAGACTTCAGGGCTGTGAAATTATCTGCTTAATTGAGCTGCATGACACTGTTGTCCTTAAAAGTGGTTTTAGGATGCAGGTATTAATTTCTGAGATCTCCTTTGTGGTGATTTTATTCATGTTCTTTTCATTGTTATATTAGCTTTGTGGATAGACTGCGTCTTTCGCTTCCCCTGGAGGAAGGAAGAAAAGGGCCTACCTCCGACTGCCTTCCAGGTAGGCAGGGAAAAGAGCCCATCATCTCCGACTGCCTTCCAGGTAGGTGCCTTCAGGTTGGTCTTTCTTTGCTCTGGTCATTCAAGTGTTCAACTTCCTTATCCTTGTGGAATGGTCATCAAAGGTATTCCCAGAGACTTTTGGTACACTTGGAGCTGTGCTGGAGGAAACACAAATGACTTCCCAAAGGATGTAATTCCTCCCCTTCAGGCCCAGGAGGGTCACAGCTGGCCTAATTCCCTGTCTCAGCCCAACTTGTGTCTTTATTTTTAAGTCAGTACCAGACAAGATTGCCTCTAGGATTCTTTTCTGCTCAAACATCCTATGTGCCAAAGAAGGCTAAGAACTTATATGAACTTAGAATTCTATAATTTTAAGAATTATGTAGAAAAATAAGACTTTGGCATCAGCTATCAGGAGTGAGATGGAGTTTGCAGTCATATGACCTTAAGGTTGAGCCCACTTCTGCCAGTGTTTTGCTCATAACCTGTAGAAAATTAGGTCTGTCTGTCTCTGGGTTCTCATTTGTAAAAAGGAAATACTTCTATCTACGTAGCTAAATTATTGTAACAATTTAATACATAGATGTAGTACATTTAAAGTACTACATGCTTAGCTGGCATGTAGCAGTCACTCTGTGAACAGTACAAGTTAATATGATGACAGAAGACTTAGGACTATATTGTTTTTGGGTTTTGAATATATGAGACCTAAGAAAGATGACCTGTAGAAATCTTGGACGTTGAAGAAAGGCTAAAAATGACGTTGAGAATAGAGTGACTCGTGGAAGAAATGATGCAAAAGATGTGATTAAAAATGAAGATGAAAGGCTCTGATGGGCAAGATCATTTATTTATGTATTTCTAGCGCTTGTTGCTGATATTAATTTTTTTAAATTTTAATTTAAAAAATTGTTCTGGCAGTATTGAGTATGTAACCCAAGGACTTGCACATACTAGGCAAGTGCTATACCTCTAAGCAGCATCTTCTGGTGCAGATATTTTCGATGAGAAAATCTCAGTACTCGTTTTGTCTTTGGACTTGCCAGCATTTATCTTCAGGGTATAGTCATGCTCGTATTCAAAGACAGTGGCCTATTGATGACATACTGTTACTTTTGTTTTCTGTAACAGATACAAGTGTATCTAAGAAGATCTACTTCAGAAGAGAAATTCTTTCATAACCAGATTTGGAGACTGGCTTTATTTTGCAGTGACTGTGTATGCTTGTGGTATCCATCACTTCTGTTTCTGCAGACGTCTGGATTCTTGGTAATTTTTCCTTAGTTTGGGTCTCAACCTGGGTTCTCCAGGTCTCAGGGGATTGGGGAAGTCCTTAAAATTCCTTGCAGAGTTGCATAAATAGGAACATATTTCCATTTGGGGAGGTGAAGGCCAGAGCATAGGAACCGGAGCATAGGAAGCCAAGACCTGTTGAGAAGGGTGTCTCACCTTAAGAAAGAATTAAAATGACTTTATAAGATGAACAACAACAACAACAAAGAAAAATGGTTTTAACACAGATACACAGTTCCCCAAAGACCTGTTTGGTTTTGCAACTTCATTACTTCCACACATTCCCCTTTCCTTCCAACAAACAATGTCATGGTTGAGTCTCTTTGGCAGGGTTTTCTTGATTCCAGACCAGTTCTTTATGACATAATTCAGGCTGCAGCTGAAAGGTCTGGAGGATCTCTGGTGAGTAGGTGTGAAGATTGTACTTTCTTCTGTCCTTAGAATGGTTGTTGGTGGTTTTGTTTTGTTTTTGGCTTTCGGTAATATAAAGTGTTAGAAAAAAAAGTTTCCAGAGAAACAAAGAAAAACTGATTTTGATACTGGCAACTTAAAACTGTAAAATAAAACTCTCAGGATTACTTTTCAAAGAAGGAAAAGAGCTAGTTTTCTAGTTTTGACTGCAAGAGAATAAATCCTTTGTGCATGGCTTTGCCTGCAGGCCAGCAGGGCCACAGGGCCACACCTAAGGCTGTTTGGCTTGCTTCACTCTCTACTTCCTCCCCCCTCCTTTCCCTCCTCAGCCTCCTTTTCTCCTCCTCTTCTTTGTGTTTCCTTTCCCTAAACACCCCCACCTACCCACCCACTCACCCACTTTTCTTTAAAAGGCATAACTTTCATTGTATATCACTTGTGCCAGGATTTGAGGTATTTTAAGGAAATCTCGATCATCATAAATATAGGTTGAGAAAGGAAGTGGATTTTCCTTGAATCTGATTTGAACATCCAGAGGTTTTTTTTTTTTTTTTTAAAGGAAGAAAAGGAAATAAATAAAAAGAATTTGTTGAGCCCAGGCTGCTATTATACTGAGAGAGTCAAAAGCCCGAAGGTTATTCATTCAAGAGAATTTATATAATGCGTGTCACATGCTAGATGTTCTAGAAGTTTACCTTCTGGTCTTTCACAGACAGGAATCAACTAAGGAGCAATGATTCTACCAGATCATGCACTGATAAATAACGTTAACCAAAAGAGTGATGGCCAAATAAATGTGATAAGTTCAAATGATAGAATATTATGCGGCAGTCAAAATTAATAGCTATATAATCTATATGTAGCCATGTGGATGAATCTCAAAGTCAATACTGAGTAAATAAAGTTTGAGGGGATGCACAGTATTAACAATTATGTAAAACAACCCCACATCAAGTAACACTTATTTTTAACATGTGTAGGTTTCTTTTTAAAGAGCTGGAGGGAAGCACATTGGACTCATGATCTTGGTGATTCTCTATGGAAGGAGAGGAAGCCAGGATGATGATGCCAGTGATAGCTTTAGATTTATCTGACTTAGGCTGGCAAATATTCTGTTGATGAGAGTCTGGAGCCCCAGCTTTGTTCTGCAAAAAGCAGTTGAGGTTTTATAAATATCCTGCCTTCTCCTAATAGACCATGTGACTTCCGGGTAGCTAGGGCTTCACTGAGGTCCACAGAACTAAGTCTCCTCCATTTTTTTGAGGCTTCCCACAGAGTCTAAAGTGAAGAAGTACCAAAAGAATGCTCTGTGACCCCACCCAAAGTCTCCTTTTTAAATACAGAGCCAATGGCTTCCCTGTTGGGGCTCTTCCATGTGGCCCAGGGGAACCAGAAAACGGCCTTGTTCCAGCCAGGCAGGCAGCCTGGCAAGGGAGGGCGGGGAAAGCAGGTTCTCAGCCTCCAGCCTTTCCCCAAGGTGTGAGCACTCTTCTAGGCCTGGCAGTGGGTCCATGGCTTCTCACCAGCCCTTGAGTCCTGTTCCAGAGCCATTCAGTTAATCCCACTGCACTTTATAAAGACAGTTTTACCTTCTCGGCCGTCTTCTCCTTCCTCCACCCAGGGCATTTAAGGTCAAACAAGCTTGAACACACCCTGTGCCAGCCTGGCCCAGCCCAGCCCAGCCCTACCCTGCCTCCCCAGGGCCCTCATGGAGTTGGGGCCAGATGTATGGCTACAGTTTAATAGCCCTGTAAAAGTTCCAACCACTTTATTTTTTAAGTAAAAAGTGTTTATCCTAAGAAAAAAATGGCAAAGAAGCCTGAATTATTTAAAACTGTGCATCTATTTCACTTTATAGAAGGGAAATGGTTGTCATTTTAAAGTCGTTGCTTCTATGCGTGGTGAAATTCTTGCATAAATATCTGGAGAAGTTAATAGCTTTAGCCAGTTATGAGCACGCTTTTGAAATCTTTTGAAGAGGTCTTGTCCTTCCAGTCTCCTTCTATTTTACTATTATATTAAGTTTTGTATAATCTAAAGCGTTCTCCTTGTGAAAGCACTGATTTACCATTCTTCCAAACAAATACACTGCAGAGTGAACCCAAAGCTAATGCACATTTTACACGATGAAAACACAAACAGTGTAATTAGACTGGAATTTCAGGGAATCAGAAGTAGTAAAGCAAAGAGCCCAGGGCAAGGTTTGTAAGTTAGCCTTCCACACGTTCATTTTCCCAAGATTGGAAAGTTTGCTAAAACAAGCTGAGGACAGTTTCTCGAGACTAGCAAAAAGGAAAACGCCTATCAGGTTTGCTATTGTTTTTTCCAGACCCCGTTCCAGTGCACACCGGGCCAGCAGGTTCACCAGAAAGTCTGTGAGCGTTTGTTGGAACACAGGACGCGGGTGGATTTCTTCTGGAACATGGCCAAATGTTTTTCGTGCGTCTGTGGTAGGTGTTTCTTGAACATCGTCATTTAGCCAAGCAGAGAACATTCACTCGAAGGATAGAAAATATTTAAAAGATTTTTATTTATTTAAAAGCAGGTTCAGTAACAACATGATCTCAGGATAAGGCAGAGAAAAATGTTCATCTCTGCTAGTGATGTGATTCAGTTCTTTTCAGTTTTTTCCTTTAAATAGATTCGTGATTTTTCCTAAAGTATTGGTACACTCAGGCTGTCTTCTAGAAAGTACTCCCCCAGTGCCTTCTTTCTTTTGATTCATTAAATGTTTTTTTAAAACTGAATTTTCACTTGAGAGATTTCTCACACTTACGGGAACAGTATTGGAGCTGTAGTGGTAGTTAAGAAAATGTGGAGGTGAAGAGAGCATCTCTGAACCAGGATTATTTTTTCACTTTTTGTTCCCAGACTTTGACTCACACACACACACACACACACACACACACACACACACACACACACGGGAGGGGGGAAAAAGAGAAAGAGAGAGAGAGAGAGAGAGCATGAGAGTATGTTTTCTTTTTATGTTAAAACAGGTAAGATTTTAAAAGTATTGCAAATTCAATTATTTAATCCAAGTTTCTTTGTTTATTGAGATAGGACCTTATTCTCTAGTCCAGGCTGTTTCTTGAGCTTAGTATGGAGCCCAGGCTGACCTTGAACTCCTGGCAATCTTCCTGCCTTAGCCTCCCAAGTGCTGGAATCACAGATGTGCACTACTGCACCTGGCTTATGTGGTACTAGAGAATTGAACTCGGAGCCTTGTGTTTGCTAGGCAAGTGCTTTCACTGCTCAGCTATTTCCCCAGCCCCCCAGGTTTAATTTTTGACACATAAATAATACAATACATAAATATCTCCACAAAATTATTCTGTAATAAATAGTAAATTCTGACCACAAACCACTTCTCTTTACCAGGATTCAATTAGTACCAAAATTTGCATCGTATTCTATGATTCCTAGGCTGTTTCCAAAGTGGCAAGGAAAAATTCTAAGAATTTGAATCGTCTCTGTAAAATAGGAATTAATAGTAATAATGATGGCTAGTGCCCTGGGCAACTGTCAGGATTAGAGATGTCTGTGAGGGATCTCAATGGCTCCTTGTATATTATAAAGGCTTAAAAACATATTCTTCTAACCTCTTCCCTAATTCACTCCACTGGTACAAGTCAATTTGGAGATTAAAGTTACTATGGTGGTGTTTTAGTGTTAGAATATTTCTAGTTCCATCATTTTATGCTTGTATTTCTAAACAAGATTCTGTAAAAAAGAAAAATCTTTAAAGGAAATAGATCTGTTTTTATTTTGATGGAGATGAGACTGATGGAATCTTCAGAGCACCAAATCATACACAAAAAACTTTTGTTTCCAAAGAGCTGACTTGATGATGTTCTCAGAGAAAAGTAAATACGATGCTACTTTTTCCTGCTCAGTATTTGAATCAACTCATGAGGAAAAACATGGCATCTCTTCTTTTCTGCCTAAATCCTATGGAATTTGCTGCCTCCGTATTCACATTGGGGCTGCGATCTCAAGCTTGGCTCCCTTCAATTGAGTTGTGTTGCATGCTTGGCACGCTGCACGCCTGAACCTCCGCCTGTAATCTGCACCTGCAGCTCCTAGCGTTCAACCCAGGGAGCACTGGACTCCCGGGCCCTTCAGGTGCCTATGTTATCACTCCACGGTGTCTCAGCTGGTTGAGATGCTGCAAACATTGGGTCGGTGCAGTGACTGCAGTTTTTGCATTGGTTCTTTAAAAATAGCTCTTCCCCCACCCCTGGCACAGCACCACTGCTCCAAGGCGCCCTTTGTGAGATGGGAAGGCTGGTGCCTGGCATTTGCATTCCAGATTGAAACTCACAGAATTTACCCCCCACCAATCTTTTGTGTGAGTGTGTGTATGCCAGGACACACAAAAGAGGATATGAGGTGTTTTTATTCTTTGGTGAAATGCACAAGTACCCATTCCAGGAGATGCTGAGTTTCCCTCATGTTTACTTTGAGTCGTTTGTGTGCTCTGTGACCCCTGTTTGTGACAGATAGGGAGAAAATTGGAACTTGGTGGAAATGATTGGAGGGAGTGGGAGGGTGACACAGGAAAATGACTTCTTTTTCTCTCTTGAGCTATGAAGCTTTTAATTCCTGGAAAGAATCTATATAATGGCAAATTAAACCCTGGTCTGTGGGGCAAAGACGTTGTGCCCTGTGCACGCGCTCCTGAGTCTTGCAGCTGCTGGAAGCAGGCCGGGACAGAGAGTACTCTGCGGGCCTCTGCTTCTCTGCTTCCACCCCTTCATCCCCATTTAATGTAGTCATCCAAGGCCACTGTGGCTGGCTGAGGGGCCAGGATCTTTGGGTAAAGAAGACTGGATCCAATAAACAAATCCCTAGGGATTAGCAAAAAAGAAAAAATTCCAAAAGACGTTGTCAGAGAAAGGTATGGCTAAATCAGCATCCTCCCTTAACAGACTCTAGTTTGGAGGGTGGAACTGAGGGCAAACCAAACATGATCTAAACGGAAGTTATTAAATATATTTAATTGTTCTTGGGAAGATAGTACCAAGAATCATGAGGGCCATGTAGTGCTTCATTAGCACCCTGAGGTTGATGTTAAGATTCAGAGCATTTTCAGTGTGAGTATTCATATTTTCCCCCTTTCCTATTTTGACATGGGCATAGAATTTGGCTTAAGATGGTATTAATATAGTAAACAAAATTTCTAGGTAAATAAATGCTGATAACCCACTCAGAGTGGAAGGGGCTCTAGAAAAACAGTGTACTTACCACAAAGGGAATTCAGAGCCGATGATCCAGACAAGCTTCACTGGAGGGGATTTGCAGGTCACTAAATAAATAGGAAGTGAGAAAGGAGTGCAGAAATGAAATTCAGTGGAACGGTATCAGGCAAAGGGAGAAAGCACATGGATGCTAGGAATGAGAGTGCCTAAGATTGTTGAGAGGTTATTGTGTGCAGCCCCCCTGCTGGCTGTATAGCTGAGTCATCTCGTTTGATTCTCACCCCCTCAAGATAAAAAACCAACCAACCAACCAACCAACCAACCAACCAGGCAGCCCACCAACCAACAAAACTCAACCAACCACACAAATAAAAGAATACAGCAAACTTTGTTCTCTTAAATTCAAGAGAAAATTGAGGTGCAACAAAACTATGTTACTGGCCCACAGTTGCCCAGCTGGGGTAGAGCCAGAGTTTGAACCCCAGAATCCAGGTTCTTAACTATTGCAGAATGGATATCATCTGAGTGGGCTTGGTAATTTGGAACCTGAGCTACTTCCTGAAACTTGTGGAAGATTGTTGGGTTTTTACCTGGGGAATGATGTGTTTCTTAACAACCTCAAATCTTAATCACAAATGGATCAAAATTTGCAGGACTTTTTCTTTTTTGGTCAAGAGTAAGGGAGGGTAGTGGTGGGAGGGTTTGGTAAGATTTTAGTAATGTTTAAAAATTCCATTGCTTACATTTGTGTGGAAGCAACGTTTTTTTCCTAAAATTCATTTAATTTTTCTTCTAGGGTAGGTACCTTGTAGATGGCCTGGCTTGCTGTGTGTGTGCAGGTGTGGGTGTGTGGGTGGGTGTGTGGGTGGGTGTGGGTGTAAGGGAAGAGTCAGGGAGACAACAAGATACAGTTAGAATGGAAGAGATATTAATGGTGATGACTGTGCTAGATTTCCATTGTAGTAACTAACACCTGAGATAATTAACTTATGAAGAGTAAAGGTTTCTTTTAGCTCATGGAAGTTTCACTCTGTGGTGGGTGAGTTCCTTTGCTTTTGGACCTATGGCAAAATACCATGAATGCAGGGAGAGTGTGAAATGTGGCTGCTCACCTCATGGCCAGGAAGCAAAGAAAGAACCAGAGATCAGGGTCCTCCCATCCCCTTCATAGTCAGACCTCATATGCCTTGAAGGACTTCTACTAGATCCCACCTCTAAAAGGTTCCACCTCTTCCCCGAATTGGGGACTAAGCCTTTAATACACAAATTTTTGGGGAACCAGCCAGATCTGAACAGCAGCTTTGATAATAGCTAATATTTAACTGAGTACTTATCTACAGTGGACTTTATGTACCACTGAGTTCTTATTTAATCCTCAAATGGCCTTATGAGGTGGGTAGTCATACTCTCTTTTACAAATGAAGACACTGAGGTTCTCAGGGGTGAAATAATTTGTCCCAGGTCACACACTGCGGTTAAGAGGCAGAGCTGGGTTTTAAATTTAGATTTTGTCAGAGATCAGAATTACAGACCTTGAACTCTCACAGCATGATTCCAGGCAGATCCAGGAATGTAAAAGGTTCTTGCAGTGCCATTCAGGCATGAAAATGTCTAGGAAATAATGTTGCAAATATGTGCATTTGGAAATGTGGAAATCGACGTATGCGTAGTGTTAGAGGAAAAAGTTGAGAAGATGGTGTTCTGGGAGTCTGTCTACGGAAGGAATGGGTAGCGAGAACCTGAGGATGCGGGAGCGTTGGCGTGGGGAAGGGAAGGATGACTCCAGCTCTTGGGCCTACCAGCCATCCTCCCTCATCTCTCTTAATCTCTGCATCTGCAGAAAAAAAGAAAATAATTCACCTTCCCAGATGACTCCATAAGAGTTTTTAAGCCATCATAGTTGGGGTACTATACATGAACAGGTTCTAGAAACTGCAAGTTTCCTTACAATATTATGTAAGAAGGGTGCAGTGGAAGCGTCTGAGCCCAGCAAGTGGGCTGAGGGGTGTAGAGATGTTAGCTTACGTATAAAAATGTGGTGGTTAACCTTGATTCTTAACTTGATCAGCTTGAGAGAAGCCTAGGAGATTAGTAATGTTCCTGGGTAGATCATGGGGACATGACCTTGGGGATCGTATCTAGTCCCCAACTTCTCTCTGGTCTTTTCCCTTTCTTTCTGCTTCCTGGGCTGCTGTCAAGTGAGCAGCCTTCTTTTGTCACTTTCTTGCTGGTTAGCCATAGGCCTGTACAATGGAGCCAGCTGATCATGGACTGAAACCTCTGAAATCATAAGCCAAAGTCAACTCTTTCTCTTTTAAGTTGTGTAAGTCGGGTATTTCATCCCAGCAACAGAAAGGTGACCAGCACACAAGGGGAAGTCACTGAGATGCTCCTGTAGTTGGGCCTGGATGAGAACTCTGGAAAGAATAACTTCTTAAGAAAGATTTAAAATATAGGGCAAGAAGAACAGGAGGAGAAAAACTGCAGGGAACGTAATTACCAGGGCTGGTACCGGAGGAAGTGGCCAGTCAGGATAAGTCAGAGTTTCCTGCCTAAGCTCTGACTCTAACAGATTTTTTGACAGTTTAAGGCTTCCACTTCCAGAGTCCCAAGATTCTCAGTAAAAATGGTGACAGTTGGTGTAGCCCCAGTTAGGAATGACAAATACCGTTTCACCTTACCCCAGCCCAGCGCTGTTTGTTAATTCTGTTGAGAAAAGTGTAAGGCTAAGAGGGCAGGAGTCAGGGCAGATGAGGGAGATGAATGTGCCGGTGGTTGTGGTGAATGGAAGCACTTCATCTGAACCTTGCAGTTGTCCCAGAAAAACAGAAGACTTAAAATCTAAGATGCTGTGAAGGGTTAGAGGGAAGGCCTTCCTAGTGAGAAGTCAGCAGTTTGGTGCAACTCTTGGGCTGACCTGGGCATTGGAGCAAAGGCCATGCTTTGTGAGGAGGCTGAAAGAGCTGGCAGTGGCCGGAAGAAAAAAGGTGACTCCCAGGGTCCGGGCCAAGAAAAGATTTTGGACAGGAAAGGAGATTCACAATAGTGCGTACTGGAGAGGAGTTGTTTAGCTTTAAAGTTTTGCCAAATCAAGTAATATGCGTAAGATGGGACCTATAAGTTATATATAGATAATGTGTAACCTGAAAATGCTTCCCCGTACAGCATTCTTGCTTTCAGACTTGCAGGGTATCACTGTAGGGGGAATGGAATGGGGGAAGGGATTCTGCGGGGGACAGACGAAAGTGGGGAAGCACTGGCTTTGAAGAATTTCCTCTCTTTTTATGCTGGAGTGTAACTAGAGACCATGTCAACAAAGAATCCTGCTTGGGACCGCTTTTGTCTGTGGCTCTCCCTGGGGCGAGTACTGCTCTTTCAGAGGTCAGTGAATTGTGAATTGTGTAACTTCAGGTTCTCTGGAGCCAGGGGCAGGGGTTGGGGGCCCGGGGGTGGGTGGGAGAGGAGTGGCTGGTGTCACTCAGGCATCTAGGAAATTCCTTTTTGTCAGACCAGACCTGGCCGTGTGAAATTCTCCCATTCACAAGAGAGGGGACAATATATGTGGGTGTGGATATTCACACCTGAATTCGCGGTAGCAAAAGAATTTATATCCAATCTCTGCAATAAGGTAATATACTAAATTCAGAGTTAGCAGAAGCAGTAAGATCAGTTATGCTGATGTGCTCATTTATACTTTTCCAGTTATAGTTTTTGTTGTGGCCTATACAGATATCTGCTCCGTGCCATGGGGAAGGATACTAGGCTCCTAAAAGTTGGGGCTGGTTCTTAATTATCTGTGGTCTACGTTTCCTTTTCCCACCCCAGGCTTAGCAAAGATCTCTCATATGTTCATGCAGTCAACAGAAACGTATCAGACATTTATCTTGTTCCAGATATTGTACTAAGTGCTGGAGATGAGAAATGTACAAGCCAAGTAAACATGTGCTCTCTCAGAACTGGTAATCTGGGCCAGAGGAAGGCAAACCATAAAATCAGTAGATTATCTACCAGGGAGTAAGGCATGCTGCAGAGAAAGAGGTAGGGATCTGGGGAGGTAGCGCTGAGGCCCAGGGAGATGGGAACCTTCACCTGAAGGCGGAAGCTGCCCCGAACAGGGAAGGGGGCCAGGGAGGGCAAGGCACAAGTAGTGGGAGGTAGCCTCAGAGGAGAACCAAAGGCAGAGTCATGGCCTGGAGGCCTCGTGGTCACTACAGGAGCCTTACCTTTTACTCTGCGTAACATGGGAAGCCTGTGGAAGTTTTCCAGAAATGAGACAAGATCATTCTGGCTGTTGTTTTAAAAATATAATCAAGAGCCTGGCTGAGTGGCACAGACCTGAAATCCTTGCACTCTGGGAGGCTGAGGCAGGAGGATTGCAAGTTCATGCCCAGCCTGGGAAAATTTAGTGACTTAGTGAGACTCTGTCTCAAAATTAAAGCTAGAAAAAACAATGATACAGGGATGTAGCTCAGTGTCAGGGCCCTAGGGTTCATCCCCAGTATCAAAATCAGTCAGTCAATCTATCCATGGGGTGGAAAAATGTGAGCACAGAAATAGGATATAGTCATCTAAGTAAGAGATGGTGGTGGCCTGGACCAAGGATTTACCAGGTTCTAAACACTTGGAAGGAATTGCCTGCAAGATTTTCTGATGAATAGAATGTGAAAGAAGTTGGAAAGAAGTAAAAACGAGCCATCGGCATCTTACATCCGAGCAGTGCAGGGCTGGAGAGCTCCCCCAATTGCCGCTGGCCCGGAAGCAAGGCCAGATCTTGATGAGGGCGGCAGCACACCATCACAGTGACGTCAGGGGTGTCATCAGGTGTTACTAGCTGCCTTGTCTGGCACGCTTCCATTTTTCACTTGTAGAGCCACTTATCCAGAATTTCTGGTGAGGGCCAACTTAAAGAATACTAATTTGGTAGCTCAAAGATTGACAAGTCAAGCTTGCTTTCTGTGCTCGGCATCTGCACCTACCTTCTTATTTATTTTCTGGTGTGTGTGTATGTGTAGTATGTGTGTATTTGTACTGAGGACTGAACCAAGGGCTTCTACACTGAGCTACATCCTCAGCCCACTTTTTAAGTTTTGATTTTGAGACAGGCTCTCATTAATTCACTAAATTGTCCAGGGTGGGCTTGAACTTGAACTTTTGATCCTCTTGCTTCAGCCTCCCAGGTACTCAGATTACAGGTCTAATTCTGTTTTGCGATATCTCTTTTCTTTGACCCCACCTCCATCATCTTAATTACCTTTTCTGCTTTTATACATATGAAGCCTAAGACCAGACTTTTGGGAAAATCTTACTTCCTTTTCTGTGTACTTGCCTTGGAAGAAGGAGAAAATGTCATACTATGTGCACTATGTAGGGTCCTCGATGGCACAGTGTCAGCCTCATATTGTTTCCATTTTATAAGGGAGGCCCAAGGAAGTTAAGTAATATGTCCAAATTCGCAAAAACAGAGAAGAAAAAAATGTAGATCGTTGAATTTATATTTAACACTCAGAATGCTGACCGCTGTGGTCTGAATGTGTTCCTTCAAAACTCTTATGTTGAAAGTATAACCGTCAAGTTGATAATATTCAGAAGTGGAGACTTTGGAGGTGATTAGATTATAAGTGTGGAGCCCTCGTGATAGGGATTAGTGCCCTTTTAAATAAAAGAAGCTAAAGGCAGCTAGCTGGCTTCTTTTCAGCAGGTGAAGTCACACTGGGTTAGCACCACCTGTGAAAAGCAGGCCCTCACCAGACACTGACAGTACCATGATCTTGGACTTTCCAGCCTTTAGAACTGTGAGGAAGTTTTGTTGTTGTTTGGTGGTACTGGGGATTGAACTCAGACTTCACACATGCTGGTTGAGCACCAAAAAAGCACCCCTTAAAAGCCATAAGACTGTGAGAAGTTTCTGTTGTTTGTTAGGTTATCCAACCTAAAG
Organism: Ctenodactylus gundi; assembly: GCA_004027205.1. NCBI lineage: Eukaryota > Metazoa > Chordata > Mammalia > Rodentia > Ctenodactylidae > Ctenodactylus > Ctenodactylus gundi. The sequence continues at coordinate 234,813 of PVKB01001733.1, read as the reverse complement.
TATTATTGCTATAATAGTAGCTTAAAGAAACTAAGGCAATACCTGGAGGGCTCCCCAATGACCATCTATAAAGCAGTCTCAAAATTTTTAATTAAGCTTTTTGGGAAGAGAAAAGAGCACAACAAAAATCGCCTTAGAATTTTGTAATTCATTCACTTTTTCCATTAAAGGTCTTGCTCTCCCTAGAGGGCCTTGAGTATAATATTTTTAGGGCCAGTCTAGTTATTATTATTTATTTTTATTGTAATTATTCAGTCATGTTAATTGTACAGATTCATGAGTCATGCTATGACATTACCTGTATCATCACGCTCTAATCACATCCACCTTCCCCATGAGGTCTGTCCTCCCAGTCCCCTTCCTCATCACTTGTAGTCTATCTTCTTTTTTAAGGTCCCTGGGAGACTACATCGGGAAAACATATATATATGTGTATTTAAGACTAAATCTCATATCTGAGCTTCTGTGACATATGGCTGTGTTTCATGGTTTTCATTTATACGGTCTTCTTAACCTTGCTATGCTCAGATATTTGTATTTAAAAAACAGATTGTAGGGGTTGGAAGTATACCTCCAACAAAGCAGAGCGGAACACTCACCTACTATATTACAAGGGCCTAGATTTGATGCTTATCACAAAAACAAACTAATGAAAATAAATAAATGTTGACATAATTACAGTTCTCAAGGGTGGATTTATAGTTCCTTGTGCTGGTAGTACCTAGAATTTGCGTTTTGAAATTGCTTTAATCTAACTTCGGGTCTAATTCTGTTTTGCAATATCTCTTTATGGTGCGGGGGACATGTAGCCAAACCTATTTTGGTTTATCATTGTTCTTAGGGAACTGTCCTGTCATGGCCTGCCCAGAAGCAGAGAGGCTCTGCTGGCTTGGTGGTGCTATACACTTCATTTGGCCTTAGTGCTATAATACACATTTAACAGCATTTTGTTCAGCCTCTTGACCTTTCAGTCCCTTGTTTAAAGTTGGCATATGCCATAAAAGAAGTTGCCCCAAATGCCTGTTTCTTTGATTTCTATATACCCCCAGATGGAGCCCAGTGACTCTTCACTGGTTAGCTTTCTAGTACTTTCCAGTAGACTTTTGGAAGCATTTTGTTTTGCTAATCATTCTCAATGGGAGTATTGTCCTGAAGTACCTACTTTCCCATTACCAGAACAGAAGTCCTATATAATTTGCATTAAGCCAAACATCTCCCTAAATGAATAAGTAATTTAAAAATATTTTTTAAATGATTATGTCTGGAAATTTTCTTAATAATAGCTGAATGACAAAAAGAGGGCAGAGATGACATTTTCCTGGCTCCTTATGTAAGAGTTTCTTCAGCTACATACCAGAAAAAACCATGAACAAAATAAGTTGGCTAAAAATTATACAGTTATCCAGATAATAGTAAGTGAGGCAATGTCATGTAGTTAAGTCTCTGACCCATCTGGAGAGGGAAAGAAGGTTTGTGAGGCTCAGGAGGTAGACAACTCACAGGTGCACACAGTAGGATCTGCCAGGTGGAGCCCTGAGGGGCAGGAGCTGTGCCTGCACCTGGGCATGCACCCACACTGGCGATAGGTGGATCCCCAGGTGTGACTCCTGGAGGACGCCCTGCTGCCTGCTGGGGATGCTGCACCTTGGGTATGTCAGGGTGCTGAGACCACAGGGCAGGAGAGAAAGAACCTGAGAAAAGAGCAGCAGCTGTGCAGCAAATCAGATGCCAGGTGGTAGTATGCAGTGTCTGTGAATCGTCATGTATGTTGGGGAGGGCTTTTCAGTGATGCAGCTGACTCTGAGTCACCCATACTCCTGTAAGTAATATCTCACCCTCACCCGTGCTCCTGTAGGTAATCCCAGTGAACTCATTGGCTTGCCAAGTTGGACTTTGGTGCAATCGTTACTTTGGACTGCTGGCTGTGCCCTGTCTGGTATCTGGGGTAAATAGATATTTGCTCATGTCATATCAGGAAAGGTTTCAGGTAACAGACGGTAATCACATCTAATGCTATTATGTTTTGGATACATGTCACAAAAAACATCATATATTGGAAACTTAATCGTCATTGCAACAGTGTTAGGAAGCAGGACCTAGTGGGAGGTGTTTCAGTAATGAGTGAGGATTCTACCCTTGTGAACAAGTTAATACCAATTATAAAAGGGCCAAGGGCCGTGAGTGCTCTCTCTTGCTCTCCCAAAATAATACCTTCACCCATGGTGTGATGTAACAGTAAGGCCCTCTCTAGATGTGATCCTTCGGTCCTGGGCTTCTCAGCCTCCAGAACTGTACTTTCTTTTCTCTTCTTTTCATTTCTCTCTTCTGTTCTCCTTTCTTTCTTTTTATTTCTCTATCTTTGTAGTGGTACTAGGGATTAAAAATACTGAATTACATCCCTTAGCTCTTACAAAAACAAGGTTTTTACTAGGTTGTTAAGTTGGCCAAGCTGGGCTTTAACAAGTCCCTATTTTTTTTTTTTTTTTTGAGACAAGGTCTCGCTCTGTATGTAGCCCAGGCTGGTCCTGAGGTTAGCCTTCAATTCATGTCAATTCTCCTGTCTCAGCTTCTTGAGTGCTAGGATTACATGTGTGCACCACCACACTTGGCTTTATGTGGTGCTGGGGAATCGAACCCAAGGCCTTGCACTTGCAAGCCAAATATTTAACCACTGTGCCATTCCTCCAGCCTCAAGTATTTTGTGATAGCAGCACAAAGCAGACTAAGATAAATGCTATGAATAAAGCATTAAAAAAAAAATCTCCATGAGCTAAAGGAATAGCTCAGTGGTTAATGCACTTGCCTAGCAAGCAAGGTCAAAACCCTGAGTTTGATTTCCCCAGCACCACCTAAGCTGGGCATGGTGGTGCATACCTGTAGTCCCAGCACTTGGGAGCATCCCAGGTAGGAGGATTGCTGTGATTTCAAGGATACCCTGGGATACATAGTGAGTTCAGGAGCAGCCTGGGCTACAGAGCAAGACCTTGTCTCAAAAAAACAAAACAAAACCTTCGAATAGTTATGTAATTGTATTGCCAAAAATATAATAAATACATTCCTTTAAAAACTCTTTAACTGAGGGTCTAGAGGAATAGCAAAGCAATTAAAGTGCTTGCCTAGCAAGCACAAGGCTCTGGGTTTGATTCCCTTGCACCACATAACCTGGGCATGGTGGTGCACACCTGTAATCCCAGCACTCAAGAGGCTGAGACAGGAAGATTACCGTGAGTCCAAGGCCAGCCTGGCCTCCGTAGTGAGCTTAGGACCAGCCTGGATTACAAAGTGAGACCCTGCCAAAAGTAAATAAAGAAATAAAACATCTTTAGCTGAGAAATAAAACTTGTAACCTTTTAAAAATGTCAAACAGTTCTAGGAGCTTTTGAATCAATTTTTTGTTAATTTCTAAGAGCACTTAATTGGCATTAAGGAAGATAGAAATTTAGTAATCATTTCCTACTGGAAACTTTAATTGAGGCATAGAGTTAAAAGACAAATATACTTTAGTAAGACTAGCCTCTTTTTTTTTATCAAGATACCTTTGAGAGATATCTTTTCCATGTCTGTTACTAGACACAAGTACTAGCATAAATGAAGATAGAATCAGACCTTTTATTCACAAGGATTAAAAAAATAGTGAACCCCTAAGAGCAGAAGCTGTGGTGACCAAATTTCCTAAATGCCTTTTCTGCTAAGTGAGTGTTTGGATCCACCTGTGAGTGAGCACACACTGATCAGGTGTTTCAGAGAAAAGAGGAGCAGCCCCTCTTCCACTGGGTCTTTCTGTGATCTGTCATGGAAAGGGATGCATTGACACGTCCAGAGAGCACTGGGCAAGAGGCCACCTGGAAGTCACAGCTGGTAAGGGCGTTGGCTGAGACACCAGGATCGGTTTTAGAAATCCTTGTTCCTGTGGCACCTTGTACAGCACTGAGGTGCATCTTGGAGTTGATGGGTCCAGGGTTTAAAGGCCAAGGACATGTCATTAGTCCCAAAGCAGTCAAAGATGAAACCTCAAACCAGATGTTAATTTGTCGTTTGTGTAACAATGTAACTGAATATTGATGATAAAAGATCATAATTTAAGATTCAGAATAAAAAATAGTGAACCATACTCAAGGATATCTTTCATTAAAATATTAATAATTCCAAAGGTGAGAGCAAAGGATTTTTGTGTCATTAATTTGTGTATACTTGTGGTTTTTTCATTACTCTATATTATAGGTCTTGTTTCTCTCTATATATGTTGTGTGTATATGCGCACATATTTGAAATTTAAAACTGAATAAAATACATGTTGTGGGGTAACTGCTCAAAATTTTTAATTGATCAGTTCATAAAGTTTAAAGATCATTATTTAAAATGAAGACTTGAGATCTGCCTTTTAGGCTTTACTTTAGAGGACTGGGTCTCTCCACACCATCCTGCAGCCCAGTTTTTTCTACTGCCCTGTGTTTATTGGGTTCCTAGTATTTACCCCAACTTACAACTATGTGTTCATTTGTGTTGCCTAGTTAATAGATTACAAGATCCAAAGGGTAAGGGTTATATTTGTTTACCAACAACCACAGATAGTCTAGAACAGCACATAGAAATCACTATCAATTGGTATTTATTGAAATAATAAATAGATTACCTATTTCCAAGTAAGACAGGTACAGGTTTGCTTTGGTAAGTTGGCACTCAATAATCCCACTTCCGGAAATTGATTCCTCTGTGTAGTTCACTCCCGCGTGCTGCTAAGTCTGGTTGAGCGCAAGTAGTGCATGTTACTTCTGAGATTAGGTTAAAAGGTTATAAAGACATTGCCTCTGGTTTGGTCTTTCTGTCCTTTTTCTTTTCTGCCATGTACTCTGGAGGAGGTCACTTGCCATGTTGCGAGCTGCTCTGTGAAGAAGCCAGCAAGGCAAGAGCTGAAGGTTCCTTCGCAGGGCGGCGTGAGGGAGGATAGAGGGAGGATAAACGTGGGTCCTCTGGGCGGTGGGAGGGTCGCACTGACTGCAACCTCAGGAGATACCCTGGACGGAGCCACAGGGCTAAACTGCGCCTGAGCCCTGCTCGAAGCAGCTGTGCTAGATAGTAAGTGCTCGCTCTTCCAAGCTGTCTAGTTTGGAGTCATTTGTTATGCAGGAATGCATCACTGATATGCTGGAGTCTGAATACCCCTGTTTCCCTTTTCTAGGGGTGCATACCTACATCCTCATCTTTGGGGGCCTGGAGGGATGGCAGAGCGGTTAAAGTACTTGCCAACAAGCCTCCTGAGTTTGATTCCCCAGCACCACATCAAGCCAGGTGTGGTGGTGCGTGCCTGTAATCCCACCACTCAGGAGGCTGAGACAGGAGGTCTGCTGTGAGTCCAGTGCTAGCCTAGGCTACAGAATGAAACTCAGTCTCAAAAGACCCCAGAATAACCAAAATCCCCCAACCTTTATCTCTGGAAGCCTGTTTTCTTTTTTCAAAATGTAGTTCTGTTGAAGCATAGTCCCTGATGTGTAATACATTTTTAGTAAATATACTTTTAATAAGTTTTATTTGGTAAGCTAACACTTAAGAACAAAGAACGTTCCAGAGCCAACTACAAAGAGCAAGCACAAAAATGAAAAAAAAAGAATACCACATTGGGCCAGTAGGTGCACGGGCAGGGTCATCCAGCGTCCTGGCTCTGTGCGCTTTCCCAGGCCCTAAGAACTTCATGGCGTTGCCGCTCGCACAGAGAGGAAAAGTTCAGTCAGGATTTACTTATTGTTTATTTTTATTCTTTTAGGCAGAAAGCACACAAACATACATAGTATGCATTTATTTGTCTTCCTAAGGTAGTTTCAACAGTCTCGAATATCTTTTTAAAGCAGTGATTCTTTGACTTTACCATGCATCACAATTGCCTGGAGAGTTTATGAATTGCAGATTGCTGGACCTCTGAGACTGGAACTCAGGGCCTTTGCACCAAGCTACATTTCCAGCTCCTTAGCATTCGTGTGTGTGTATGTGTGTGTCTGTGTGTGTGTGTGTGTCTGTGTGTGTGTGTGTGTAAAAGAGAGAGAGAGAGAGAGAGAGAGAGAGAGAGAGAGAGAAAGAGAGAGAGATCGGGTCTCACTAAATCTTTAAATTGCCCAGATTGGACTTGAAGTCCTCCTGCCTTATCCCCCAAAGTACTGGACTACAGATATGCCACCTTGCCCCAGATGTGAGCCTTTGCATTTTTTAGCAAACTCCCAGGTGATGCCTACACTGCTGATCCTGAGACCACATTTTGAGGACTACTGTTTTGAAACAGAGTAGTCTCTGATAAATGAACTATTATGGTGCTAAAGAACAGGAGTAGTAATACTTAGAGGAGATATGGAGTAAAATCAAATCCAATTTCTTGACTGTGATACGAAAGGCCCCGTATGAGGCAGCCCTACTCTCTCTGTGTTTTTTTACACAGATGATCCTGTCTTACAGTGATTCAATTTATGATTTTTTAATTTTACAGGGGTATGAAAATGATATGCATTTGCTAGAAACTATATGGGATTTTGCGTTTTGATCTTTTCCCAAGATAGCAATATGCTAGCTTTCTGTTGCTGTGACAAATACTTGAAATAAATCAACTTAAATAAGGAAAAAGCTTATTCTGACTAATGATTTTGAAAATTTCAGTACATGGGCGTTGTTACATTGTTTTGAGGCAGCACATCATGGTGGGAGCATGTGGCAGAATCACGAGAACACCAGAATCGCCTAACTTCCTTGGCACATACCCAGTGATCTGAGACTTCTCACTTGACCCCACTCGTTAAGGATTCCGCCACTACTCAGTAGCATCAAGCTGGGGCCCAAGCCTTTAACACATGGGACTTTGGGTGATAGTCAAGGTCCAAACTATAGCACATGATATGAGATATGACCCTGTTACAGTCTGAATCTTAAATATCCCGCATATGCTAAAGGCTCAGTCATCGTCCTGTGGTGCTTTTGGGAGATGGTGGAACCTTTAGGAAGAAATGCCTGCGATAAGGAACTCAGGTAACTAAAATGTGTCTTTGAGGGGAATGCTGGGATCTCAGATTCTTCTTTGATCTCTGTTTCCTGGCTGCCATTAGGTGAGCAATGCTCTGCCGCATGCTTCCTGCCTCCGTGATCTGCCTCATCACAGGAGCAGAGCAGCCATGGATTGAAACCTCTGATCTTACCTGCTAATTGGTCTTTCTCTCCTTCTTCCTTCCTTCCTTCCTTCCTTCCTTCCTTCCTTCCTTCTTTCTTTTCTTCCTTCCTTCCTTCCTTCCTTCCTTCCTTCCTTCCTTCCTTCCTTCCATCCGTTCTCTCTTTCTTTCCCTTCTTTGATTCTTGACAGAGTCTTACTAGGCAGCCCAGAGTGGCCTCAAACTCAAGATCTTCTGGCTTTAGCCTCCTGACTACTAGGATCAAGGTGTGCACCACTCTCTTGGTTCTTTCCTGCTTTAATTAGTTGATTATTCAAGCTAAGTTTTCACAGTGACAGAAAAGCTGACTAACACGGATACTGTGTGTACATGCTGGGCATTGGAAGTGAGCTGTGGCTCCTCATCAGTCATGGGATCATGAGGAGAGTCCACTGACACAGGATGCTGTGTTAAGCTATGGTATTTGGTAGTTTCTTTAATACACCACTGAGTTAACAACATTTTCAATTTGTGGTGGTGTCATTGGATATAACCCACTGTAAGTCAGATTAGCATTTGTATTCACTTTGACCTTTCGGTTCTTCCGTGACAGCTACAGTTGTTTCTGTCTGTCTGCACTTGCTGTTCCTGTGTGTGGGCTTCTCTTTCCTGGATTACTGATGTCAGGATGAAGGTCAAGCCACAGATCTCTTCTTCCCAGGAAAGCATCCTCTACCTGAGGAAGCCATTCTCTGTTCTACTTTTCATTCTCCTACTTTATTCTCTTCACACTATTCACTATGACCTAAAATTGCTTTTTAAATTGCCTGTTGGAATGCTTCAGGATAACTGATGCCTCATCTCTCAGGTGGCTTCCAATTCTAGTGACTGTACCAGGCAGTGCCTGGTGTGTGAAGGTGCTTGTGAGATATAGTTGGTTGGAAATGTGGGGGTCAGCATGGGATTCTTGTTGTAAAATCAAGTTTCTCAGGGAAATGAAGAAAGCAGAAAAGAAATATGGTAGCCTGAGTAATGTAGACCCATGCCTCCAGCCCTCCTACCTTTCCCCCTTCCAGGATTGTGCTCAACTTGCAATGAGAAAGAGTTTTCTACTCTTGTGTCCTGTGGCATCTTCCATACCCTTGGTTGCCCCATAGGGATGACTTGGGCAACACTGTTCACTTTTAGGGTTCTAGGGTGTTGCTTCATGGCTCACTTTTTTCTGGGACACTTTTAACTTGTGTAAGTGATACTCTTCCAGCTGGCTGGCATCTGCCAGTTATTCTCACTTACAGCAAGGGAAGGAGGAGGGACACTTGTTTGGTGTCAGGTGGGCACTGTCTGTGGTCATTTCCCCCAGGTACCTCCTGATCCATTCCATCAGTGAGGCCCCGTGGACCCTACAATGAACAAGGAAGCCAGCATGTATATTCAGATATTTTAAAGTCATATTTGTTTTCCTTTTAATGATTTGCGCATTAAAAATGGAGTATCTGTGTCGATGCTGGCATAGACAAGGCATGGGCGTTCTCTGCACACACAGTTGCTGGTGGTCTGAGTTGACTCACCTTCCCACCCTCACCTTCCATAGCTCTGCCTTGGACTGCTTCCAGGAGCCATGGACAAAAACAACAGGGCTTTCTCTAGGGAATTCAGGAGTGAGCTTCATGATCCAGCCACGGGTTTTAATTGCTGTTTACATGATCTTTGGGGGAGGGTTTTCCCAAATAAGGAGATGTGAGAGTCCTCTCTGGTAGGGGTGCTCCCCACTTCTGCAGTACTGGAGGTGGATATATTTACACAGATTCCTTTCATATTTTATCTGCCCTTTGTATAGAAGTGTAGAACATTGCAACTGTGCTAACTTTGAGTTCTGTCCTTTATCCATGTTAAAGAGAGTTAAGAGACACTGATAGTTGGTAAGTGACTTTGGCACTGCTTACACACCTTGCTGTTCCAAGAATGCCCTGAAGATGAGTTTGACAAGAAGCAGAAGTTGTGGGTGAGAGTCTTTGACGGCTCCCAGCAGGGCTGCGTTGGGGTTTGGTTAGGACAGCTCATCCTTCTCTAGAACTTTCCTGTGTTTGTGTGGGAGTTCAGCCCAACAAGTTGCTACTCTGTAACAGGTACTCTTCCCAATTAAACTGGTGCTGAGACTAACAGAATTCTCTTCTTGCCTTCAAGAAGCTCTGAATCTTGTTGGGACAGGGACTGGTGGTGGTGACTTCAATATAGCCACTAATTCTTCTTCCCCTTTCTCATGAGCCTGGGCTGTCCTGTTTCTGGCTTTGATCAATGAAATGTGATGGAAGCAAGGTTGTATAACCTCTGAGGTTACAGCTAAAGCTTTTGCTTTTGTTACTTTTGTAGTGGCTTGGATGTGAAATGCACCTACTCCCCCCAAAAAATCTCCTGTTTGGAAGGTGATTCAATCATCAGCACTGATTTCCTGTGCTGTTGGGAAGTCAGGCTTGGTTGGACCTGCCCCAGAAGGGGGAGATCACTGGAGCATGACCTAGAAGGATATATGCCAGTTTTACCTTCCATATATAATTGGCTTTCTGTTGTCATGTCATAAAGAGCTTCGCTCCAGCAGGTCTCCACCATGTGCTCTCATGAATAGACTGAGACCTTCTGAAACTGTGAACTCAGATAAACCTTTCTTCCCTTGAGTTGTGAATGTTGGATACCATGTCCTAGCAATGAGAAAGTAACTTAGATAGCTCTTACAATGATGTTGTTGTTGTTGTTCGTAGGAGCCAACCCATGGCCTTTTGCCAGCCCACGTTTTTTTATGTTTTGACTTTGAGATAGGGTTTTACTAAGTCACTAAGTTGCCTAGTCTGAGCTTGAACCTGCAATCTCCTGACTCAGCTTCTCAGTGCGCTGCGTGCACAGGGGTACACCACCAGATCCAGCTTAAAAATGATTCTTGTAGGAGCATTTGTTTCTTCATGAAGAGCCCACCGTGCTGCAAGAAAGCCCAAGCTGGACATGTGAGGGGAACCCTGAGGGTTTGTATGTGTGCATAAACCTTTATGGATTGTATGACCTCTGGTGATGCCGTGCAGCACAGAGCTGCCCAGCCAGGCCTGGTCTGCATTTTTGATTCATAGCATTGTGAACAAATGAAATGGGTGTTGTTATAACTCACTACATTTTTGGCTAGATTGGTATACATCTGTAGGTAGAGAAGCACACACATATAACCTTAGGTAATGATAGAGGCAGATGTCAGATGCTTTTAAAAACACAGAAGAGGGGAACCCAAGCCAACAACACATGATCATAAATGCTTCTGGAGAATGTGAACTTGAGTAGAATATCCTGTCTGAAGACCTCGATGTGAGGCAGACTTCAGGAAGGAGAAAGGCCAGCCAGTTACAGGGGAATAGAACCAGAAAACACGGAGGTAATTAACAGTATGGTACCAAATACAAGGGATCCTCAGGCAGATGTAAGTCAGGGAGTCATGGGCTAGTTTATGAAGGTGCTCCTTTTAATGGTATTTGTAGTGACAGGTAACATTTATTGAAACTTCCTGTGTGACAAATACTGCTGACCTAAGGTTTTCTGGGATTTAACACATTTAATTGTCTTACTGTATTTTTGCATTAGAAGAAAATGAGGCATAAGACATGAAGTAGCTTGCTCAAGGGCATAAGAGCTGTTAAATGCAGAGTAGGGACTTGAACCCAGGCAAAACCTTGAAGAATTTTGTATCCCTCCTTAAAGAGCTTGAGATTCTTTTCTGCAGATGATAAAGAGTGACTTAGATGTTTTAAATAAGGGAGTGACATGGTCACACTGAAAGATGCTGTAATTTTGTAATTTCCCTACTTCTGTTATTTTCTTTGCTCCTTGTGTATTTCTCTGAAGTGACTAGCAGTGAATGCCTTATAACAGGCAGGACCTGTAAGCTTATCTTTGAGAAAGGAGGAAGGAGGGAGGTTCAGGGGCCATGGGACAGTCCACAGCTGATCCTGGAGGTAGTAGGGAAGGCAGGACAGATGCCCAGGGAGAGAAGGGAGGTGCAGCCACCAAGAGAGAAGAGTGGGCTCCACTCTTGATCTCACACAAGGTGGGACTAGCAGCCAAAGGGAACTGTTCCAAGATCTTCCAAGCCAATGCATAGAGAAAAAAACATACCTTTCTCTTTCCTCTTCCCGTGGCTTCTCAGATGGTCAGCACCAGTACAGTAAAACAGCTGCTGGATTCCTAACAGCAGTTAACAAAGAAGAGATCATCCCACGGAAATGCGAACCTGCTCATCTAGCCGTGAAGAAGTTCTCACAGGCAAGCTGTGGAGTGGCTGTGGCTGCTAGCATCCTTGGTCATTGTCTGTTCCGTGCCCTGTCTACATGTTCAAGAAGACTCAGTGGAAACTAAATCTGTATGCAGGGACTTGTCACACCCTTACGGTAATAGGTATTTGTGCGAGGTGAAAGAGCGTTCTGGCTTAGGGTAGAAACAGGGAGATCTGGCCTCAGACTTAGCTTGGCTGATACTCGTTTTGTATGTACGAGCAAATGTCTAAAATATTCTAGGTCATAAAGTTCTTGTGTGTGTTATCAAACCGACAGAGGCTGGAGGAATAGCATAGTGGCTACAGCGCTTGCCTAGCAAGCACAAGGCCCTGAATTTGATTCCCCAGAACCACATAAACCAGCGGCAGTGGTGGTGCATACCTACAATCCCAGCACTAGGGAGGTTGAGGCAGGAAGATTGCTGTGAGTTCAACGCCAGCGTGAGTGACACAGTGAGTTCAGGAACAGCCAGGAATACCAAGTGAGTCCCTGTCTCAAAAAAAAAAAAAGTTTACAACAGAGATGGTCGATGCAGATTAATTTCATCACAAATAATAAAAAATAACCATAACTAAGGCCTACTGAGCTGAGTGGGTGCTAAAGCCTGGCCTCTTGCAAAACACTTTGTATATCTCGTTTAACCCTCACAGTAGGCCAAGATTAACGAAGCTCAGTGAAGCCTTTCCTTATTCTATTCAGAATTTCCTGTGTTATCTATCACTATGTCACAAATTACCTCAAATCTCAGTAACTTGAGACAACAATAAAATTATGTAGTCTTATAGTTTCTGTGGATCAGAATTCTGGAGCAGCTTAGCTATGTGGTTCTGGCTTGGAGTTCTTTTTTCTCTTTTTCTTTTTTAAATTTACTGGGACTACAGTCATCTTAAATGTTGGCTAGGGTCTGAGGTTCCCTTAACAGGGCAGGTTAGCATTGACTCTTAGCAGGAGACCACCTTTATCACCACCTTACCATACGCTGATCACGAGACTACTGAATGTCGTCACAGTCTGGCAGCTGGTTTCCCCCAGGGTGAGTTATCCAAGAGACAGTGGCAGCTGGAAAATCCTTAGGACCTGTCCCTGGATGTCACCCCCTACTGTTTCCAGAATGCCCTGTGTTTTCCTTGGTCTGTTCAGCATGGAGATGACCACTCAAGGTGTGAACGCCACATGTTACGATTTGAAATGATCCCTAAAACCTTCAGTATATGGATGTTGTGGATTATTTATAGATTTCATATGCTGTTAGGAGGTGGAGCCTGGCTGGGAAGGATGATAACTAGGTGTGTTGGATCACTGAGGGTGTGGTCTGGGAGGATATACTCTTGCCCCGACTTCTCTTCAAGCTTGATCCATCCTGTTTTAATGGCATGAGCAGCTGTTCTCCTCCAGACCCTTCCCGCCATTGCCAGATGCCCGTAAGTGAATTGAAGGCTTCTGAAACTGTGAGCTAAAATAAACTTTTCCACTCCTAAATTGTGGATGTTGGGTGTTGTGTCCCAGCAATGAAAAAGTAACTAAGACACCACATGAGAGTCTTTGATGGTCATATTTGAAGTGCCACACCACATCTTATTCTTATATTTCTGTCATATTACTGTTTTGCTTTTAATATCACTATTCTAAAATAATTTTAATTATTTGCTTAAGCCCCATTTCGTCCTCAGTAGAAACTGAACTTCCTAAGAACAGGAATTTCAGCCTTTATCGTTATACCTAGAATAGTTTTAAAACATCCAGAAAAGTGTCAGGCATAGCTGATGCTCAATACTGAGCAGGAGATAGATATTATCATTATTGTACCAATTTTCTACAGAGAAACACAGGCTCAGAAAATGTGCTGGATGATGCAAATAGTGAGTGGTAGAGTTGAGATGCAATTTATGCATAGAGATTGATACCAACAACTTGTTTGAACCCCATTCAGACTCCAGTGCTTTCATTAAGCAAGTACTATGATGCCTGGATGTAGAAAGCAAGACAGCATGCAGAGAAGGTGGGAGGAATCCTGGGAAGCCGGACACAGTTAGGAGAAAGCGTGTGAGTGTGTGTATGAATGGATGTGTGCAAGTTTGAGATGGTTGAGTGTATGGTGAAAGAGAGAATGTGTGTGTGGCTCATTCAAGGGGAGAGAATGTGCTTTGGACAGCTGTCTTAACGTTGACTTGGAGGTCATAATTTGACTCTAGGGCTGTACACCTCCACATTTTTTTGAGAAATGTGTCTCCGAGGAATAGCCTTATTGAAATGAGTAAAATTTCCTTTAAAATTCTCCCAACAATTTAAGTTGTTATTTGACTAGCAAGCATATTGTTGAATTACACATGGATCGCTAACTTGATTATGTTTGTGGGAATTATCCATTTTCTGGATTATTTGCCAGAAAAAGAAAAGTACTGTCTGGTGGCCACCCACTCTTCGTTCTCCCTCCCAGCCTCCTGAGGGAGGTGCGCTGGTATTCATCAAACACACAATGGGGTCCTCTCAGAACAATGCCTCACCCACCCACTGTCCTAGCCTAGGAGCTAGAATTTTGAGGGAGGCATGGAAGGAAATGGTTATGAAAGTGCTTCTTCTGCTGTCCCCCCTCTGGGGTATTCTGGGTCCTGAGATTTAGAACTAGGAGTGTTGTTTATGTGGGAGGGAGTTTTGGTCTTTGAGTGAGACCAGCGTGAGTGAGAGCCCGGAGAAGGGCCACCAAAGTTGGCTGAGGAGGCTGGCTCTGATCTTGCCTTAAACGAAAGGTGATGATGGCCCCTGAATTTCTTCAAGGCCTTGCCTGGTTCACCAGCGCAGGAAAGCAGACGGCGATTCTATGCATAAAGCCTCCTCAGACAAAAAAAGAAAGTTTTCATTTAGTTGAAAGCATTCTCAGGAACCTGTGGGTGGCTGCGGGTAGCTGGACTAAGAGGTGACCTGACTGACAGATGGAAATATGGAAATAAGCTTTCTCCTCAAAGATTAGGTTTGTCTCTTACCAGCAGCATCTGGATTCAGGCTAAAGGGCGTTTCCTATGTACTTATATGTTAGGCTAGAGTTCACTCAAGGAACATTCCCGTAGGGCCCCAGTTTTTCTTTTCCATGAGTCCATCATGAGGAAGCCATAGCACAGTAGTGAAGAGCACAGACCTCGGATTTTGTCTTTTTCATTTTGTGTCCTGGCTCTGGCACTCACTGATTATGTGGCCTTCGGTAAGTTACTTCTCTGTGCCTCCCTCTCTGATGTAGAATGGGGATAACTTTTTTGTTAAGTGGTTGTGGCAATACAATTGGGATAATGCGTGTAAGGGTCTTAGATTACTACATCTTACTCATTTTAAAAACACAGATAAAACATCATATATTGCCATGTTCTAGGGACAGAAGGATGGTGAAGGACATCTACTTCTAGCCCTCATGAAACTTACACTCAAGCGGGTGGGAGTGATAGGCAAAGTACCTTCACATTCTCATCCCTGAAATATGGGAATAAGTTGGATTAGTTGATTAGGAGGAATTATAATTGCAGATAGAATTAAGGTTGCAAATTGGCCAATTTTAAAATAGAGATAATAGCGTGGGCTATCCAGATGGAACCAACGTGATTACTGTGCCCTAACGCATGGAAAAATGCACAGAATAGTGTCAGAATGATGCTATGTGAGAAAAACCTGAGTTACTCTGCCTGCCTTTGAAGATGAAAGGGCCACCAGAGTTGTTTGAGGAAGCTGGCTCTGATCTTGCCTCAAACGAAGGGTGATGATGGCCCCTGAGTTTCTTCAAGGTCTTGCCTGGTTCACTAGAGCAAGAAGGCAGATGGAGATTCTATGCACAAAGCCTCCTGAGACAAAAGAGAAAGTTTTCATTTAGTTGGAAGCATCCTCAGGGACCCGTGGGTAAGGTACATGGAATTTTTTTCTATAAGATGAAAATAACAAGGAAATGAACTCTTTGTTCCCTAGAGCCTCCAGAGGGTACACAGTCTCACTGTAATCTTGATTTTAGCTTCCTGGGGTCATTTCAGACTTCTGACCTCCAAAACTGTAAGATAATAAATTCTTGTCAAGTTATTACATTTGTGGCCATTGGTAACATGGAAGAAGACAGATTGAGCTGGTGGTGACAGATGGTGAGAAGGAGGCAAACAGATCTTTGGGGTTAGAGGTCACTGAACTTCATGATGACTTGAACATGGGCTTAAGGCAGGAAGAAAATCAAAGATGGCTCCTGATTTGGGCTGGAGCAGCTGGGTGAATGAATGTGCCACTAACTTGCATGAAGAAAGCAGGAGAGGGGCAGGTTTGAAAGGCAGAAATCCAGAACATTCACACGCTAAATGCTTAAAGATTGGTAGTATCTGAGGCTCTTGACCATGCTGGTTTCCTGTTTCCCATTCTTCATACCTTACTAACAATAGTTTTTCCATCTGGGACTTCTTCCTCCTAGCTATTGTCGAGGGTTAAGTCCACGTTCATTCTCAAGACCCATTTCCAATCCCACTTCTTTCCTTTTCCACCATTAGAGAAATTCCTTTTCTTTTGGACTCCACACTGCTATTCAAGCTTCTTTAAGTAAGTGGCTTATCTTCCTTCCTAGATGGTAATAACTTTGAAGGCAGGGATATTCATTACTGTTCTTGAATTACCTGCTGCTAAGTGAGTCTAGCACAGGGCTTTGCACACAGGAGGTACCCCATGAATGACTGGTGGATGGGACTGATACTATGATTGGGCAGTTGAAGTAGGTATGATCTAAATGGAGTTTCTGCTAAAATTTTGTGATTCATTGCCGTGCGGTTGATTGTTCCCTAAGTTGCTAGTCTCGTACTTTATTACTGGAGGTTTTAGAGAATGTGGTCTACCTTCAGTCTTACCCCAGGGAAGAGCACAGTATTAGGTTTATGAATATCTGTAGAGGTAGCTTCAGGTGCAACTTTATACTACACAGTCTTTATTTCTATTCCCTCTTCTCCTCAATAGGTACAGCTTCACAAAAGATCAACATAGGAAATGGTATTGTCTTTCATTAGTTCACTTTTATGAACAGGTCTCACATATATTACATACTTAATAATTAAGTTCTGGAACTATATATATTCCAATTCTGGTAAATACATATTCAAAATTTGCATAACGATACAGGTGGCTAAAGGAATGTGGTTTTTTAAAGCAAAAATCCATATCTTGACTTTTGCCATATAGCAGATAATCTCACAATAACGTGGCTTGACATAACAACATTTTAGTTAACGCTCAATTCTGCACTGTGGCTTTTGAGCCGAGATCCCAGGACAATTCTGATCTGGGTTGGCTGGGAGGATCTTGGCTGAGTGTCCTGTGCATCTGTGATCAGCTGGTAGGTTGCTTGGAGCGTTATGGTTTGATGACTTGATGGAAGTAGCTGGGAAACTGAATCATTCTCCACCAGGTTTCTTCCCCTTCATTATATAAAGTCTTCTTTATATGGTGGTATCAGAATTCTACAAACTAGAAAGGAATTACACAAAGTCTCTTGAGGTTCTTGTTTTGAGCTTTTCAACAAAGCTTCCACCACATTCTGTTGTGCAAAAGGATGAAAAGAAGCAGAGTTGCATTAATTAGGCCATAGATACTGGGACGGGTGAAAAATAGTGGCCACTTTTGCAATATGTCATGATCGACTAGGGAGCCTTTGCCTTAAGAAACAGAAAATCTAACCCTGAGTTGTTTAAGCAGTAAACACGCACTACCTCACACAGTGAGAAGTTTAGAAAAAAATTCTTCCAAGCTTATTTCAGCTGCTTAGCAATGCTATCAGTGCTATGTTTTCTTTTATTTGATTTTCTCTTCTGTCATTCACAACATTGGCATTTGTCCACATCTTAGCAAGATGTTCGTGACAGTTTCAGGCTTTACTAACAGATGACGAAGTCCAGAAGAGAAAAATGGAATGTCTCTGTGTTGTGTCTCCTTTTATGAAGGAGGAAAATCTACCCTGGAGGCTTTGTAGTATTCCCTTTGGGTCTTATGGCATCATCTGCCTGAGCTCAAGAATAAAAGGATCAAAGCTCTGACCATGAACTTCATACTACTAGCTTTTGGGAAATGAGATGGGTGTGGTGACATATACTTGCATTTCTCTAAAAAGCAGAGCTGGCTGGGAATGTTAAATATAAGACAAGTAGCTTTACTCAGGACAGTTGCTTCGGATTTCTCCTTTGAGATGTTCCTGCCCTGCCCAGTGATTTAATAATAATAGTAATAACAATAATAGTGATAATAATTCAGTAATAATAGATGGTAAATATCTGTTCAAACCCAACACTAACTCACTTGGTAAGAGGTAACTGTGGGCCAAAGAATTTCAAACACTGTCAATTAAGACCATTTCTAAACATCCCATGATGTGGTTCTTATTTTGACTACTATGTCTGCTGTTTGAGTTATGTAATAGAAAAATATATATTTTTTAAATCTTAGAGACAACTCTGAGGTTTGAGTTTCACGGTTTAATAGGCAAATAAAGAGTAAAGAGATGAAAAACCAGCTGGCAGCTAGGAGGCTTTAGAGCCTTTGTTGATGGAGTGCATTTGTTCTTAATTTCATTAAAGCCTGACCACATCTATTAGTCCTCTTGTTTTAAAATCTGAGCTGGATTGACGTGTATGGCAAATGCAGGGACTGGTTTTCTAGGACGTCTCAAGTAAAATGTGCTTCTTCTTCAACTCTTCTCCATAAACAAAATGTCTTGTAAAGAGACCATAGGTTTAGCAGCTGTAAACTGACTCAGCTTTGTGAGGACAAAGGAAAACTGCAAGGAAACCTCCAGATTGAGGTGAAGTAACTATAAGAAAGTAGAAAATTTAACAAGTGAGTTCTGATTGTGCTTTTAGAAAAAACAAACCAGGTAAACTTAAACACAGTTAAAAAAAAAAAACCGTTATCCTGGAAGGCAAGTTTGAACATTGTATTGTTCTGTAGTTCCTTCCATTTGTGATTTGTTTGAGTATATTTTCTCTCCTGGGTAAACTGCTTACAGTTCAAAAGTTTTTCCTCTTCCTCTAAGTATAGTTGTTACAGTGAGATCAGCCAGTGTGGTTAGTGAATTTCACACCTGGGTTTCTTTTGTGGGATTGTTGTAGATCTTCTTGTAGGATCTTGGCATTCAAGGTGTAAGGTGCTGACCTGTTGGTTGCTAATCCCTTTACCCGAAATAACTTCAATACTCACAACAGGGTTTTCAAAATCAAGCCACAATGATTTTAGAAAGGAACAGAATAGGTCACTGGTCACTGTTCAAATGTTGTCCATATAAAATGTGTAGTTCACTTAAAACAATCATTTTCCGCATCACCTTTTACAGAGATGATACAGAGCAGACATTAGGATTTGATGCTGGGAGGAAATTTGGGATAAATTTCACCTAAGAATTTTGGGTGTTTGCTAAGAACCAAAATATGATTGTAAGAAACATAGTCATTTTTGTATCTCAGCCCCCCCCCCCCCCCCAATTAATCATGGCAGAAAGCCTGGAGGGTCTGTCCCCAGACTCTACTAACCATGATTATGTACGAAGTGGTTGCTGATGGGGGAATTTCCCTTGTATGTAGTTTTAGGAGAGTGCCTCACCCTGGCTACCTTCTGAGGGAGAAGGGGAAGACCCTTCACTACTTGCTGTGTAGCAACTTGGGTGTGGTCATATGAACTAGGCTTGAACACTAATGCTGCCACCTGGACCTTCAAAACTTGGGTGGATGGCACAGGACCAGCACTAAGTGAGGCCAGCAAAATCTCAGGAATATGGGGGTATAAAGTGGAAAGAGACATTCATCTCAGAACCATTTTACCTCCAATCTGCACTTGGACAACCCTTACAGGGAATGCTCCTTAAGCTGCTGAGTTGCCACCCCTAGATCCCGCCATGGTCCGACACTTGGAAAGCCCACAAGCACATCCTCATGGTGATAGTGGGGGTGATGGCAATGGAGAGATGGTAGTGATAGTGTGAGCGACAGCAGAAACAACGATGCCAGTGGCAGGGGGCATGGTGCTGTTGATTCCAACGGTAGCTCCTTGTATTAGCTACCGTATGTTGCTTGGGCAAAATTCCTGGTACATATAACTTAAAAGATGAAAGGTTTATTTTAGCTCAGCTTCAGTCTATGGTCATCATCTGGCTTCAAAGCAGAAACATCATGGTGAAAGGGCATGGTGCAGTGGTACAGAGAAGCTGTGGTCTCCAGTGAAGAGAGAGAGAGAGAGAGAGAGAGAGAGAGAGAGAGAGGCCCTGTCATGTTTTGAATCTGGAGTGTCCCCCAAAAGCTTCATGTTCCTATGAACTCTATGTACTGTTGGGAGATGGGGCTTGGCTGGAAGGGGCGGATACTTGGGGCTTGACCTGGAGGGGCGTGTGCTGGTTCTGCCCTTCTTCCCAGACTTCTGAGTTCTGCCATGCTGCTGTGATGATCTCTTGTCTCCTAGAGTACCGGCCCTGGCTCTGGCTCTAACTGCAGCCCCACCATGTGATTCCAGTATTTTCCAGCCACACACCCATGAACAGACTGAGATCTTTCCTGCCTAAATTCAGGGTGTCGGGTATTGAGTCACAGTGATGAAAAAGTAACTAATACAAGCCCTCGGAAACAAATGAAAGGGATTGGGCACAATCTTTTCCAGGTCATGCCCCCTGCAGTCTGCTCCCTCCGACCAAGCCCCATCTCCTAACAGCACATTCACAATAACTCATCAATGAATTAATGCCTCGATGAGATGAGCACCCCCATGACCTAACCACCTTCCAAAAGCTCTGCTTCTGAACACATGAACCTCTCAGGAGACATTTCACCTGGAGCACGAGGATCGGCTCGGCTCGGCTCTGGCTTCTATTGGAAAAGCTCCTGGTTCTTCTGCCTTTGGTTCAGTTCACTTCTAAATGATCCCCCCAGTACCATCCTTTTCTGTTTAAGTGAATCAGAATTGGATTCTGTTTCTTGTAACCAGAAACTCTGACTAACACAGTGAGATTTTGAGACATTTATGTTTGTTTCCATTCATCTTTTTCTGTGGTTTCCCTTTTCACATATTTATAAGCAGATTGTTTTTTAATGTGAAGCAAATATTTCTTGTCAACTTGTTCTGTCACCAAGTAGATTAAAGTATGCAGAGTGGGTACCAGACTGAGTCCGCTTGACAGTTCAGTGATGTTAACATCAAGGACGTTGGTTCTTTCCGTCTCTCCACTGTGCCCTAATTCATGTTGGCTTATTCTCAGGTTAGTGGAGGTCTGGTTGGGGAAATTCTAGGAGTTACATACAGATATGACAATATTTAAGAAGAGAATGAGTCTTTTTGTGATGCTCTCTCAATACAAAGGAACAATTTTTTAAAAGCCCTACTATGGATTCCCTTCCAATTTTCTTGGTCCGAATCAGATCACTTGTCTAAGCGTTGATCAAATACTGTCGAGGGCAACCTCTCCCATGTACCCACAGATCCTTCCTAAAGATGAGGTTCATTTCTATGAAGGAACAAGAATCTGTGGAAGGAAAGAGTATCTTAATAAAATTGGAAAACAAGAAGAGTGGAAGGGAGCCTGAAGAGTCAGCTTGCAGCATTCATAATTTATGAGGTATGTTTGAAATGAATGGTGAATACTTAAAAAATTACAGTAAAAGACATTTTGTTGCTAGTCTCCCTCAACATACTCTCACTTGCTCCAAAAATACTTATTCCATGATGATTCTCTCCACTTTCTCAAGCAGTTCTAGAAGTTCTCTTATGAATATCCATACAAGATGTGATACAAAAATACAGGGAAGGTTGCTGTTAGGTACCATTCAGTATAAAGGCAGGTTTGTCAAAATATTACAAGCCTCAGCCACTTACCACATCTGGCACCAAGGGACTCTTGGGTTTTTCTCAAAGTCAAAATGAACATAAAAAGTAAACATTTGTCTCTATTCAGGACATTGGGACAGCTATAACAGAGCAAACTGCAGACAGTGACAGAAGAGTTCTAGACCGGCTTCAGAAAGTGTCAAGAATGGTAGGTTAAGTATTTTCAAAGTGAAGGGGAATATTTTGAAGAAGTATTAGGGACAATATATTTTTTGCTATTATAACATTTAAAATATCTGAACATTCATTTTTTAATCACAATGTATATGATAACTTAAAATTTTTCATAATTGGACAAACTCCTATTTTTCTTAGAGAAAATATGAGACATACTATGGGTCAAAGTCATAAATCACAGCAGCTCTCTGTACCAAGTAAGTGTCAGTAGAATGGGTGGAAGTGATGTGGGAATAAATGAGGAAGTGTGTGGGTCGAGAAAACCCCACAAAGCTTTCCCCTTTTCTAGAATTCTCTGCCCACTCATAGTGCCCGGTTTATTCGAAGTGAAACGTCTCAGAACAGTGGCTGGTATAACTTGCGCTCAAAAAATCGTCACCAGCTTTTATTAGTATTTTAAGGCGAGATGTGTCTTCCCTGTTCATAATACTCGTCCTAACAGAGGAAGCTCTGTGAGTGAAATAATCTGTCCTCCCCTCCTTTCTCCATGGTGGACTGCTGAGTTTTGAAGAAACTGAGTGCATAAGCTTCCTAGAACTTCTCTAACAATTTGCCACACAATGCATGGCTTAAAACCACAGAGATTGACTTTCCTGTAGTCCTGGGAGCTAGAAGTCTAACATCAAGGTATGGCCTTATGGGTTCCTTTGGGAGGCTCTGAGGAAAAATCCATTCCATGGCTTCTCTCCTAGTTTGGTTTGCTCAAAGTCTGTGGTGTTCCTTGGTCTGTAGTCACTCCAGCCACTTCTTGCATCTTCACGTGGCTTTCTCCCGTCTGTTTTCCTCCCTTATCTCCCAAGAACACTTGCCATTTGATTTGGGGTCCATTCTAATCCAATGCTCTCATCTCAAGATCCCTAACTTAAATAACATCTGCAAAGATTTTTTTTTTTTTTCCAAACAAGGTCGTATCACAGGTTCAGGGTGGATATTTGGGGGCCACATTCAATCCACTGCTTTGTGTTTGCATCCGGCTTCTTCCTACCTTTTCTTCTGGGAGTGACCCTGCCTACTGAGAAGAAGTTCTGCTCAGATTCTCCTGTGTGGGTTTCAGACACCTTGCCCTCTGTCCAAAAGCTGCTGCTTCCAGGCGATGGGATGGGCAAATCTGCCTCATCCTGCCATCAGCATTGGCAACTCACTTTCATCTGCAGACCCTTGTTCTTTTATATCAGCTTTGTCAAGGAAAAGGGGTAGTTTGGTTTCCCATCTATGCTATTCTTTATTCCCCCCTCAATTAAAGGACAATTTAAGAGTTAAAGAAAGGTGACTTTCTTTTGGATTTCTTGAATATTTGATACCTATCACTTCAGGATCAGCTCAAAAGTGAGTAACATGCCTAAATTCTCCCCGTCTCTCTCTCTCTCTCACTTGTTCGGCTTTAAAGTGTGAATGACTTGAGATCACGACTGGCTGGATCTGTTGCTTTTAGGCCTTTGGTGAAGCAGAGTGTGACCAAAGTGTATGGTTCCCACATGGCAGCCAGGAACCAGAGAGGGATTGAAGGAGAAGAGGAAGGAGTCAGAAACAGATATAAGGCCCAGAGTAGCGCTCCCATTATTCACTCCCTTTACCTAGGCTCCACTACCTGTAAGGCCATTATTATTAAAATAATGTATAGGTTTTCCTGCTATGCAAGTATAATACTGCTTTATGCATCTTGTAAGTGAAATATTTTTAATTTTGCTTTTTTACTTTTGGAAATGTAATGAAAGAAAGAAATGCAAAGACTTTGTAAGAAAGAACATAAAATTCGCACACATTCCTCAATCAAGAGTTAAACAGTGTATTTTTCCAGTTTATACTCTTAATTCTATGTGAGTTTATAATTATAGTATTGAACTTTCATGTACTAATATTTAATTTTTAATTTAACATTAAATCAGTGAATATTTTCTTTTCCACCATCATTCTCCAAATCTTGACCCTTTTGGAAGACTATAGTATTCCTTGTTATGAATATATAATAATTTATTCAAGTATTTTCCTCTCATATGATATTCAATTTATTTTTATCTTTTGGTTATTTTAAAAATGTATTTTCAAAATCTGGCTTAACTCTGACATTATTTATAGCCAAGCAGAAGGGTTGACACAATCTGAGACCAGATGGCAAACGGTACAGCGAGACGTCAGGCGAGAGCAAAGGCGGCAGTGATGTGAGGGCGGCCTCCGCCCCACCCCTGGGGTAAGCGCTGCTGTAGAAAGTTCTGGGAGCGTGGGGTGACAGGATGTGTAGCAGGACCCTGCTCTTCTGGCTATAGTGAACTAAACTGAGAATTGAGGCTGCGCCCTTGGGTGGGTAACCACTGGCCAGCGAGGTGGGCTTTTGCAAGTGTGGTCACTCTTGGTGAAATAACCAATCAAACAAAGCCTCTTTCACACAATTTGAGTTTGAGGCCCCTCAGGAGACTAAGACAGCATGTAGGGCGGGTACCTCCATCAAAGCTCAGAAGTCCTGTCTATTCTCATGGTGGTGGGTGATGCGCCCAAGCAGGATTCATGGAGGAGAAGACACGCAAGAGGGTTTAGTAGTAGCTGCAGAGGAACAGCGCGAGAGCAGCTGGGTCATCCCTGGCAGAGCACTGGAGCAGGAGCAGCAGATGCCCTGTCAAAAAGAGCAGGTGGCTGGAGGTGTACTGTGTCCCGGGTGACCTTCCCGGCTCGGCCAGGCCCCGCCAGGCAGCTGTTCAGGCTGCTTCCTGCTCACCCCACTTCCTCGTGGAGCTTCATAATGCACCGCATTGACCCGAGTCACCTGAGCGCACCTCCTTTCACAGCCACCTGAAAGAGCCTAATCAACGCCATGTAATATTCATACTCCTTCGTGGTGTGTCCCGTGGCATCAGGACGATTTGCTTTATTATCATTCTCCCTGACTCGACTCCCAGAGGTCACAGACGGTGTTTAATGTCTTCTAAAAATATAACTTTAACCATCGAGGCAGCGTGCTACCGCGTAGTAGGTGCTTATGAATTGTTTGATGAATGGATAAGGACCATAAGTGGCCTGTAGCCAAAATAGCAATTGGACAACATTCCTCCAAAGGAGATGAGCTTTTGGGTGCTTGTTTTGCTTCCTATTAATAAGTAATAAAAACCTTTGTTCTCCAGAATTTTATTTGAAACAAGAGTTTGAGATTTTCTCCTTAATTTCATGGTGAATGTAGCATTTCTTTTTTAAAAATATACTTGTTCATCAGGCACTTAGAGTTCTGGCTTGTGTCAAACATGAGCTGTAGAATACTGTTCACACTAAGGTCGTCCTGTACATTCTAAGCTCTGTAGGGCGGGGCAGAAGCACACAGAGAGACGGAGACCTGCAGGACTTTCAGTCTGGGAAGGGGGAGCCACCCACACCACCAAGAATGAGGCCACGCAGGTCAGCTCCAGTGGCGTGAAAGGCCGTGAGACTTTGTCATGAAGTGTGGCTTTAAATAAGGTGGGGCAATTTCCATGGCAAAGCACTGGCTATACAATGTAGGAGCATCTTTGAGCTGTGGTTAGCAATGCCTTCTAGATTGTCAGTTTGATATGGCCTGATCTTCCAATTTCATACTCTTCCAAGTTTCCAGGAATGTCATGAATGTGAAGTTCCACATTGACTTTTTCCTAGTAGCTCTAATTGCCTGTCTTGAAACAACATGTTGTTACTATTATTTCACAGGAAATGAGAAATCACTGTTTCTCCCCAAAATGTAGCTTAGTAAAAAGTACTCTGATATCGAAGTTGCATCAGTTTGCTCTTTTCTTGTTTAGCTTTTTTGGTGGTACTGGGAATTGGGCCTTCAGTGGGCTACATCCCAGCCCATCTTTTTTTTTTTTTTTTTTTTTTTTGGTTTTGAGACAGAGTCTTACAAAGTCACTAAGTTGCCCAGATAGGGCTCAAACTTGTGATCCTCCTGCCTCAGCTTCCCAGAAGGCCATGATTATGGGCCTGCAGCACTAGGTCTGGTTTGCTAGTTTTTGAAATAAGCTGAATGTGGGGCTAGAGGGATAGTGGAAAATCAGAGGATTGCTGTTAGGCCAGCCTGGGCTCTGTAGTGAGTTCAGGACCAGCCTGGGCTACAGAGGGAGTCTCAAAATAAACAAACAAAAACCACATAAATAAATAAGATGAATGAGTTCAATTTGGCATCGAGAAGCTACGATACCACCACCCTTACACCTGCCAACAACATGTCAGCGACTAAGTTGAAACTTACCTCTGTGACTCAGAGAATGAAAACCCTTATTTAAAATTATGATTACTAAGATGTCTGAATTTTACAAAATGGCATTGTCAAATTTCTCTTCCTATATTACAGGTATATTTAAAAAGTGTCTTCTCAGTATATACTTAAACTAACAGGGGAGCCTTCTTATGGTTACATAATTAAACTTCAAAATGACATTTCCTATTACTCAGAACTTGCGAACTGCTTTCAAACTTTGGCACAAACTTTTATCCAGTTTTATTGATTCCTCTGCAGAATACTCCTTCTCTCTTTGAACACACTAGTTCTGTCATTCTTGCCACTTTCTGAAGATCTGAAAGACCCACTTTGTGAGCATCTCCAGTTGCGTTATTGAGGCTGCCAGGTGTATTTTTGTGTAAATATGCTGTGTACAGTTACTGTTTGTAACTGTTTGCTCTTATGTGATGCTGGGGAATTCGTGTACTTAGCGCTTGGCTTAGCACTTTAACTGCTAAGCAATTCCACCAGCCACTTATCCCAAATTTTAAAACTTTATATTATTCAAAAATTTATTTTGTCTTTACTTGTTGTCCTTCTTCTGACAATGCATCTCAGTTATCCTGTGGGACACCATCCTGTGACAAGCCAGAGATTCTGGGAACTGCCACCCGCAGGAGGCTCATCTTCAGAATGAAGCAGCCTCCATCTGGCGACACTGATGAGGAATGGACAGAACCCTTTGACAGTAATCTTTCAGTGTCTTAATTGTCTGATTCCAAAATCCCTGAGTCTGTTTGGATTTTCATAAACTATAAATTGCTTCTCCTACCTTTTTGTTTTTTCACTTGAATCAATCTGAATTGGGCTTTCTGTCGTTTATAAATCTTCCCCTCCAAAAAAAACTTCTTGAAAAGTGAGCTGGTTATTAGAAATTATTCTCATTGGTTAGTTTAAGGATAAGCCAGTGTGAGCAAGCTGAGATTATAGAAGTAGTTTGTATTGATGTAATACTGCTTCTTTGGTTAAATACATTCAGTTCCACGTAAGAATTTCTTGATGATCTAATGAAGGCCTATGCTGTCTTTGAGAATTTAAATTTCTGCCTAATAAACAAATGTTTCCTGAGCCTCTTATAAAAAGAATTGCTTGAGGAAAATGTTCTGTTGATGTATTAAAATTTTAAAAATAAATGTAAGACCTAAAGTCATAAAACCTTTACACACCCTTCTTGCCAACAAAATAAGGTCAAGTACATGTGAATCAAGTCCTTCCAGACTGTTGGCTGTCTGTCCTAACCCACCTTCCCACCTCACGCCTCACACTCCCTCCAGGTCAGAATTCCAGCGCCCTCTCCAGCTGTCTCCACCCTTAGCTCAGGAGTTTGCATCTTGCTTAGTGTCTGTCCTCTACCCAGAGTACCACCTCTTTCCAGCTGTGGGTATTTTCTCTCATTCACAAATGTTCAGTTAAGTAGCATTTCCTATTAAAGTTTTCACTAAAACCTTCTTGAGTACCTAGCGGGGGCAGCATCTATGCTGACTTCTGCTTGGCCATTGTAACAGTCTGACCTATGTTCTTGTCAGCTGACTTAACTGCCATCCGCCATGTCTGGAGTCCCTCGGGCCCAGCCTGTGTCTTATTCTTCTGCATAACCCTTCTGCATAGCTGCTCTGCCACCTAGTAGATGTTCAGCTTAGTTTTTTTTTTTTTCAAGAAGGGGTTTATTGAGAGAGTAAAGCCCTCTAGGAGAATTCGAGAGGGGGTCTCGAGTGAGGTTCCAGAGGAAATGATAAAGCTTTTGCCCAGGTGGTTTCAAGTGGTCTCCAGAGCTGGGTGTTGTAGAACTATGTAAGCCCACTAATTACCTTAGGGCGTCTAGAAGAAACTGGGAGGGGGTAGGATAGGTTGCTTCTCCTTTATTGTTCTCGGAGGGGTGAGTATTGGGAGGGGGTTCTGGCTGGGACCTTGACTTCACCTTGATTCCACTTGTGCTCCCATGGCTGCTGGAGCGCCCTGTCTTAGTCCTGCCTGTCTGTCCTAACCTGTTCTTCTATCTAATATTTCCCCTCTTTAGGGAGATCACTTTACTTCTATAGGAGGATGGAGCGCCTACCTGTCTGGCTGCTTCATGCTGAGAGTGGGTGATGTTTGGGCCAGGGGGTCTCCTTCGTAGGCTCTCTGTCCAGCAGACCACAGTAGAAGGAATGGTTCAGATGGGGCTGCATGCACAGCACCATCTGTAGCTGGATGGCCTTCATTCTTATCCACAGTCTTCCACATCCCTGATGGTGAGCTCCCAAAATGTTACCGCTGGTATTGCCTGATATCTGGGTTTAGAAACTCTGCATATTAGGAATAATCAGGTGGAGTTCACATGGAAGATATAAAGCAAGAAGGGGTTTATTGAAAGAGTAGTGCTCTAGAGGAGAAGTCGAGAGGGGATCTCAAATGAGGGTCCCCTCAAAGTGGCCCTGTCAAAGGCAATTTCAGTGTCATGGTTTGGGGCTTCTTCTGCTCTTGTTTACTATCCAAGGTGCATTAAGCCCTTGCCATCTAGGGTGTAAAGGGAGCAGTATATACAGAATAGTTGTTTTGTTGACTTTCACAGTTATCAAATACCATAAATGCCCATGTCTGACTCATTCAAAGAGTCCCAGTCCAAGGTTGAACTTTTATGAGTTCTAGTCATGGGTCCAAACATGACCTGCTGGGTTTTAATGAGCCAAATATAGAAATGCACAGATCAAAGTGCATCAAGGTTCATTCTTGTTACGAATGTCTCCACTCTCCATGGGTTTGCATTTCAGTTTAACAGTGTCCTACTATTTTTCCACGTATCTGTATTTTCCATGTATCATGACAATGGAAGATGCGTACCCGAGGAGTTTACAAGTATTTCAAAACACAGTTGGCTATCAGGAGGATTGTTCTATATCCAGCCACACTGGGTGTGTCACCTTCTTCAGACATCACTCATGCCTCGTGTCATCTTCATCAGGCAGGTTAATTGACTTGTGTACCTGGGCTAGCTGGCCTGTCACTGACATCCCATATTGCTCTCCTGAATAATTAATGATAGATATTCTACTTCTGAGGATTTACCACTCCCAATTTCATTTTGCCTTGTTGGGCAACATTAAATTCTTTTAAACTAGCCTTCTCCTTTTTCCAGATGAACTTTCTTGGGGACAAAGCTCTCAAGCCTGCCCACTCCCTGTTGAGGAAGTGCATAGATCTGGACTTCTGCCCTGTATCACATATGCAACAGGATACATGTCTAGTACAGCTTCTCTGGGGACATAATTAGTAGCGATGACCCATTTTCAGTACAAAACGAAGATTGGAAGATTTTCTCTGGAAAACAGCCATATAGAAAAGGAGTAAGGTCACAATGCTCAGTGTTGGGATGGGTTGGGGCCAGTGCAGAAGTCTAAGTTCCTGTTTTGGGGACTGAAATCCGCTGGGTTGATACTGGGGTAGCACGGAGGTGGCAGGAGTGACACTAAAGTCCTACGCCTTCGGGCAGTTCTTTGTTGGGCTATGTAGGACAATTGTAGGTTGGAAGACACTATTTGGGACACATGAAGGCAGACGTGTTAAAAAAAAAAGGTGGCCTCTCTGGTTTTCCTGTCTTCCAACTATTTTATTTACAAGTTTATCTTCTATGTTGATTGGGTTGTCTGTTGAGAGCCCTTTCTTAGTTTATCCAGTTACTTCCTGCTATCAGCTAGAGTAGGGGAAACATTACAGGAATTGTAAACCCAAAGGACAGTGTTTTTCTTTGCTGCCTGGAGTGAATGTATTGCATTTAGTGATTAAAACCTGAAAATTGCCTAAAATTATGGCCTCATCCCCTTTTAATCGTGTGTGTGTGTGTGTGTGTGTGTGTGTGTGTGTGTGTGTGTGTGTGTTCCTAACAGTGAAGAATTATACATTTTTAAGATGTAGAATGATACAATTAATAGAATGCAATCATGAGTGACTATTCTTTAGTCTCTGGAAATGATGCAGACCAGTGTATTAAAGGAAGAGGTCAGAGTTTTGGAATTTGTTGAACTTGGGCTCAAATTCTATCATAGCTCCTTCTAAAGTAGATAATAGGATTATTAAGAAGCTCAGAGAAAGAGAGAGAGAATTTGTGTTCAAGTACTTGATTCATGATAGTATAGTTTATTACAATATGAATTATGAATACAGTAGGTATGATACTTTTAAGGGTAAAATTAAGTAGAAAGTACTTTTTTGTGTCTTTGATATATATATATATATATATATATATATATATATATATATATATATTATCACACACACACACACGCACAGGCACACACATACCCACACTGCCCCCCACCCACACATAATCCAAGTGTAAACTATTTACTGTTCCCAGCGATCCTGTCATTTTTATAAAGAAGGCAGTGGTGGGGGCCACCTCCTCTACTTGCAGACTTCCTCTTCTTGCATTTTGATCTTGAGATTGGTGGGTGCCTTCCTGTATCCTCAAAGGACTTGTGGTTTAGTGGACACTGAGAGTAGCCGCCACTTGTTCCTGCAGAGATTTGAAACAAGGGCTTATTGGTCATCTCCCTCAAAAGCCCTGGACAGAGTGAAGGAGAAAGAGGAAGTCAAGAGATTCAGGAGCTGGAAGGGGATGAGTGCTCTCTGTATCTGCCTGGCAGAGCGAAAACTCCTAAGCGCAAAGGACATAATGGCTGCCTTTGTTTGCTGGAAGGTTGCGGGTGTCTTTGGTTTTCAAGTTTCTGCCTGTTTCATAGAAGCAGAAAGCAAAAGATGTTGGATTCCCTGGAGTCCAGCACTTCGTAGTGTCTTGATATTAAAAAATTATTTTCATTCACTTGTGTACAAATTTAGGAGGAAATGTAAAATTGTTGCATAAATTCATGACGTGTCTAAACTCAGCTGGTCAGAAGTACTGTAACTTTGTAGAGAAAAAAATCACAAAATGGGAAACATTTTAGCGTTATAACCTAACACAGTCATCTTAACCATGTAATGTGCACTAAAAATATCTGGGACGTTTATCTTTTCCGCCTCCACACTTCCATTGAAAGTGAGGGAGGGTGAGGAAAGTGCCCTATTCCGTGCATTGAAAAATGTTGGCAATTACTTTTGTATAATTCATCTTCCTATAGGGGGTAAGTGCATGGCAACAGCCTTGAGGTAGATCCCAACTCCCGCTTTTATTAACAAGTCCTTTAACCTTTTGATAACTGGTTTCTCAGAGCACAGGGTTCCTCTAAGGGTTAAATGAGTGAATATATGTGACATGCTTAGCAGTTAGCATTATATGTGTGCAATAATTCTTATACACTATCACTTTATCCTCACAAAGATTTTGTGAAGACAGTAAAGCTAATATTCCTTGTGAGAAACATGAAGCTCAAAATGACCAATTACCTTCACAGGCTTCTTCCAGTATGTAGTTGTTGACTACAGAGAACAACTAAATGTCAGATATTGAGTAAAGAAAAGCTTAGTTGGAAACATTCAAGTATTTTATAGAAGAAGTCACCCCTCTCTAAGTAACCATGTGTTTTATTATTATCTTAAGGTAGATAGAACACTGATAACTGGTGTTTGAACAATTATGTCAAGTTCAATGCCTAAGTGTGAACAGGCCCACATGCCTCAGTGACAGAACACAACAGCCATGATGCAGTCATTGAAAACGAAGCATGTGTAGTATCCAACAGTCTGATTAATCATACAAGAGATGGATTTCAATACCTTTGGTCCATAACATGGCTAGCATTACTTTTAATCAAAACACCAAAGGCTGAATCACCTCTGTGGGGCTTAAGCAACAACAACTGAAACAGGGAGAAATCTCTTCATTCTGTATCTGCTGTAAGAGGAAGGAGTTGACAGTGGGGTAGGTTGTGGTGAATTTACCATACCATGGAAAGGCTAACTTGGAGGACAAAAATCTGTTTGGGGTAGAGGGCTTGTCTGAGAGAAAGTTGCTCTAGCGAATTTTAAAATATTTTTTAAGTGTTAGGAAATATTTTAAGTCACTTTTTCAGAATTTTATAAGGGAGAGAAACTTTTCACATTTTTTTTTTTTTGGTCAATTATGACAACCGGAACCCAGAAAGGCTCAGCAATTCTGCCAGTTTCACACAGCAAGTATCAGCAAGACAAGACTTCTGTGTCACTCAGCAATAGCTCCATGCTGAGTCCTGTGTACCATACAACATTAGCACTCTGCAAATCTTTCATGAATGAATGAATGTCTTTTTCTGCTTCTTAAACATTTTCTTACTGGATATTTTTTTGTACCCCAAATTAAAAAAAAGTTGACTTTGTGATGTGCTTTGCCATTGGGCATGGAGTTTGTGAAACTAAAGTTTCTAGCTCTGACAGGAAGTCAGAGATGCCAAATAAATGACACCACTTAAGTTTTTCTGTTTTCCAAGTACAGGGAATAATTCAGCAGAAATATATCTGATGGTGGGGCCAGATTCCAAAATGAAATCCACTGGTAGTCAAATATAACCGACGTGCCCTTGAGGCTGTCAGGGAAGCTGGTTTATTGTTTCTCAGCCAGTTTGTCTTTTCCCCATGGAATGTGCCTTTTTCTTGTTTGTGTACTAGTGAATCAGTCAGCTTGAATTCTGGAGTCTCATATAGATATAACACATTATTTATATTCTAAGTCAAAGATGGCACAGTAAGTAGTCTATAAGCATGGATAGGGCAGAACAGATTCCCTTCTCTGGTTCATTCTGTGTCATGTGCTTCCCCCCCCCCCCCATTTTATTGATATGTATAGGTGCAAAATTTAAGGTTTACAATGAAGTTGAGCATTTTGTGCACCTACGTATTTTGTCAAGGTGACAAGGACTTTCCCACTCTCCTTTTGTCCCTCCCCCTCCATCCCCCCTGGTTTACTTTGTTTTTCACTTTAAGTTCCATGAGATAGTTGTGATCTGGGTCTCTCATATCAGAGAGACCATTCAATGTTTCACCTGCTTCTGACTCACTTCACTAAGCATGATGTTTTCAAGTTTCTTTTATTTGCCTGCAAAAGCCTCCACGCTGTTGGACTTCATAGATGCATAGTATTCCATTGTGAATAGATACCACAGTTTGTGTATCCACTGGTCTGTTGATGGGTATTTTGGTGACCTCCATATTTTAGCTATTGTTAGTTGTGCTGCTATGAACATGGGGACACATGTACCTCTGTTATGTTTTGTTTCGACCTCTTTTGGAAATATTCCCAGAAGCGGTGTTGGGGTGTTGCTGTTTCATGTGCTTTTTAAGACCAATATTTTTCATTCATTCTCTCCCTTTCTCTTTTTCATAATTAAGCCTACCAAAGTTAAATGCATATAACATTCAATTCCATTGTTCTACCCTGTCCTTGGGATGGCTAAGCAAAATATTAATGAAGATATTCTCAGATGAAAATCTACCATAAAGTCACTCATTTTATTTTGTAGAGCTTCTTAGATAAAGATGAGATTGCTAAAGGCTAGAAGTACAGAAATTCTCTGGCAACACTATGATTTTATCATTCCCTCCGTTATTCTAATTGTTGGTGCTTGGAAAAAAAAGTTTTGAAGCCTGACGCGGTGGCACAACCTATAATCCCAGCACTCGGGAAGATGAGGCAGGAGGATTGCTGCAAGTTCAAGGCTAGCCTGGACTATATAGGGTGTTCAGAACCAGCCTGGACTACAAAGAGAGACCTTGTCTCAAAAAAGAAGAAAAAGTTTTATATGGCTGTGTCTAGGAGAAAAAGAAGGAATTATATGATGATTGCTCAATTTGGAGAAATTTAAATACAAAACAAAGCTAGCTTCCACCATCCTTCCTGTCTTAAAATGCACACACACACACACACACACACACACACACACACACACACACAACCAAACAGCCTTGGTTTATCCAAGTGTAACCCTTTAAAACTTGGCTCAAACATCAAAGCCACCAATAGGTACCAGTGTCCTCAGTGGGCTGAGTTTTGCCCTTTCTGCATTTCTGTCCCTTTCTTCCTACTCTCCCCCATTCTACTCCAAATCATCATTTCTACTCATGTTTATGTTATACCTTCACTGGGGACACAGATCATGGCCTCATGGAGGCCTTTGCAAGGATTCAGTAAAAGCACTAACATGAACCTGCTTCCATAGACATTGTGAGGGAGGACTTTGGACGTAGATACCTAATTGATTTCCTGGAACAATACCTTGGGAATTTGTTTTTGGCTCCAAGAGGATGATATTTTAAGCTGTTATATATTTGCTGATCTTGGGGAGATTGTTGGAACCATCCAGCATGCACAGGAAGCTTGGGCTTTTGGCCCAGTCAGCTCAAAGTCTAAATATTTGGAAGATGAATAGTTGGAAATGCATTTAAACATTTAAAGCATTTTATTTGTTTTTCCAGTAAGTCTCATTGTTAGCGTGATACAATTTTCTGTCAAGACTGTGTCTGAAGAAGACACGAACCTTGTGGACAAGTCCAGACCTGGGCTCTACCTCAGGTTTTGGCGGGTACCCAGAAGTGCATGTCTCTTGGCTAATGTCCACACCCTGAAGTGGGTTATTGTTGTAATCTCTCGCCTTCAACACCTGTGTTTGAAAATCATGCTAAGGATCTGACCCAACTCTGCTCTAAAACCGAGAATGGAGCGTATATACACAGACACACAGACACTCATATGATTTTTAAAATCTAATGCTGTCAATAGTTCCAAACTATTGCCAATTCTTAACTCTAACTAGTGTTCTGCAGTCAATTTTTCTCCAGCCTACCGAGTGACACACCTTTTTGCAGGTGTATGATATAAACTAATATTAAGACACTGGATTATGTAAAACATAATTAGGGAGGCAAATTTGCTGTAAAAGCAGGCTATGTGTTTATAGAACTCAGAATCACTGGGAGAATTTTCTGTGTTTTTAGCCCATGATATATTTAACTATTCCAATAAAATTATCTAGATAATTGTCAAATATCTACTTTGTTTTGCTATGGAGTCACAAACTCACATTGTCTCAGTGGTGTGGGAGTAAGCATTGGCTTCATCTAAAGTTCGTAGTCTAAAGGGGTGAGGTGGGTGGGGAGGGTGGGGCTGGGTGAATCGGGGAGTGTTGTCTGGCCTTCGTAATTGCCATGGTAAAGTGTCTTAGATAACACCGATAATAACCATCCTGATAGGCTGGGGATGCAGTAGCAATAGTAAAAATTACATTAAACTGGGCCTCATGCCCAGACTATCAGCCTCAAATAAACAAAGTGCAAAAGAAGCTAACTCTTGAATTAAACAGCAGGCCGAGCCACAGAAGCGCTGGCTTGAGAGGATGGAGCTTTGACCCGTTTGAAAAAGCTTTGCCCAGTCTCACCACTGGCCCCTTGCTCTGCCCCTTTCTACTGTCAAGATGCCCAGCGGGCATCACTGACCCAGAGTCTGTTTCAACCCACAGGCATAACCCCAGCCTAAGGGGTTGGGCCCAGGCACTTGCTCTCTGAACAGTGGATGGGGGTGTCTCCCTTAGTGATGGGACATGGTGAGCGCAGGGCAGCCATCTGCTGTTGAGGAGGATGACAGAGCCTGTTCCATTGTAGCAGATGACTCCCCCAGTGCTGACCACCTGGCTTAGGCTGGACAGAGTGCAATAGGGTAAGTGATGCCTGACAACCCTCTGGGGAAATTATTCCTGTGTGCCTGTATTTCCCTGTCCAATTCATACCCTTGCATAAGTGATAGTGCCAATGTGGTAAAATACAATTTGGAGCCTGAAGAAGAAAGAAAAAGCATATGCCCATTCTACAGATTTAAAGCGCTTGGTCTTTATACGACACAAACCTTTGAGTTTCCTTGTAGGCTGGGCAATAAGAAGAAACCTAATAAGTTACATGGTTTATGTTAACTGGGGATAAAAAATAAATTCGTTTTCTGAAAGAAATAACAATTTTCTTAACTTTTCTAAAATTTCTTTTTTGAGCCTTTGACTTGAAAAATTCAGCTTCTTGGTGTATATATTAAATGCTTATCAATTGCCTCGTAGAGGAGAAATTTAACTTCTAAGGTTACATGTAAAATACTTGTCACTTGCCTCGTATACATGAGGCTTCCCCTCCCCCCCCCAGTTTAATTCCCAGCACCACAGAAACAAAACAAAACAAAACAACAAGAACAACAGAAAAAAAATGAGACTTTTGTCAAACTGCCAAAGTGCCTGGCCTACTGATCAGTGAAGGACAGAAACACAGATTGCTCAGTAACCTGTGAGAATGGGGAGCACTCAGCAGTCCCCCATACTGGCTGATTTAACTTCACCTCCAAAGAGCCAATAGGGTCATGATTTTAACCTTTTTTCTTTTTGGATATCTCCATTTTCTAGAATTTCAGCAATCAACAAATACGATATTTGTCATGCAGATAGACTGGTTCTGGCACTACTAAAGCTGAGCTCCTCCCACTTCCTTCTCTGCCTGTGTGTTGGGGGCCTGAACCCTACAGGCTGCCGTCCTCCTGTCTCCCAGCTGGATCTGGCCAGTGGAGGCAGCAGGAAGGAAGAGGGCAGGGATTTTTTCTTTTCCTTGGTGCTGCTTAAAGATTCTGGCAGTTGTCACCTCCTCCACAAGTCTAGTTCTCACCGGAAGCCTGCGCGGTCCCAGCTTTTGGGCAGGCCAGTCCCTGGGCTTGGGCAGCATCGCCTCCCTCTTTGTCCCTGCAGCCTAGGAGTGGCAGCAACTTCCTGCTGTGGCGAGTCTCGGGATTGCTTCATCATCCCTTGCTGGGTTTCTGAGCTTCTTTCATCTCATTGCATTAAGTTTCCTCTGTTTTAAATATTCAGAGTGGTTTCTGTCTTCCTGGTTGGGCTCTGACACAAAGAGAAAGAACCGCATTGGAAACAAAGATGAAGAGGGCAAAAGAATTTAGAGGGACATGAGCTGGCAGAGTAACCAAGGAAGCAAAAGACTCCTCGGATCCTGGCAGTCGGCACAATGCAACGGCTGGTCTTGGTCACGGCAGTGGGAAAAGATTTCAAGTCACCTTAGGGCTCGCATAGGTGCAGCATACTCAAATATAGCAATTTTACTCTGACTCAAAAGCTCCAGAAACGAAGGACAACATCATGTAAGATACGGGGGGAAACCACAAACAAGAACAAAACAAAAACAACTCAGTAGCATTTGGTATTGTTAGGAGACATGGATTCAAGTCCTGGCTTGTGGTAGATGTTGTGGTTGGCTCTGCAGCACTCAACTGCCCCCTCCCACATGACAGAGCTTCTGGGTAGTGGCCTGGATTGGCATAGTCGTTGGCTCTTGCATGAGTACATACTCTAGTTTGAGCCAACCAACTGGCATTTGGCATTCTTCTGGCCATGGGTGCAGTGAAAGAAAAGCCTATGACTTTGGTCTGATGATTGCAGAAAGGAAAGTCCTTTCTCCTGGATAATGGTCTGAGTCCTGAGAATAAGACCAGGACAAAAGAAGGGTAAATCCAAGACAACCAAAGTAAAACACAGTTGCGTCTCTGGTCAAACTGTGCCCGAAGCCCACCCGCTCAGCAGGCTTTCTCTGTTGTATGAGCTCATACATTCTCTGTACTGCTTAATTCAGCTTTATTTGGTCGTTTTTGTTGCTTGGGACAAACACTGTTTCGGCTGTGTGTATTTGAGTTAGTCACTTAATCTTTCCAGGCCTCAGTCTGATCCTTTATAAAATGGGAATAGTAAGACAATGTATGTAAAATATTTTTTGAGGATCAAATAATGAAAGGGAAAGTGCTTTGTAAATTGCAAGCAGCTATTCGAATCTTTTATTGTGACACATACAATTTATTTCCCTCATGAATGCACAGAAAGCATGTATTTTATCAAGCACGCAGTTTGGTCATACCTGCTGCATTGCTAGATTGTGTGTGCTCATCGAGTTGAGTCAGCAGTGGTCATTATTTCCCTCTGCACAGTTTTAAATGATTTACTTTCGAAGTCCCAGGTGACTGCGTAACGCACAAAGGCTCACCTCAGAACCCCTAGTCAAGTGGAAACAGATTGAGTAATCCTCCAAGTGATCACTCATAATTCACTTGTAAAGTGTGTGGTTTTCAATGCCATTTGGAGCTGTCTGTGAACGGGGATGTGTGACACTCCTCTGGCCACATGAAAGTTCAGCTGCGTCCAGAAGGGTCCTGCTGGTCAGTTCTGCCCTTGCAGAACTTTTTGTAGTCGGGAACCTGAGAGAGTGGGTTAGCCACTTAGGGACCTATCTCTCAAAGGACAGAGCCGCTGAGAACCTTCAGAGAAATAGCGGATAATGTTTAGATTTTTGAAATAGTTAACAATTTTTTGTAGTACTGGAGATTATATCGAGGGCCTTTGCACGGGCCTGCACTCCCCGCCATCTTTAATGGGTTTTTCTTTTGAGGCAGGATCTTGCTGAGTTGCCAAGTTGCCCAAACTGGGTTCCATCCTGCAGTCTTCAGGCTTTAGCTCCACAGCGTACTGGGATTGCAGCTACTAGGCCGGGCCAAAGCGTTATTTTACAGTAGCAAAATATTAAAGGTAACTGACTTATCCAGCCTCCTAGATAAGGTCCGCAAGGACAATAGAAGTGTGCTGCCTGGGTGCCCTTTCGGTAGCTGTCAGATCTCAGGAGAGGGCTGGGCCTGGCTTTGTAACTGGGAGGTTATAGCGGACAGAGGACAGTGGGACGGAGCACTTCCCCTTCCTCTCTACCCCACTGGGGCTGAGGATAAGAGCTGCAAGTCCTTGTTGGACACTTCCTGTCTGCCCTATTTGATGCTGCCTGTAATCAGACTCCCTATCTCAACATCTCTGATGCCTTGCCACTGAGCCAGGTCAGGTTCCCATCATGGATGGCATGAGCTAGTCTCTCTATCCACAATCTCAAACCTTCACTGTGTCCCCAGCTCATCTCTACTCTTTGTATACCCTGATATAAGAGCCATCTTTTAAAATTACACCGTTCTGGGCTGGAGGAATAGCACAGCGGGTAGAGGGCTTGCCTACCAAGTGCAAGACTCTGAGCTTGATTCCCCAGCACCACATAAACCAGGCGTGGCAACACAAGCTTGTCATCTCAGCACTGAGACCAGCCTGGGCTGCATAGTGAGTTCAGGACTGGGTAGGACTATGGAGAGAGCCCCTGTCTCAAAATAAATAAATAGATAAATAAATAATTATACCATTCTGCTTCTGCATCCTCCTGTTACCCTAAAACTTCTCATTGCCTCACTAAAGCTCATCTTCCAGAGCCCAGAATCCTTACCCAGGCAAGGTGTTGCGAGCTCTGGCCCCTCATGACCATCAGGCTAGCTCCTCAGTCACTACCCATTCCTATAATCCTGTTCCTTTCCAACCAAATCAGAGACCTGAGGCACAGTGCTCCAAGTAAATGGTTATTAAATTTTTGTGATTGTAAAAATTACCTGAGCTTACTTAAAGTACAAATTTCTTAGCCACATCTTTGTATGATTATGAGCCAAAGGCTGGACTAGGAGTCTGAAATTTCCTAACAGTTTTCAATATATGTGCTGGTGGTCCTTGGACTATCTTTGGAGAAACTCAGTGATTGCCCTTGTCAGAGAGTGAACCACCTTTCCCTTCACCTCTAACAGAGAGTAGTAGGGAGGGTGAACATGACCGGATCATGTTATGTGCATGTATGAAAATGTCATGATAAAACCCATAATTTGTACAATTAATGTCACTAATAACTGTAATAAAGAGAACATGCATGTTCACACTTTATGAAAGACCACTTGCAATAGTAATGACTCATAATTACATTTTTTATCTATATGCTATAATTCAAAATTTCTGAGTGTTAACATTGAAAGCATTTTCAATTTTTGATCATAAGGACATTTGCTGGGATAAAAACTCTCTATGTTTACATATATAGTCTAATGAATCTCAACACTAATTTTACTTTCTTAGGAAGAGATCTAAACTGGGAATTTTACTGCAAAAGAACATGATCTGTAACATTGCCAATGATATATGTTGCCAGATTTATGCAAATAATTCCCACCCATTTGTGCTTTTCTTCTCTTCCCCCCCAATATCACAGTATCCATTTCATTACTCCCTTACGACGTTAACTGTGAGAGTTGTTCTCATCTCTACTGACTTGATAAACAGCTAATTTTGATCACTTTTCTAGTATTTTCCAAATGAACTTCAAAGTAATTCAAGTAAAAAATGAGAGAGAAAAAAACTAAAGACTACTTTTTAGAATTCTCATTGAACTAAAAAGGCTAATGCTTAAAATATATAGATAATACGTGAATGCACATTGATTTTAAAAAATCAAATCTGAAGTATATGAAGAAATAAACAGTGAGCCTCTCTTCAAATTGGCCCACCAAGTGTATTTTGACAAATATCTAATGTGTATCATATTGACTTTTAAGAAAAGTTGTTATGAGTTCACATTTATATAAGTAAACTTGTGTACCTACTTTTGGATTAACTTTTCAGCTTTTTTCTATCCATGCTTTAGAATTTATATTTCTACTGCTCCAATAGTTACTCTTAGAAAATATAGGACATCTATTTACAGGTAGTATTTT
Source organism: Ctenodactylus gundi (assembly GCA_004027205.1). Lineage (NCBI taxonomy): Eukaryota > Metazoa > Chordata > Mammalia > Rodentia > Ctenodactylidae > Ctenodactylus > Ctenodactylus gundi. The sequence continues at coordinate 194,589 of PVKB01001733.1, read as the reverse complement.
CTCAGTGTCTAGTATTAGGCGTGGACACTCATAAACAAAAAAGGCAGTAATTTAGAGTGTTTTCAGTATCCCTCTAGTCGTCACCTTCTACTACACGGAAGTCATTCCATTCCAGGTTGGTTCATTAGTCTTTAACACTGTGTCATAGTTATTTAGAATTTATTATCCATATTCTCTACTCAAGGTTTCTCTTTTATCTTGCTGATATGTTCCCAAGTATCAGAAAGTAGCTGGTGTTGACAAATTTTATGAATCCTCTTATGTTCAAGAAAATTTTTCTTTTGTTCACCTGTTTGAGTGCTGGCTGTATGTTTTAGACTCTTTGTGTTGTAGTCTTAGTCACTATAACAAAATACCAGAGACTAGGTGCTTTATAAAGACAAAAGGCTTTATTTAGCTCATGACTGTGGTGGCTGGAAGGTTCTACCAACCTGGCACCATTGTCCAAAGGGAACAGCCATGTGCACAAAGGCACACATGTAACTGAGCAAGGGAGCAAGCACCTAGGGAGGAGTCGGCTCTGTCTTACTGTGATCACTCCCTCTCACTGAAACTCGTCCACTGCTCCCAGACCTGGCCCCTTCCGAGAGACAGCATTGATCCAGGCAGGAGGTGGAGTCACCCTGACCCAATTACCGTTCATTAGGCCCTCTAGAAGGTTCCTCCACCTCAACTCTGACACGTGGGATCACGCCTCCACACTGTGAACCTCCGGGGAGCAAACCACATCCAAAACATAGCACTTGGGTGTATAATTTTAAGTTAAGAATTTTCTTGTCTCAGAATTGTAAAGATTTGCTTTATTATCTCCTATTATCCAGGCCTGTAGATAAGAAGGATATTTCCAATCCAGTTGCTAGACTTCATAGAAATATGTAAAATTTCCCTCTCTGCAATCCTTTGGACTGTATTCTCATGTCATAAGTGCATACTCCTAGTGTCATCCTAGCACTCTGGCAGGTCGAGGGAAGAGGATCACAAGTTTGAGTCCAGCCTGGGCAACTTAGTGAAACCCTATCTTGAAATCAAAATCAAAAAATTGACTGGGGATGTTGTTGAGTGTGAAGGTTCTGGACTTATTCTCTAGTACCAACACAAAACAGAACAAGAACAACAACAAGAAAAAAAATATATATATATAATTTTTCTTGTTTATTAAGCTTAGTCAATTACACAATTACATGATTAATTAGTAGTTACCATAAATGTTAACATAATTTTAGGTCCACTTTTTTCTTATTTCTAGTAGAATTTTAATTTTTTATGCCTAGTATTTTTAAACTTCATATTTTTAGATATACTTTACACTGTTAATAATATTTTAGTATGGAAAAATTATTTTTAACATTAGGTCCTCATTTATAGGAAAATTAAAAAATGAAAATGCCAATTTGTATGAACTACTTCTGGCAAAAACATACTATAAGATAATAAAAGACAAGCAGAAATACATATTATATTTAGATAAGATTTTTGCAGGGAGATGAAAATCCAAGTTCAAAGAGAAATTGAAACAATGTAAACCTTGATGTTCAAGAAAAGATATTTTTTAACAATAGATGATGGTGTACAATACTTGGATAAGGTACCTATAAACTGCTAGCTATATCTAAGAGAATGTTGTTATCATTTAAAGTATTAATATTACTATATACCAGAAATAATATACTGGCAAAAATTTAATGATGACTAGATGTAGACACCATGTTTAAAATGTGGAAGTAGTAATTTTAAAGTATTTGTTTTAGGGTGTACACAAGCTGAAAATTTAATGTTAGCATTTAGAGACTGAAATCCAGTAGGTCTTGGGGAGAGGCCTGGAATCTGCATGTATAATCCTTCACCACCTCTACTGGCCCTTCTCAGGGATCCTAATAGACAGCTTGGGGAGGAACCTGATGTCATTTCATTTCCAGGAGTGTAGTGGTGCTATGATTTCTCTCCTACTTTTATATAGACTCCATAATCATGTTGTATCGACTTTTAGTAACATGAAACTTAGGTTTATAAAAAGATCCTGCTATATTATAGGTTACTAATAATTAAATATCTTTGTACAATCGTCACTCATCAGATTCATTTGATTTTTTTCCCCAGGTTATCTCTCTAGGAAACTGCTCAGCTGGTCTTAGAAGTCACTTTCTCCAAATAGCAATTTCAAGGAGTTTAAATAAGATGCCTCCCCACACTCATGAATGTAAAAACTGTGCAAAGTCCCTTATTGATGTTGGGCTTCTGTGTGTGGGTTTTATCCCTTGTAATTTTCCCTGGGTCTCTGTTTTCAGGTGTGGCCACCTGAGTTATTCCCTTCTACCTGTGGAATGGCTCTTCCCTGTCTCTAGGAGAGGTGAGAAGGACTTTTAGAGAGATAAGAGGTGATCACATGGGGATCCATGGGAGGGAAGACCCTAAGAACAAGGAGGGAGCTCAGGACCTGGTCAGCAGATGACTGGAAGACAGTGTGTTGACATGGGTGTGGCTGAGAGACTTTTAGGATCATGTGTGTCTTAGTTACTTCTCATTGCTGGGATGCAATACCTGACACCCGCAACTTAAATGAGAAGAGGTGTCGTGGTTTAGATTTGGAATGTCCCCAAAAGCCTCGTGTTTGGATGTAGTGGGATACCTATGGAACCGTGTGCTGTTGACAGGTAGGGCCTGGCTGGAAAGGGCAGATGCTTAGAGTTGGACCTGGAGGGATCGTGTCAACTTTTTGAGATTGGGAAGGCAGCCAGAGCAGAGCTTTCATGTTTTATTGACTTGGGGGGCAGGAAGTGGAGAAAGAGCACACCTGTCACGAGCACTCCGTAAAAGGAGACAGATGGGGCAGAGGCAGATGAATTTACCTTGGGAATGTTCTTTATTCACACAACAATCAATCAATCCAATTCGCAAATCAAACCATAATAAATTGATGAATTAATTAAGTAGGAAAGCAAGCATTGTTCTGCCTCTTAAACCTATTCCCGTCCTGGGTCCCTTATGCTCACCATGCGATGTGTTCTTGACTACCGGCGACACAGCCGACCCACGTATGAGCTTGTCCAGGGCTCGCCAGTCTGTGGCTGGATCAGGACCCACCGATAGCTGCCCAGCTGGACAATCGCTCCTTCTCCAGGGGGTCTCGCTCTCGGGATGCGAGGAGCTGTAGTCTCGCACCCGGGAAGCGAGGAGGCTGGGGACGAGGAGCAAGACGCGTATCCTGCATTCAGAGTCTGTGACTCCTACCTCGACCCTGAGCTTAGGACCAGGACGGTTCATATACTATTTTTATGCCCGCAAGCTAAGGATAGTGATTGTATCGGGGTCCACACACAGGTGGACAGGGGTTCTGGTTATCGAACATGGGGTTCTGGTTATAGATTATACAAGGGCTTTGTCCACAGGCTACCGATAGTGATTTCATCACACGGGGTCCACACGCAGGTGGCTCACAACTTATCAGTATTAGACAGAGCTTTAGGCAGTTTCCAGCAATTTACTTTATTGCACTTAATATGGGTTTGCTTTCTTTTTGTAGTCCTCATGCCATTCATACCAATGCCTTCAAGTCTACTCTCCACATTCTACCTGTGCTCTGGACACGCACCCATCCTGCATGTTGAGGAGTAGACTTGCAGCTTGAACTGAGTAAGAGAAGGAAGAAGAAATATTCCTGGAAAAGCTCTGGCCTTCCCTTAGTCTCCAGACATACACTCACTTCTGCTTCACCTGGCTTTTGTGTCTACCATGATGTAAAAAGCTTTTCTCCAGCTAGGCCTCCACCATATGTTTCTACCATTTTCACTGCCCGTAAATGGACCATGTGGAACCTTCTGTAACTATGACCTAAAATAAATCTTTCCTCCATTAATTTATAGAAATCGGATAGCCTGTCCCAGCAATGAAAAAGTAACTAGCTCTTGGTTCAGTTCACAGTTCAGAGGTCTCTGTTCATTCATGGTTTGGTGGGAGGGTATGGCAGGGGGACTAGAAGAATGCAGGTTGCAGGATAACTGTGTGCCACATGGCAACCGGAAGCAGAGCATGATTAGGAAGGAGCTACAGGCAAGAATATATCCCTTCATGCAGGGAACCAAGAATTAAAGACACAGACCACCAAAGCTTAAATTATTAAACTAGTCTAGAGTTTGACTCTGTTCTCACAAAGGAGACAGATATCTTTGTCTTGTTCCGAGATGAAGAGACCTTGCCTGCAAACAGAAAGGACTTGGAATCCCAGGTAGTCTTTTGTTTTACAGTCTGAGGTGATGGGCCCTTGACTGCAAACAGAAAGGGCTTGGGGTCTCAGACAATCCTTGTTTTGCCATCCAAGGTGAGCCAGTGCCTGTACACGGGAGGGCCTGGAGGTCTCTTGCAGATGAGGGCCTCTCTTGGCTTGTGGCAAACAAATGCAAGCAGACTATGGTGGACTTTGAGGCTCCTTGACTAGATAACAAAGCTAGGTGGTCTAATAAGAGATGCAAGATAGAATTAGGCTAAAGGTCAGTGAGTAAGAGAGGAGGTTGGATTAGGGACCTATAAAAGTAAAGAGCGCAGTCTCTTGTAGCTGCAGTCTTCCCCTATTTGTGTGTGTGTGTGTGTGTGTGTGTGTGTGTGTGTGTGTGTGTGTGTGTGTGTGTGTGTGTCTTTTGTCTGCCTCTTTTTGTTCATTCCTCCCTTCTAGGACAAGTGGACTGCAACACCACAAGGCTACACCTTGGTAGTCAGCCTCTTTCATTGAGACCCACCTCTTAATAGCACATGCAGTCATCAATGAATTAATCTACTGGATCCAATTATCCCCATAACCAGTCTCTCTCTCTCTCTGTCTCTCGCTATATATATATATGAAGGTTTGGAGGGAGGGATTCCAGTTCCATGTGATACTAGTGTGTATCTCCCATTAATTTTAAATCGCTTGCTACATTGTGATGTACCCATGCTGTTGGTTGGATGGGTCCCCTAAGGTTCATGTGTGTTAAACAATCACCAGTGTAGCAGTGTTGAGAGTTGGGACCTTTAAGAGGCGATTGTCATGGGACCTTCCCATGATTGCCACCCTTATCACTGTGTAAGTTAGTTAGTTGCTGGAGTGGAATCCTGACAGAAGAATAAGTCTGGCCTCCTTCACTCTTCCTCTGTGCTGTGTATCTCCCTTCTCTACTTCACTCCTGCTCTCTTTGTGGTTCCTTCTACCATGTGATGGTAGCACCAGGCCATTTCTTGATGCCAGCACCATGTCTTGGGACTTATGGCCTCCAGAACATGAGCCAGATTAACTTCTTTTTTATTTTTTAATTTTTTTTTTGAGACAGGATCTCTCTCTGTCTGCAGTCCAGCTGGTCCTGACCTCACTATGGAGCCCAGGCTGGCCTCGAGCACACAGCAATCTTTCTGCCTGAGCCTCTTGAGTTCTATGATTATGGATGGGCATACACCACCAGCTCAGTTTATATGGTGCTAGAGAAGTGAACCAGGGCCTTGGGCTTGCTAGGTGTCTTAGTTACTTTTTTGTCACTGTGACTCAATACCTAACATCCACAACTTAGGGAAGAAAGATTTATTGTAGCTTACAGTCTCAGAGGATCATAGTCCATTCACAGGTGGGTGGCAGGAAAATGGTGAAATCACCTGGCAGGGCTGGAGCAGGGGCAGGGTTAGAGCCAGAGCTCCAGCAACAGAGATCCTCACACCATGGTGGTTTAGAGAGAGACTGGGAGGAAGGATGGAACCAGCTCACACCCCTCCAGGTCAAGTCCACACCTTCGTCCCTTCCAGCCAGGTTCCACCTCCCAACCCTACACAGTATCGGAGTATAGGATCACGAGGCTTTTGGGGAACACTCCAGATCCAAACCACAGCACTAGACAAGTGCTTTAACTGCTGAGCTATTGCTCCAGCCCCCAAATAACCTTCTATCCCATGTAAATTACTCTGTCTGTATATTCTGTTATAGAAGCAGAAAGTGGATAAAGATAACCCATTACCTCCAACCCTCAGAGGGTTCTGCAATACACACCTGTGTTAGTGGGACCTCAGAGAGAGATAACAAAAGGAGAAGAGGTGGCGTGATGGTGATGATTCAGGTGATCAGGGCAGTGCCTGAGAACTCAATGGAAATGGGAGATCTGTATAAGTATTAACTAAATCGTGTCCTTGAGATCTATGAAGATCAAAGACAACTGTTGCACTTAAGCTGCTGTGTGTTAGATGAAGGGGAAAACCAGATTTAGAATGACATTGAACTTTTTTCTTTTGTTTTATTTTAAATGTAACACATAGAATAAAAAGCTTCAACAGTTGTTCTCAAAATAAAAATGTAAAAAGACTAAGGAATGCATGCCTAGCATCAAGACCTGAGTTCAATCCCCAGTCCACAAAGAAAAATAAACAAAAAACAAAACTAATGTTAAATTATTGAGCTTTCCTATAAGTATTCTAGATTTTGTGTTCTCTCACGCCTTTGTTTTTGTTGCTTCTTCCAAAGTAGTGTTTCCAGATGGCGCTAAGCATTGCCAAGCACTCCTGATGTAGTCATCTCTGTTGTGAGAACAGATTTTAAAGCTGACTGTGGCCTTCCACTTGGCAGTTACAGATTTTTCTCCTGTATAAAACAATGCATTTCTTCTAACCACTTTAATTTCCTGACCTTATAAATTTGAAAAATCAATGATAGTAGTCTATGTGGGCATTCACTTAATGTTCAACTATTTCCACCTGACCAAGGAAGCATCTTCCTACCCAGGTGACTAAAGTGGAATTGCTAAGAAAATTAGTAACAAAGACCCACCAGGTCTTAGTGGTCATTCGAGATGGACAAATAACATTTTAACATCCACCTGTGTCCAAAGCTCCTTACAATCCATTAAATATTACAAAAGGAATGTCAGTGGTGTTAGTGTTGTAGAAATAGTAGCTGTTTTGCCTTAGGATTTTAACTGCCTATAGATTAAACTGAAGACGCTGTAGAACAAATGTAAAAGTCAGTAGTTCTTAAAGAAATGATGACATATGCCTGGCGTGGTGGCATATTCCTATAATCCCAGCACTTGGGCGGCTGAGGCAGGAAGATATCCATGAGTCCAAGGCCAGTCTGGGCTCCATAGTGAGTTCAGGATGAAGCTGGGCTGCAGAGCAGGACCCTGTCTCAAAAAAAAAGATAATATAATAGAAGAATCATTATAAAATGCTCACTGATAGGGATGGAAATACATTCACAATGGTCAATTAAATAGTTATTATTTCCCATCATTATCAGTATCATTTCTGATATCCAACATTTAAGCTTTACTTGTGCCAGATGTTGTATCCAGTGCTTTAGTTCCGTTATTATGTTTAATCCTAGCATAGGAAGTATATACTTCCATTCCATTAAAAAATGGTAACAGAGGTATGGAGAGATTAGGTTGCTTAGTCTTATAACAATTAAGTCATGTACAGCCTGCATTCAAACCTATAGAAATGTATGAGTCCATAGCCAATTTAGATAAAATATGACTGACTGTAAGGAAACAGATGCTGGTGAAGGAAGGAACTGGAGAGACAGGAAACTAGTCCTGCAGATCCTAGGAACCTCATCTCTATTTCCCTGGGCTGACACCTGAAGTTCTGTTACTTGCATCTGAACCTATATATTCATTAGAATTAGATGTAAGTAACAAAAACCCCAAACTGATACTTAGTATCTTAGTTGCTTATCTGTTGCTGTGACATAATACCAGACATCCACAACTTGAGGGAGACTCACAGTTTCAGAAGGTCTCACATCCATTCATGGGCAGCTGGCAATGGGGAAGGCAAATAGCAGAGGTCGGAGCGATGCTCGATGCGTTGCAGACACAAGTCAAGGAGGGGCCAAGGGAAGTAGGAGCAATCTGATGCCTGGAGACCGAGGCAAGGCAAGAGCCTTCCCAGGAAGAAGCTCTCACTGTGTTTCTTCTTCCTTTCTTACTTAGTTCAAGCTGCCAGTGCCCTCCCTCACTTCATGTCCACAGGTCAGTAACACAAACCTACAAGCTGTGGCCTGGGGGCCTCCCAGTCTCAATAAATTGACAGAACCCCTCCATATTAAGTCCCAAACATCCACCCCTTCCAGGCAAGCCTAACCTCCTAACACCACACAGTTCCATAATTACTCCACTGCATCCAAACACGTGAGGCTTTTGGGGAATGAACAATATGTTTTCTCTCTCTCCTCAGTCACTGTCCTGAAGAGAGATAGAGCTCAGAAACACAAGGATGAGCTCCCATCATCCATAAGAGGCCTCCGTTTCCTGGCCTTTCAGCCTTCCTTTACTAACATCTGGCTCTGATAGAGGGGGGGCTTCCTCAGGCCAGTCCTCTTCGTTTCCCCCGTTTTTTTTGCTCTGTCTCTGTCTCTGTGAGTTGGCCCATCAAGATCCTGGCAGCAGCCTTCTCCTTGAATAATTTTCTTGGGGAGATGTGATACTTTTGGCTTTGGGAGCTGAGATGCAGGTAGCAATTTCTGGAATGGTGTTGCTTTCAACCTAGAAGGCAGATCATTTCTAAAGGAATATGTTGTTTTAGCCCTTCACTCTTCTATATTCCTGCCTTGGGTACGAAGGTAGGACTCCGGGGAGTTTAGCCATCTTGTCGTGAGAAGCCAACTGATGCAAGGGTAACGAAGGGCCTCCTGCCAGGAACACAGAGCAGAGCTGGGCAGTGCTCAGATCTGTGATAACATGGCAGAGTGCCCCAGTGGGGTCTGGGCCACGCTTAGAAAAGTCCACAAATGGTGTGGTCCTTGTTGTATATCTGATCTTAGGAATAGTACATTTTGGTTATCAGGAGTTACACTTGATTTTGAAAATATACTTTTTGATAACATATATTCTCATGTCTGAGGCAAATTTGTGATCTTAAAGTTGGGTAGTTTTTACTTTTTTTGAAATGTGTACTCATATAGCTTAAAAGTTCAAGAAAGTAGGCGATTCACAGGCTGGATGACTGAGAACAATTTGAAAAAGTAACCTGGTATCCACCATACGCTCTTCCTAACATCTGAGTTAGAAGAGAACTTCTAGTCCAAAGAATTGCGCCAGGGTTTCCAGCCTCCTTGGATGTCCTTGGAGGTACTTCTGGGTCTGTCTTCGGAAGATCTAGGTAGATTGGGTAGATAGACTATTCAGAGAGGACTCCGCTTTCATCTGCTCTCTCTACTAAGTTTGTTACTCCTGCGACAGTTAATTCAGAAGAAAAAGATGGGGATGATTCATGTTACATTAAGTTAAAATTATTTACTTAGTCAATACTAAGTTTAAAATAAATTACTTATTCTAATATCTGATTTTATAAACAAGGAAACTGGTATTCAGCAAAGTTCTATTCACTTGATCAACTGGTAGATTGCAACAATATTTTCCAGTTCCCTCCCTTCCCGTTCCCACTCTATTAATATTACTTATAACAATGAATGCTCAGTTTCCACAGGTCATGAAAGAGGAAATTGCTGCCAAAACTGTCACCTCTGAAAGACTGAATTTCTCAGGAATAGCTCCACATCCAGTGTCTTAGTTACTTCTTTGTTGCTGCGACAGAATATCTGATGTCCACAATTTAGGAAGGAAAGATTTATTTTAGCTCACAGTTTCAGAAAGTCACAGTCAATCCATGGACGACTGGCAATCATGGAAGCACATGGCAGAAGCAGAGGTGGAAGCAGGTCCTCACCACACCACAAACAAGAAGCCAAGTCCAGTCAAGTCAGATGATGTCTAGAAGAAGGGCAAAAGTTGCATATATTTTTCCAGGTTCCATCTGAATCAGGTCTCAGTGTACCACTTCCAGGTTAAACCCCCACCACACACCTGTAATCCAATCCACATGCCTATCTTCCACTACACACCCATACTCCACCCCTCCAGACCAGGCCCCCATCTTCTAGCAGCACTTGGTTCTGTTGATAATCCATAACATACAAATATGCCAGACCTTTGGGAGGTCATTCCAGATACAAATCACAATATCCAGGAACTTTGCAGCAGAAATGCCACAGGACTCTAAACCTCATACACAGAAGGAAAGGACAAAATACAGCTGAAAATTCCAGTAGATGGACTGCAAGTTTGGCTTGGTCAGGGTTCTTACGAGTTCTGTTCTCTTCCTTTAATGGAGAAAATAAGCCTGAAATTCTGAAATACTTCTGACCTTTGCTGTAGAGCCAAATAACTGTAGCAAGTTATTTTTAAGGACAACCTGTTACCTCTCTAATGCTTTCTTTATCATATCCATGTTCTTCAGAGTGTTAAAAGTAGCTTTTCAACTTTATCTTGTATGATCTATTTCCTTATTTTTTTCATCCTTCCATTGCTGGTCCAGCATTGCTTGATGATTTTAGGGTGCCTGCCATGTATTTTATTCCTCTAATGCTATCCAACCTGACAATTTAGCAGAATGGCTTAGATTTTTTGAGGCAGGGCCTCACTCTATAGCCCAGGCTGGTCCTGAGATCACTATAAAGGTTCTCATGCAATTTAATAGCTGTAGGATCTATTGGAATCACCTTGAGTCTCCTGGTCTCCTCTGTCAAATGATGTCTAAGATACCATCCATTTTAAAGAAATTGTGCTTGTTTCCAAGTGAATGGAGGGACAGAGGAGTTAGGTAGTAGGCGATCAGCAGAGTCTGGGGTCCTGTGGTAGAACTCAGGTATGAGGGAGAAGCAGAAAGACTCCATGGATGGGAAGCTGGTCAAGGAAGAGATGGGAACCTACACACTCAAGGGCTGAGAGGAAAGCCATGTCTGTTTTCGTCAAGTAGTAAAGATGACTGAACAGTGAGCCTGAGTGAAACTGCAGACACAGCTGAGAAAATCCCAGCCCTGTCTGCTTCCTCAGAAACTCCACCCCCTCTTTTCCGGCGGGCTCTCTACTTACAAGCAGTTCACCAACCACCCTCCCATTGGCTCATTAATAACGCTCTGGAGGAGGGCTCATCTTCCATTTGTTCAACTATTTCTCACATGTCAGGTCATAAAATCATACTTCTTGAAAATCACTTATTCTGGAACATTGCCTCTCTAAATTGATTTTATGACATTTGTATCTAAATCATTTCATATGTCTTTTTAAAGTTTGAAGGAAGGCAATATTGCATGCCACTTCCTTCCTGGTATATTGCCTTACTAAACACTGTGTGGAGAAACACTTCCATGAGCTAGTCAACATTGTCTTCGACCTTTATGGTTTCTGATACATAATAACTATAATTTATGGTCTTTGATATGTGAGCTTTTCTGTTTATACTTCTATTGTACATTTAAACAAACTTGAATCTGTACTTGTAAAACCCTTTAGTAGTAGAAAAATTATATATGGATTTGTGTTTGTGCGTGTGTGTGTGTGTGTGTGTGTGTAATCTACACATTTACCACATAATTAGACACTTGGTATATTCATGTCCTGTAGGAGATCAAATCTGAGAATATTCAGCCCTTTCTGCTAAGGTTATTAAGATCAAATGGACATCTGCTTTGATTATTTCTAGATAGCTCTCAAATTAGAATTTTCTTCAAAGTGTATTTTAATCTCAAGTATATTTTAAAAATTTTGCTCTTTAGGGAAGTTATATGTAATTGATATAAATGCATGAGATGCATAATACACCTTAGGTAAAACTATTTTTTGTAATCAAATTAAATTTACCATTAAATTTATAGCGTCCTTTCAGTGTTCTACTGCTATAATGTAGCAGACTGGGCAGTTTAGAAGGAAATGGAATTTATTTCTCACAGTTCTGGAGGCAGGGAGTCCAAGACTAAAAGGCAGGAGCTGGTGAGGGTCTTTTTTCTATGTCCTGAATTGGCAGAGGGTGTCGCATGACAAGAGTGAGGGAGTGTGCAGGCTCAGTCTCTCTTCTTATAGTCACTAGTCCCATCAGGGTGGCCCTAACTCTAAATACCTCTCAAAGGCCCTTTATCCAAATATCATCAATGTGAATTTGGAGACTAAATTCCCAACACATCTGTGGAGGGGGAGGCACATTCAAATCACAACATATGGTTTACCTCGTGAGGAACTAGAACTCAGAAATGAGTAAGACTTAATTTCTGTTCTCAAGCAGCTCTTAATCTATCAGGGAAGGCAAATCCTAAGTGCCTAATGCCAGTGGGCACAGTGGATGTAGAATAGATCCCAGAGCTTCGTGGAGAGCTGGATCACTTCTGCACAAAGTACAAGTCGGTGGATGCCGGGCTGAGAGACGCACCGAGGAAGCCTGGAGCACATTCTTCAAGGAGGAGTGCTGGCTGCAGAAGGACAAAGCTCTGCCTCACCAGTCTTGACCTGCTCACTGGGGAATGGAGAGCCCCAGCTCTAGCCTGGTCAGGCCCAGGCCCATGGTTAAGGCCTTGATAAGCCAGGGCTTCCTGCCACGGCCACTCTGCAAGCCCACTTCCTGTTTTTTTTTTCCTTACCCTTCATCAGACACCAGGAAGACAGAGGAGCTTAGTTTTCTTTCATCAGAGACGCTGTTAATTTTTTTGCTGGCTCATTGTGCAGCTGGAACTAGGCCAAGAAACCCATTAAGAGTTTCTCACTGTCTGTAGGACAAAACCTTCTTCTAGGCTGGTTCTCGCCTTGCCCACCATATCGTCTTTGCTCCTTTTGCTACGTTCCTTGGGGCTCCTAAAACACACTACATTCCAGTCTTTCCTTCCATCTCTTGCACACACTCTTCTTTAGGCCTGAAACACTTTCCTTCCTAGGCTTGGCCTGCTGAAGCCAAGGCCTCATCCACCTTCAGTTCTTAGCTTCCGTATCACTTCCTTAGTGAGGTTGCTGGTGACCTCTGAGGTAAGGTAACTCTGGATAACCCAGAATTTCCTGTTCTGTAGCATGGTCAGACTTCCCAGCGGGTGTTCTCTCCCTACCTTTCTTCTGTAAGTTGCAGAAGGAAGGCCCGGCCATGCCTGTCGGGCTCACTCTTGTATTCCCAGAAAATAACTCATGTGTCGATGAATGCAGGGCCAGCATCTCAGACAGGTGACCAGTGCAGTTATGTAGGACTCAGGCTCAGTTAGGTAGCTTGAATGTTCGGCTAATGTTGCAATCTAGAAAATTCTTCAATTTTGAATAAAAGCTCTCATGTTCTCATTTTATGCTAGAATTCTCATATCATGCAGCTCATCTTACACAATAAATAAATGAATTAACGTATTTATTCACCCTTACAATATGTTGAAACCTACTTTAAGGTTTCTGAAGTCTTTATTTGAATAAGATGAAATAATTTAGAAAAATTGTGATATATTATGAAGATATCTTTATGATAAATTTAGCTTTTTTAACATATTGCTTGTTAATAAGAGAAAAGAAAAGCAGTAACTAAAGACATGCACTATCTGTTCTGTTAGATGTATTTCCATTAAAAATTGCATGCTAATTCCCAATCATTTTGAGTTAAAACAAAAACAGGTCGGGGTTCCAAATAATTTACTTAGTCTTCTGTTTGATTCATTATAATTAGAAAGACAGGTACAACTTTAAAAAGAAAGGAAAAAAAGCAGGAAAAATTCTGCAAATAACAAGTGTTCCCTAGACTTATACTTTCATAGGGTGAATGCATACAGATGGGAATAGTTGTATCTGTTTGGGCAGTAAAATCAATGTTAAACAAATCTTAAAGGCAAATGATTCAGTGTATGAATATTTCACTTACAAACTCAAGGGTATCAAAAGAGATCATTTCTGGGCTTTGAGTTGTCAGTTTATGAAGGCAGTCCAGGAGCCTTAGTGCAGGATAGTCTAAGGAGATGCCACAGATGGTGTATTTTACCAACAGCAGAAATTTATTTCTTAGGATTCTAGTGGCAAGAAGTTCAAGATTTGTGTCCCAGCAGATTCAGCAATTGGTGAAAGCTCTCTTCCTTACAGAACGTGTCTCCTTCTCACTGTCTTCATGTAGTAGAAGGGTCCTTGGAGCCCCTCAGCCCTCTTGTGTAAGGGCATTAATTTCATTCCTGAGGATTCCACTTTAATGACTTCATGGCTTCCAAACAACTCCATTTCCTGATTCTACCACCTTGGGGGATTCGGAGGAGGGATACAAACATTCAGATTACAGAAGGGAATTTTCTATTTTTATAAGGGTCTCCCTTAGCCCCCAGCACCACCACTATTAGGTACTGGGGTCTTCACCATCTTTGAATTTATGGAGAAGGCAGTTCATTTCAGGAGGGCACATGAGAAGGTAGATTCTAACACAATGGGACCTGGAGTCTGTATACCAGTTGAGAAGCCATTTTCTCCTCACTCCTTTGTGTTACAAGGGACCAGATGTAGATCCGACTGTGTTGCTCACTTGCTGTGTGGTTTTTCCTTCTCCAGACATCAGCTTCCTTATATGTAAGGCCAGAGGTAGATCAAGGCTTCACATCACCTCCTACCTGTATTTCCAGGACGCCAAGTCTCCACCAAAGGACATCCTGTCCCTGTGCCTGGTAGTATGGAACATATATTCATGCCCCATTTACCACTCTCTGACTCCTCTTGCTACCTTTGTCTGTGGGTCTTGCTATACACACTGCCCTAACTCTCTGCCCATCTTGGATTTACCCACCTAATGACGACTTATCCTCCTAGAAGCTAAGTTTCACCCTCTTAATGCCATATCCTGTTGTGCCCCACATTCGGCACAACCAATCTGCAGACTCTCATTTCTTCTCACAACCTGTGATTTTCTGTACTCTCACTCCCATCATACTGTATTATCATGGTCTATTTTCCTGTTGGCTTCTCAGGAGTCTCAGAGTTCTTTGAGGTTTGGACTCTGCCTCATCAACATCCAGCATAGCTGGTGAGAGATAATATGTGTTCAATCAATATGTGTATAGTGAATGAATGAATAAATAAATAAACAAATAAAGGCTTAAATCTCACAAAATTGTCTTTCAGAAAGCAATTCTACATTTACCTGGGTCTCCTGGTGGCATAGGAGTGAGAAGGGTCAAGCTCACGAAGGTGGAACTGGTGGGAGGAAGATTTTCTACGCTGCTCAGCTGGGACCCTGATTAGCCTGCCTCACTCACAGGTGATTGTGGGGAGTAAGCGCCAGGGGATTCCTTGGGTTTTCCTGGCTTGCTTGCGTTTGCAGAAGGTTATCACCCTGTCTCAGATGTACTAGTCACAGGAAGGAGGGGAAGACATCTCTTCCTACTCAATATTGCTCCTCGTAGACGGCCATGGTCCTCCCTTAGGGGTGCCCAAGGGTACAACACAGACTCAACCATCAGGCTGGAGGAGGAGAGTGGTGCACACAACGGAGGTCATGTGCTGTAGAAACACCGAGTGCCAGCTTTGTGCCAGGTACTCGCTTGCATTGGCCCCCATCCATAGAGTATCCTTGGATCAGTAAGGCCTGACTTCAAAAAGCTAGTAGTCTACTGGAGGACCCAGAGCAAGAGCAGAGCATCAAATAGTGAAATGACATAGGGTAACTTTGTCCCCTTCCCTCAGCACCTAACCAAGCCAAATCTCTCTTTTATAGAAATACCAAGCAGATATCAGAAAAATTTTAAAGTAATCAAGTCCTTAAAAGGACCTTTAGACTTTATAGAAATCTCACAGGTTAAGCATATTTGTCTTCTTTTTTGATGAGAAAATTGAGAGAGAAGTCAAGCGACTTGCTTGAAGTTACTTGAATGTGCAGGAGTGTCTTGGGATCTGTACGGATCAGATCATTGTCCTGATTGCACCTTGTACTTTCTACTTTCCAGCAGGCATGATATTTAAAAAAACCAACTCTAAGGCTTCTGAATGTGCCTTTGAAATGACAAAAGGAAGTTAGACTTGCCACTGTTAAATCCTAAGTATGTTTTTCTGAGCTTTGATTCGTAGACAATGAGATATCCAGGGAGGGCATATGGCATAATAGGAGCAGGTCTCCTCACGAGGGGAGGAAGCGCCAACCTCCAACGGGGAAGAAGGTGGGACAAGATCACGCAGCATAGAGAGTGATCAGGAATGTTGCCTCAGCTGCAGACATGGGTGTGAGAAAGGTGGCCAGTGGCCCACGACACAGGGTCAAAGGAGAGTGTATGCTCTGCCCAAGTCTACCCCAGCATTGGCACTGATTGGCACTGGCAAATATAACACCGCAACTGAGAGTCAGCCAGAATACCAGACAGTTGCACAGATCGTGGCAGCCAGGGGCAGATGGAAAGCAGCACAGCCCAGGGAGAGGAGACTCTGTCCCTCCAGGAGAGGGTACAAGCACAAGGCAGGTAAAGACTTCATCCTGGAGGAAAAAGAAGAGACTGCGGCATGGGCTGGGACTGCCAGGGAGGTTGTGATGGCAAGAGAAGCACCACCGTTCATCGAGTCCCCACCCTGTGCCATGTGATTTTACATGCGTGAGCCCCGACCTTCCCAACACCCTGGAGCAGCCACTTTATAGACCGGGTCATGATTTGCCGGAGGTCTTAGAGCTGATCAGAGGCTGTGGCTGAGGTTGAGTCCGAACAACAGAACTTCCTGACTATCCTCTTCCCACACAGGGTGACCAGGAGCTCACCACGGGGTTTGGGACACCCAGAAGTATACTGTCCAGTTTTGTGGACTTTATGAACAACATTATGAACCCCACCAACTGTGGTACATCCCGGTTCACTAACCTCATGTCCCAAAGTAGAAACAAGAGCAAGTCTGGGCCTATGGGAAGGTGGAGCTAAAAAATACAGCCAGGGCGGGCCAGGCCGGGGAAAGGAGGATGGCCTGGTAGGAAGTGTGGTAACTTGCAATTAGGTGGAAAAGTAAATTACTCAGAATGCCACATACCTCAACCATTCTGAAATGAGTTTACTGTAATTCTAGATAAAAACAAGACGGTCAGAGCAGATGCTCAGAGTCTTGAGGCAGGGTTGGTTTACTTTGTTTCTACAGTTTCAGTATAATTCAGCACTTTCACTTTGCAAAGACAAGGCCTGACCTTTCTGTGGTCTGGAGAAGGCTGACTCAACATGGGGTAACCAGTGGTGCACTTATGACCCGACGCAAGCCTGGTGGCTCTCAGGATCTTCAGTCACCTTGCTTGGGCTTTTGCTACCACCTCTGTAAAACGGTCTGGACCAGCATTGGGGACCCATGTTGGCATAAGGGTCGGGATAGGCCCTTGGGAATTTGGAACATTTTAAAAAAGGAATTGTCCCTGGTTCACTGGGGGTGGCACAAGGTGCTGATGCGTCTTGATTCTTTCCTCCTTTCTACATTGTGCAGATGGTGACTGAAGATGAGAAATAAAAGAGGAAGGAAGATTCGAAAAAAGAGGAAGGGGGATGGGTAAAGAGATGAGGCCAGCAAGGAAGGTCTGTTTTACTTCCTTGGAAATAGTTTGATTCCTTTCAAAGCTCATGCTGGAAGTTCTGGAAAAGAAAAAGCCTGCAGTCTTCCAAATGCCTGTTCATAGGATTTAAAAAGAAATCTGGTTCCATTTTATGATTCCCTTGGAATCGAGCTGCTTGATTATTCCTCTGGTGAAAAACACAGAAGCTTTACCCTCATCTCATAACAAAAGGCAGCAGCCACCCCATCTCTAAGCCCCAGAGTGACAAGTTCAACGTCCTTATCACAAATCAAATCTGCTGCGTACACCAGAAAGTAGTGCCAGTAAGTCAGGTAGAACCAAATTAGATCTGCAGCCTTGGTTTCCAAGGGTGAGAACAAGGGTGTGCTGCCACAGGGAGAGTGACACGGCTCAGGCGTCCTGTGCCTGCACTTGTGGAAGATGGAGGGCTTTGCTGGAGTCAGCGACTGGAAAAAGGGTGATCAGGAAACAGTGATGAGCCGGTGATCTTCAGGGGCAGCCTCGGGAGGAGTCAAATGGGATTATGGTTTAGAATTTCAGGAGGCGTCAAGTGCTTCTGGTGGATTCCCTCCTACTTCTCTGCAAAAGAGGAGTGTTGAATTCTGCCATGGATTAATGGCAGAATGGCAGGAAATGATACGTATTCTGGCTGGCGGGACCCAAGCATCGGCTTAAGCCTGAAGCAGCAGCCTTTGACCTTGATCTTGATTTTGGCACAAAGACCTCAGAGAGGGTGCACCACAGTTCAGAAAACTGCTAGTATTTTGCTCAGTGTAAAGAACCAAGTTGTGTTCTATCAAAATAAAGAATAACAAGAATGAGTAGAGAATGGTAGAGTTTCAAGGCTTTTGATGTTTTTAAAATAATTTTTTCAATAGGTTTGAACTTGCCCCTCATTCCCTGCCACTAGATGAAAAATGTCACATCAGATTAAGTATGGATTTGAGTCTTTGCATCAAAGGACTGAAATTTTTTATCAAAATTATATTTTGGGGAGACCAGCCTCTTCTACATGGTTAGGAAATGATCCTGGGGGCTTATGTGGTACCTCAAAGTGAGGAAGGGGGCCACTTGTCCATTGCTGGTGATCAGCCATCCTTTTCGTTGCTGGTCTACATCTCTGATTGAGACCTTGACCTCCAGACGGTCTCCACTCATGCAGGCCTTCTTTTCTATCTGCAAACTTTGCCATAGAGATTCTTCCGAAGTTTGAGGCTATGGCTTGTAGGATCTAACCTTTACATCCTGTAACCCCATATTCTGTCTTTGTTCTGAAAATCCGATTTTGCCTTTATCCTTATTTCATTCCTGTATCTAGCTGTGCCCACCCTGCTGATGGCTGTTGACCACAGTTCTCCTTTGGTCTTTCTGGGGGTGTCTCCTTCACATTTCCCATGTTGTGATGTCTTCTGCCCAACATCCCTGCACTCCTCAAAGCCAGCTGAGACTTCCCTGGGGGTGAGTCTGTCTAGGGCAAGGCTGGGTCCGCCACCAACAAACCTCTCCCATCATTACTCCTGCCCTTGAGGATTGCTACACTATCTCCACTGAAAAGCTCCTCAAGCTCATTAAGCAGTATTTCCCATAACATGTCCCACATCACTGTCTATGAAAATGGACCGCTAAAGATAAATCAGGTGACCACCACCTCTTATTTTCTTAATTCATACTGAGATATTATAGGTATGTCCTTGGTAAAGGAACCAGTTTTGCGCTGTAAATCATAAAATGGCTTTTTTTGGTATTGTCGTAGGCAGTCTGCAGTGCCCACTTAAGGAAAAAATGCCCTACTGCTGGGAGGCACAGTTGCCTTTGTCTGAAGCGACATTGATCTGACCAGACATGAGACTGTGGATGAGTTACTCTATCTCCTCCTACTCTACAAATCAGACTAATCACAGCATACTGTTTCATAAGGATAAAATGAGGCAACCAAGGCAAAATCCTTGGATTAACAGGTACTAAAACCACTCAAAAGTGACATTACCTTCTAATGCTCGCTTGAGTCATTTCCTGTCTTGCAGTGCACACTTTCTTCGAGATACTTTCCTCTCTCCTCCTCTTCCGTCTCCTGCTCCTCCTTTTCGACTTCCCCATCTTTCTCTTCTTGCTTTTCCTTTTCCCCCCTAAGTGTTGGAGACTGAACTCAGGGCCTTTTCAGTGATCTATATCCCCAGATACTTCGTTTTTAATTTTAATCCAAGATCTTGCTATGTTGTCTGAGCTGGACTCAAACTTATTATTCGCCTGCCTCAGTCTCCCTCAGCTGGGATTATAGGCATGTGCCACCACATCTGCCTCAAGATACTCTTTCTTGACAATAGCTGATACCCCAGGACTCATCATCCTGTGCACCAATTTGGATAACTTTGCTTCCTAATATTACATGATTCTATAATAAATTCTCTGCCATGTTTTTGTTCAGTCCCGAAACCTCAGGAGGGCTTCCTGTGCTTCACTCAGTCACTTCATGTCGTAATGAGATTTAGAAAATCTGTATAATTTTTGAGGGGGAAAAATCAGCTTGCATCTCTCCCACAAAACAGATGGGAATTGAATCAAAATAAGACAGTCTCTTGAAGGACAAAGAGTGCACTTTCTTCAAGGAGGATGCGTTGCTCTGGGCCTGTGCCAAAGTCTAAAGCAAAACCGAGTTACTTCTTTATTTTCTTACATTTTCTCTTCGTCGTCTCACATCTCGGCCTCTTCTGGGTGCAGCCTCCTTTCTCCACCTGGAGGTGGTAGCCCGAACAAACCTAAGATGACAAATTGAGAAACCTACTTTGTTTCTTAATTACAAAGTAACACACCTATGGATTCCATTACAGATGAGGCTGATATCTTCCTTGGCTACCAGCACCATCTGAGGGTGCTTATCAGTTTGCACTTACACATTCACACACACTCAGGCCCCAACCCCACTTAAGACTTCGTTGTGCGTTTGCTTTTGTACAAATTGCATATTATTTTCTTTTCCAGTCTGCAATCTTTGATGACAAGACAGCTTCCGTATTGATTTAAGCGAGTCACACGTCAACCATTTTCAGCCACAGTTGTAACTTCATCTAATCAAAAACATGCCCCAGCTATCCATCATTAATATCATTCATATCTATTGCAATCTTTTCTGATTAGAAAACTTTGCTGCATATCAGATTCTTTTGGGAAGACCTCAAGGCTCTTATGTCTGAGCTTCTCCTTGGGTCAGTGGAGTCAGGATATTGGGGAGGGGGACACCCAGGCATCTGTAGTTTCAAAAGATGGACAGGTATCTCCAATGTGCAGGCAAGTTTGAAAACTAGAAGCTTAGGATGTGTTTGGATCCTGTTCTCAAGCCTGACTCTGGAATTTGACCTTCATGGATGGATAGAATTTCAATAAATTGAGACCGGTGCAGGGAGAGAATGCCAGGCAGAGAGGAGAGAGCAAGACTTCACCTGAATCAAAGTGTCTGGAAGTGCTGGGAGGGTGGGGAATGATAGCTGTGGCAGGTTACTGTGTAGGTTTCTCGTAAAGAGGTCAGTGGAGACTAAGGCCAGAAAGATGGCAAAAGCCTCACAACTCAGGTAATATTTCTAGGAAGCTTTGTGGAAACCTCCTCTTCATGGCTCCTATTCTGGCTGTCTTCTCTATCGTGGCCTCCCTAAGTAGATTGGATTTGAATCCCCGTGCTTGCTCCTTCCTAGAGCTGTTCTCCTGTGCCCTGTAAATCTCCCTCTGCTCTGCTCGTCGCTGTGTGGTAGGCTGGAGCATGGCGATGAGCAGCCATGTGTGTAAACCTTCCAGAGTGTTCTCTGATAAGTTCCCAAAGTCTTGCTCAACAGGCTGGATTAAGGGTGGGGTGGAGGCTCAGACAGGGTCCCGAAGTTTAGAATGTCTTGAGAAAGACATGAGAGCACTCCTTTGACGAGAGGGACAGGTTTCAGGTTGCTTGGCTTTTTCCAGAGGATTAAGTGAAATCAAAACAAAACAGCCCGTGGCATGTGTTGGAGGCATGCATTCCTCAGAAGGTCTGTTTCTGAAAAGATGGACCTCCATGGTTAAAGAATATCTAGAAGGATGCATTTTTACTATTTCTAGACGCAGGGGGTTATGCGGGGAGAAATCTCTGGGAAGGAAGCGAGGCACTGTCATGACCTACAGAAGAAGAACATTTTTTAAGGAACTTTGCAGAGAGAATTTGTTCTGCACAGCGGGTGCTAGGGGCAGGATTGTGGCCCCACATTCAGCTGCTGGAGTCCTAAGCCCCAGCATCTTGGAACACAGAGCTCATGGAGACAGGATCTTACAGAGTTAAGAAGAGGCTCTTAAGACAGTTCCTATTCCAATGCACCTGCTGTTCTTCTAAGAAGAGAGAATTTGAGCACAAATCTGTTCAGGTTACACGTTTGTGTTCAACTGTGAACACATGTGAATACAGACATGCGATGTGTGAGGTGGCTGGGAGAAGAGCACGGTCATAAGCCCCGGAAGGCTGCAGAAGAAAGTGTACGTGCTGATACCTTGATCTCAAACTTCTAACCTCCCGAGTCATGAGAGAAATACTTCTTTTAAGGCCCCAACCTGTATGGTAGCCCTGACAAACTGCTATAGGGTACGTAGAGACAAGTCTAGCTTCTGACATCAGCTGGTAGATTTCCTTTGCCTATTATGTTTTATTTGTGTATCATGAACTCCAAAGAGACTCTGTATTTCAAGGACCGATTTTTTTCTTTTAAAACATTCTAACAATGAGAAAAATGAAGAAAATGAATCTCTTTCCAGGAAGTGGTTCCAATGCTCAGTGTGAGCTTCCTTTGCTGTGGCGGAGACCTTGGAGCAGGACTCAGCCTGCTTTGCTCCACACTGGGGTTGGAAGGAGACAGATGTCTCCACCATGCATCAAACAGTAAACAACTTAATCAATTCCCTTTTCATTCCGCTCCCCTCAGGTCTCTTTAGCCTGGGGCTTCCTCTCTGCCCCCTTTCTCCAGCAGCCCATCTCCCCCACCTCCAAACACACACACCTTTCATGCAGTGTAATTAGCTCTTTGGCATTGTCAGTCATGGGCCTAATGGCCCACAGCTCCCCGGGCTCAGCCTCCTCTGGTTCACCTAAGCCTTCACTCAACCAAAGTGGATCTTTCCTGGGGGCTTGTTCTTCTTCTAGGGAAACAATGGGTGTCCTCCCCTCCTCAGTGTTTGCCTCTTCTACTGGGCAAATATTTGCCACCTTTAACTTATCAATCAGACTTTCCTCCATAAGAAGTAAAAACAACATACAACTTTACCTTGTGGCCAGGGATCTTTCTGGAATTCATGGCCTTCTCTTGGGTGACTCCTCTTGGGATCAGACTTCTTTACTCAGGGTATAAGTGCTGCAGGAACATTTGAAGTGTCCTGGGGTGCAGATGGACCCCTGACATTCGCCACACTCCCCTATCAGAACCTGAGAACCGAAGTCTATGCCAACCGTTTGACCACAACTCACTCAGGTGATACCACCTTGCCGGAGCTCCTTCCCTGCAAGGTCTCTCTCGCCAGAAGACATGTGACAGGATATATTGGATGGTTCCTTTCCTTATTAGCGTAGGATGGCATGCTCCTTCGCCCCGCTGTCATTTCCTGACACAGATTTTCCCTTACCTGAAGGAAATTGGCAAATGATGGCAAAAATCAGTGTAAGTGGGAGTGTTCTGTCTCACAGAGTTCCTGGAAGCTTGTTTCCAGTGTGTGACTTTGTTCCTTGGTGATGATGTCACAATAATCTTGTTTGTGACAAAAATCTCCACGATAGTAGATTAGCAGTACGGGGCTGCCAAGACAGGTGAGTGGCGAGCAGGAGAGGAGCCTCCTGTGAGTGCAGTCCTGGTAGGTGCTAAGGTCACTGCTGATCCACACAAGGCGGAGCTTCATTCCCCACTCCCCTTCTGCAGCTACTCGCCATTTCAAAGTGATCTTCCAACAACCTAGTGCATAAGAAGTACGCCTCAACCTTGGAAAAATGGTCTTCCACTAAACCAGTCCTTGGTGTCCAAAAATTGGGGTCCACTGGATTAGAGAACCTAGTTAATGGTCACCTCTGACCTCTTTGATTTTACTTCTTCAATACTCATCAAGCTTTTAGACACTGTCTCAGGTTCAGGAAATACAATGGAAATGAAAGAAAGTCATTTCCACACGCCTTCCATGACCTCAACATATGGGCACACTCACCCTAGCAGCCCGGCACCTACAAACAAGCCTAGGATCCCATGCCATGCGCACTCCCTCCCCCACACTTCGTGGCAATACTGACACCTACTCCTGAAAAGGACCTTGGCAGTGGAGCCAGGTCAGTCTTCTCTCTCCAACAACCATTGTGAAGGCATCCATCTGAGCAGAAGCTGGTTCTTCTGCCTTACCTGTCCTAGGTGAGAGCCAGACCATCGTGTGAATGTAGCTGGCTTCTCTCAGGAAGCTTCTATCACTCCAAGTCAACAATAAAATAGGAATCACAATCTCTTTGTATTTCCAAGATGAAACCCACTCCATCAAGCAGTGAGGGAGATTATACTGAACTTTTAATGAGACAGTGAGTTGATATTTTACATAATATAGTCAAACAACAAAGTCAGTTAACTCCTTCTTCTGCCGTCAGCTTCCCCTCTACACGTGGCCCTACTCCCTATTTCTGGCGCCCTTCTCTGACTTGTGACTTCTCCAGATATTTGATGTGTCAGTAAGGTCAAGTTGGTTGATAGTGCTATTCGAATCTTCAACCTTTATGAATTTTATTCTGCTGGTTGGATCTGTCACAGAGAAGGAAGTGTGAAAATCCGCAGCTAAGATTGTGGACTGATACCTTTCTTTAGTTAGGTCAGTTTTTTCTCATGTATTTTGAAGCTCTGTGATTAGATGTGGACACGTTTAGGATACTAGGTATTCTTGGTGAATGGCCTCTTATCATTATGAAGTCTGCTTTGTGTGACATTAACATAGCTCTCTTTTGACTAGTGTTTGCACATACTCTTTTACTTTGTATGTGAAACACCTGCATCTTCATACTTAAGCTTCTTAGCTTATAAACAGCATATATCCAGACTGATGATCTCTACTCTTTACTTGAGTTGTTTAATTTACTTAGATTTAATGTAATTGTAGATTTGTTTGGGTTTCAGTCTGTCACCCTCTAACTTGCCCCTCCTGTTTTCTGTTCTCCTACTGCTTAATTTCCTGCCTTCTTGTGAGTAAATCAACCATTTCAATTGTTGTGTTTCATATTTTTGAAGCTATACGTCTTTTCATTATTTTTTCAGTGACTGTACTAGGAGTTACAGTACTATGGTTACATGATCATAGTCTCCATTCAATACCATATTGCTTCTCAAACAACGCACAGCTCTTGAAAGGATTCTTTCATTTAGTGCCTCCTCCACAAGGACACATTACTACGTCAGGCCTACAGTGTGTGTGTGTGTGTGTGTGTGTGTGTGTGTGGAGGGTGTTAGTTCAATCTAATGTACAGTAGTGCTGGCTCTGGGCTCAGTTGTGACTTTCATTAGATCACGACTCTTTTCCAATATCATCCACAAGATGAGGACTTCCCCTTCAGTCCCTGTTCGAACCGAAGTGCCCGTGAGGCTCTCAGGGTCGCCTTATGCTTTGTAGCCAAGTATTCCATTTTCCAAGGTGCAGGTGACTTTTGTTGTTGTTGTTACATAACCTGACTGCTAGGTTTTGGCCTACTGAGAGTTCTTTCTGCCTCTCTCTGCCCTTCTGTACCTTGAGAATCTGTTCCCTCTCTCCCCCTTGGTCTTATGCCAGCCCACCTCAGCCGACTGTAGATGATGCCTTGAATTTGGAAACAGTGCTTTCGAGAGGTCTAGCTCAGCTTATCTGCTTGCTTCTTCCCAGGGTTGCTCTCTCTCTCTCTCTCTCTCTCTTTCTCTCTCTTTCTTTCCCTCTTTCTCTCCCCATCCCTCAACCACATTTATATTAACAATCCAGCTCACTTCTCATTCCTGCCCACAGCACATCCATCCTTTCTTCTCCCACTGTTCATGCTATGGTCTGAACGGTTGTGTTCCACCAAAACCCCTACATTGACACCAAGACCCCAAGGTGATGGTATGAAGAGGAGGGACTCTTTGGGAGGTATGTGTTCGGGAAGATGAAGCTCTCTTGAATGGGGTTAATGCCCTTGTAAAGGAGGACTAAGGGAGATTGTTAGTCCTTTTTAGCCCTTCTGCCGTGTGAGGACCCAGAAGGTGCTACCTGCAAGGAACAAGTCCTTAGCAGACACTGGAGTCTGCAAAGGCCTGGATTTCACACTTGCTAACCTCCAGAACTGTGAGCAATAACCTTTTGTTGTTCATAAATTACTCAGGCTAAGGGATTTTGTTATAATAACATGAACACATTAAGATAGATCACCTTAGATGGAGGCAAAATAGGAAAATCTTAGTACTTTTTTGAACTTAGTTCACCGAGTTTTTTTTTTTTTTCTTTTCCTGACATTCTCAGCTCTAGAATGGGTTTAACAAACTGTCACATCATACCTTTATTGGACTTTGCTTGTTGCTATGCTAGGAACAACTATATTTTGCCTCTCACTACATGCTAACTGGAAGTGAAACTTCTCAAAGTAAAATTTTCTAATACCTTTTTTTTTAACCCTCAGAACTCTGAAATATGTGTGTGTGTGTGTGTGTGTGTGTGCGTGTGTGTGTGTGTGTGTTTCTGTGCATGTGCCTTTGTTATTTATTTTGCTGAGTGCCAGGTAGCCCCTTTTAATGTATCAGTTGTATAAAATGTTCTTATATTATTGCCTTAATAATATTTTCTTTTTTCTTTTCTGTTATCTCTTTTTTTTTCTCTTCTCTAGAATTCCTATGGTTTGGACGCTGGGCCCCCTCTCCAATCTTCACTCCCCCCCACACACACCTATATCTTCTTCTTTTTATCCTATTTTCTTAGGATATTTTCTTCTTTTAGCCTTATCTTTCAATCTTTGAATTTTAATGTTTTGCACATATATACCCAAGAATTCTTTTGGATGTTTTCCATTTTTCTTCCTTCACTTAAAAATATAAATCTTTTCTTGTTTCATGGATACAAATTCCCTGTGAGGATATGAATTTGTGCCACTTTCCAATTGTCTTTGCCCCTCCACCTACACAGTCTCTATTTCTCTTGAGTATCTTTTCCACTCACTTGTTTCTGAAGTCCCTTTGCCAAGTCAGTTTACTCACATGTTGTAATTCTACGTCATCATATATAGTTCAGAATAAAGAACCAAAAGCCAGTTTATTTTGGGGGTTGGCCAAAAGGTGACTCCAAGTGTCAACATTCTATGTCTATTTTTTAATTGAAAATTCTATTTCTCAGGAGAGAAATTCTCTTGTTGCTGCAGGCCTCACTTGGCCCCCTAGAAGCTCCTCCTCTCCTGCTTCTATCCTCTAAGAACCTCCTGGTTTGGTTTCTCTGTGAATTCAACCAGTGGGGGCTTACTCAACTCCTCGGGGTAAAGGTGGGAATCTGGGTGCCTGGCTACCGTGTGTGAAGAACTCCAATCGGTCCTGGTACTCTCAGTCCCCTGCCCCACATGATTGCCACCTGGTTTTTCAGTTCCAAAGCCTTTCCAGATTGTTATGATCGGAATTAGCTTTTTTTCCCCACCTTCCCTTACCTACATCAGTTTTCCATTTTCTTCACCGTTTCTTTTCTACTTTTTCCTTCTTTATCATTTTTTTCTTGGATGTCTAGGAAAAATCTATGGATAACACAGGGAGAAACGAAAAGGAGGCTTTGGAAAGCTCACAGAGGACCAGGCATTTGGGCTGAGTCTTGAGGAATTAACAGTTGGAAGATGGCTGGAGCGTTAGAACATGAGGACAGAGCCTGGGGTCGCACAGGCTGCCTGGGTAAATGGGCCGCAGAGCGATTTAAGCTAAATGCTTTCATCATAGACAGTTCTCAGTTTTGCCTTCTGCTTTCCATGTGCAAGATTTTGGATGTCTCTTGCCCACCACCATCTCCTTTGTTATACTTTGGTAGTTTTCTTAAAAAAATTTTTTTCTAATACTTGATTGTCAGCGTAGAAAAGCCTGGTAGTGGAGCTGTAATAAATGTGTAATGGAGGGTTTTCAGTCTAGGCATTACTGGCATTTTGGACCAATGATGATTGCTTTGTTGGGAGGAAGGACTGGCCTGTACCTTGTACGATGCTTCACAGCCTCTGGGCCTCTGTCCACTACTTGCCAGTAGCTCCTTCCTCCAGTTGTGACTTCACAGCCTCCAAAACTGTGAGCACTAACCTTCTGTTGTTAATAAATTCTCTAGTCTAAGATATTTGTCTGTAGATTGCTTAGTGTTCCTTAGGAAAGAAATAATCCACTTGAGAATCTTGGTTTAATTCATCTTTTTTTAAACTAGATTTCTAGAAAAATAAATATATCCCTGAATGTTTAGGAGAGAGGAAAAAAAGGAGCTTTGGAAGGCTCATAAGGGAACGGAGATTTTCTTGGTATCTTGAAGACAGAAAAAGAGAGAGAAAGATTTAGAAATTGGCACATGAGATTGGTATCAATCAGAGTTAAATTCAAGAAACTACATGGAGATTTGGGCTGGTGAGAGACTGGCTGGAGAGAAAGTTCTAGGTCAGAGAAAACCACGATGAAATGAACACAATGATTAGGATTAAATGTTTTTGTAGAGTCTTTAGGCAGGATGCCTGTGACAGGAAAAAGGCTGCCAAGTTAAAAGGGTAGATTATAAAGCCCTTGAATGCAAAGATACGAAATCAGGACCGCATCTTTGATTTGAGCAATAACTGTGGAAGAGTGAGACCAGTGCTGGGAAATCAGAGTCCACTGCAGTAGTCAGGAATCACGCAGCCTGAGTGGGGCCTCTGGGTTTAGAGACAGGACCTTCAGCTATCTTGATCTTCTCCGTAACTACAGGAACTGGAGAGGAGCCAGGGGTGCGTAGTGCTCAATGAAGTTTACTGATTTTCATAGTTATATATTTAAAGAAAAGGTATGTCTTAATTCAAGGAAAGTACCTCACAGGTGGGAATTCAAGGGGTGGATACCCTTACAACCACACCCATGAAGCAGCAGCCTGTTCTATTGGTATATTGTTAGCTCTGTATCTAATTTTAGCAATTGCCTATGACATAGCATTGATGCTTGAGGTTAAAAAGGGAACTAATACTTCCTAATGAAGACCATTTAAATTTACATGAGAGGGTGAGGTGCTCTGATGGAAGAGCCAGAGTGCTTTCAGAGGGAACTTAGAGGTGTTACCCTTCACACCTCGGTTCTAATCTTAGTAAGAGAACTGGAACTACCCTTTTATCTCAGGGTAGCTTGGGAGATCAAGCTGATATATCTCTCTGATAGCTACTGCTATTTCTAAAAGAAAAGAAAAGTTAATCTAATGGAATCATTTTGTGTTGAGAGAGAGAGAAAGAAACAGAAAGAGAGAGAGGTTGTTCACAGATCTTGGAATTTGGGAGTGAAGGAGGAAATATTTATAGATGAGTACCTTCCTAGAAGTAAAATGACAAATTGAAACTAAAATGACAAACTGAAACAACTATGGTTGTCTCCTCATGGACAGGTAAGGTGGCTCTACCATAATGTCCCAATTCTTTCCCTCTCAATTTTCAATTGCTCCTTACGGGACTACCCTACCCTCTTCGTTAATGAAGTGTTGGGGAAGTTTTGGTGTAACCTGAATACTTCCTGATTTGAGTAAGGTAAGAAAAAAGTACAGAAAGGAGATATGGTTTTGAGAGCAAAGGGAAATTGACTAAATGTGAAAATTTTGGTCAGTACAGTCTGTTGGGAGTGTCTGTTTTAAATTCCCTTGGGCAGAAAGTTCTTAGAGTCACAGGGTACCACATCCTCACATGTAGTGAAGATGTGTTCAAGCTTGGTTTCTGTGTCTCCATGTGGTGCTATCATTTTGGGTTTTTCTTGTCTGACTTTCTACTAGACAGTGTGTGAGCTGACTGGTGCAGGCATAGAAAGTTTCCCTGTCCACAGAGAAAATAATGACAACAAAGTTGGGAGAATCTGGAAATACAAATAATCTTAGCAGTAACTTATTGCTTGAAAAGATGACATTTTATTAGCTGATGGGGCATATGTATTAATTTAGTTTTATATTATGTCCTTTCTCTGAGTTAAGTGGGATAAGACCAGATATATTTTAACAAATGATTCTCAATCCAAGACTGGTGTCTTTTCATTCACACCATCTAACGCAACTGCAATAAAACAAATACTTTCGACCAATTTTTATTTCTGCTTTGCAAAGTTCTCCTTTGCTTTCAATTCAGGAAAAGGTTTCACTTTAGTGCGTTATGCCACGTGAGTGGTGCAGCTCCCTGCCCACTGCAGCTGGGTGGAAATGCAATAGTGCATGTCTGTAAGTTGACCACTATGGATTAATTTTGATATAATATGAGATTATGCTCATAATTAGTATTAATCTCTTATTGACTGCAATGATAGTGTTCCCGTTAAGACAGGTGCTGTTTTCTGAAAGCTATTAATAAATAAAGCAATTCCTATACGAATAGCCTTGGGAAGAACAGAACAAATGTAGACAAGCTTTGTTGCAATCGATAATTGCTATTTTAATGTTCACCCAGTTGCTTGAAGGAGAACAGTCATTGGGTGAATGAGCTGTAGGATGAATCCCCAAATTCCAACATGGACTCAATCTCTAATTTGCTAACCATTTCTGTATTTTAGCTGGGTCGAGGACAGTAGCTGAAGGTGGGAGATGTCAGTGGGAGTGGTGGTGCTAGATGATCAATTTCTTCTTTTGTTCTTTTTAAATTCTCTAAATGTTACCATTCACTAAAGCCAGTAAGCCTCTTGAACTATTTAATACTTGTTCTTCTGGTATAGTGGGAAACTTGTAGAGACTGTGTCTTACTTTTCTGCAGCCTGGAAGATTGAAAGTACTTAGGCTCATTTTATGAAGCCTGTGATAGGTTTTGGAGGGGGTCATATTGGGAACTGCTTTGTGGGACTGTTGGGAAGGCTCAGACACCAGCAATTATGACGGCCAGGATTAATGGCGCATTTACCTCCTGAGTGCCTCAGGTATGTTCATTCATGGACTCCCCGAAGGTCCCTCTTTTATTGATGCGAAAACTGAAGCACAGGGATGTTAAGTGGCGGAGCCAGAATTTAAAGTCAGATTGTTTGATGCCTACATGCTAACATCACAAGTCCTCATGAGATGTTTTTCCAGGGTAGACAGAGAGGGGCATGTCCAATAAGGACACACATCAGCCAGGACAGAACTGTGGAATAAGGAATCTGAAGAATTTTCACAAAAAAGTGGCCAGTTATGAGAAATTGGGAAGAGAATAGGACATTTCTTATGTTTAAGCAAGATGGCAATTTGGGCTGTTTTGGGAGCAGTAAGAACTGGGGAGGCTTAGGGTCTCTGAGTCACACGTGCTTTGACACCTGAACAGGACTACTCATTTTTAAGCTTTGCACAGGAGTGATGGTGATCAGTGTAGGATAGTGATCCTGCTCACATAAGCCTTTCACTCACCTAACAAATGTTTGCGGAGAGTCTGTGGTTCCATTTGCACCAAGTGGCTCCACGAAGCTGAGGATACTGCAGCATCCCACGGAAGGGGTGGTGTCCCGGCCACTCAGGTCTGGGGGTGCTGGCTGCCTGTTGCCGTCTTAAGGAGTTCAGGAACTCAAGCTTGCCTTGCTCTTTTCTCAATTCTGTTAGATCTGGTGTTCCAGCAAGTTTTCTCAAGAGTTCCAGGTGTCACCACCAGCAGAGGGAGGGAATGGTGGTCCTTGGCAGAGCTCAGACAGAGAGGGGTGCCTAAGCTAGGGGCACCTTGCCCATGAGAGTCCGAAGGGGAACAGTGATGCAAGAAGAATTTAGAATGACCCACCTTGCCCTAACACAGGTTTCAAGTTCTTCCCTCTTACCGCTCGTGTTTTGGTTCCTCTTTATTTGACAGCAGAATTTGGCCTGATAAGGAAATGCTTAATTTTAATTTACCCCACACAGTGCCGATCTTTATATGCTTGGCCACAAATACATTAATTTGATTCTATGACTTGCACCCAATCGCACCAGCGGTGAGCACCACGTGGGGGTCACTTCTCTTTGCCTGCCCAGCCCACTCCCTGCCATCTTCTCCCCATTCTTACCCTGGAGGCAAGTTGTGCAGAGAGTTGAGAGCTCTTCTCGCCCTCCAGCTTACGCTGGGGATCAGGCACCAGACGGCACTGGCTGAGATAAAGATGAGATGTGAAACAGGGGTCGTGAGGTGTCAGTGGCTCAGTTCATCAGTTCGTCCTTGAAAAGCCACAGCTCTGGTCAGACAGCCCCTTCTAGAACTACAGTTGCTGTCTTATCTGGGTTCTTATGCCTATCCCTCTGACTTTTCATGGCTATGAATTAGCACTGTGCTTAGATACTTGAATGTTAAGATACCATTATAGGACATAAATTATCATCTAAAAACTATGTTGTTGAAAATATTGTAAGAAGAATAATTATGGCTTGGAACACGGAGATGGTGCTTCATTGTTCTCAGAAGGAAAAGGAAAGAAAGGGGAGAGCCAATTAGGCACAGAGAAATGTCACCGACTGAAGTCTATGAGTCAAGTCCCTTTGTACGTATCAATTCACTCCATTCAACCAGTAGTCCGGTCCTGTGGGGTCTGTTTTTATTTCTATTTTAGAGATTATGGACTTGCCTGTTCTGCAGTTAGTAACCATTGCTGGTTACGTGGCAGAGCCTGGATTCCACTGCATTCTTAAGAGGAGCTAACAATTGGTGGTTCTTCCCTAGGCAGTTCCTGGGAACAGGGTAACCTTTCCTGGCACTGTCAGACTAGGAGAGAAAGGAGGCTGGAATCTCACAGGTTATCATATTCCATATGTCATATTATTTCCTATTTGGGCAGTGAGTAAAGACAGTGAGAATGGGCCAGGGTACCAGAATGAGGGAAGAACACCAGGGTGACTAATGCAAGGGTCACGACGTGAAGTCTTAGACTGTTTTCTGTTGCTATAACTGAATATTACACATTGGGAAATATTTTTGGGTTCATGGTTATTTTATTTCCTGAAATTATTTTTATTAGTATATAATATTTGTGGTACATAATAACATTCAGTTTGAGGAGTTGGTGCATATCCACATCGCATCTTGATCATTTTTACTTGTATTCCTCCCTTCCCCCTTGTACATCCCTTTTCCATCTCCACAAAATGTTTCTTCCTGTTTTCATCCATCACTCTTATTTTGATCTTTTACTTTCTTATACTTCGTTTTCTCGTATTAGAAAAATCATGTGGTATTTAACCTTCTGTGTCTGATTCATTTGTTAAGCACGATGGTCTTAAGGTGCATTCATTTGTGTACAAATGACTCAAATATATCTCTCTTTATTGCAGAGTGGTGCCCATGGTATATATATCAACATACTGCTTCTGATTTATCCAGTCATCTGCTGATAGACATATTGGCTGCTTTTAAGATTTAGCTATTGGTATTACGAGTTGTGCTGTTATAAACATAGGTATTATTCTTGTATGACAGCTTTTACTGTTTTTGAAATACACCCAGAAGAGAGATAGCTGAGTAAAATGAAGTGTCTATTTTCAGGATTTTTTTTTTTTAGAAACCTCCATACTATTTTCTATAATGGTTGTACCAGTTATAGTTTTACAGTCCCACCAATAGTGCAGTAGATTTCCATTTTCTCCATAACCTCTCCACTCTTTATTTTATTTTATTTAGTTGTTTAGCTCTTGTTAAAAGCTATCCTTTCTAGGGTAATACAGATCCTCGATGGTGTTTTGACTTTCAGGCTCTAAAGGCTAAAGATGTTGAACATTATTTCATGTATTTATTGACTGAGGTTTATCTACCTGAAGGATGGGAAGGTCCAAGAGCCTGGTGCTGGCAATCTGGTGAGAACCTTCTTGCTGTACTATACCGTGGCAAAATGGGTTGGGACAAAGCAAAGCTCAGAGATTAGAGCTCTTACCTAGCATGTGTAAGGCCCTGGGTTCAGTTCTCCAGCAACACATAATTCCTTGGCATGGTGGCACACACCTGTAATCCCAGCACTTGGGAGGCTGAGACAAGAGCGTTGCTGTGAGTTTGAGGCCAGTCTGGGCTACATGGTGAGTTCAGGACCAGCCTGGACTACACAGGAAGACCCTGTCTCAAAAGAACAAAAACAAAAACAAACCCAAGAGAGAGCACATCTCAAAACAGAGTAAATGCACCAGCTTTGATCTCTCTTCTGCATCTCACAGAGCTATGAATGCTGTTATGAATGCCCGGCCTTTATGACCTTTATGACTTCATGAGGTTCTGATGACCTAATAAAGGCTCCACCTCCAAATAACATTAAGATATGAGTTGAGGGGTTATATTTTCAACTTTGGGGGTGAAAGCCAAACCGTAGCAGTGGGCAAGCATTGAATACCAACCTACAATACACATAGTCTTCTAGGATCACCATGCTTACTTTCAAGGATATCGAAAAATGAGAGGCAAGGTCTTCAGATCTTTGTGACTGATGGAAACCACGAATGCAAATAACTCCAGGATATCAATAGCCCCATTGGTACCTGTGGCTGCCAGGCATGCTTTCTGTTTTAGGGGCTTCTTACTGAGAGGGTCTTTTCATTGGGAAATCATTTCCCTTTAGAATCAAGGGGTAAAAAATGGTTTTCTGTTTTGAAAGAGGAATTACAAATACATCGCCATTGTGAATCCATGGTGATTTTCTAATGATAGCACCTGGAATTATAACTATGTGGTAGAGACTAGCAAGGCTTTGGAATTAAGCAGAACTGAGGTCAAATTCCGTCTCAGAGAGGAAGTAAGTTAGTTTACATAGCAGAAGCCCAAAACTCAAAGAGATCAACAAAATTGAAGCTCTAATTTCTGAGACACACGGCTGAGACTGGGACAGCTGCTCTGTGCCACATCCCACAGCCAGGGTCCTTCATCTTATTAGTGCACTGCCTTAGTGACTTATTCATTGCTTATTCATCCACACTTAAGGGAGGAAAGATTTATTTTAGCTCACAGTTTCAGGAGGTCTCCCCCAGTCCACCTGAGACTACCAGGTTCACTCATTCACTGTCTCAAGAATCCGATCAGAGAGATGAGTTTTAGTGTGGTAGGAAAGGAATTTATTCAGTGTGGCTATCCCGGGAAGAGGCAAGGTGACCAGTGTCCTAGGCCCTGTCTTTGAGATAGATAGGAGCTTCGGGATTACATGGGGGAGGTAGGGTGGAAGTGGGGGACAAGATGTGTACATCGTCAAGCAGTCGCCCTTAAACCATGGTCTTGTTAATAGTTACCTCAAACTTGCTTCTGTGGGGTCTTGCTGGTGACCAGGAAATTATTGTTGCTAGAGGAGGTCAATTTGGTTTCCACCGTGCGATAGCTGCTACTCCTTGGAGAGGAAAAGGCAACCTAAATCAGCCACACGGCGCAAGTCTGCAGGTGCCCTGCTCCGGGGATTCGGGATAAGCGGGGAAAGACAGAGAGAGCAGGCCAGAGGGACAAAATGGAGTGGGTCAGGATAAGGAGTCTTCCTTTAAATCCCTAATTTTAAAGAATCCCTTGGTATAAATTAACTTCTGCATCTCCATTTTTGCTTCTCTGTAAGGGGAATAATAAAATTCTACCTCATAGAGGTGATGTGATGACAAAAGGAGTGTGTTCAAAGTTCTCCATGCCCGTGGAGGTGGCTGAGGTTGCCGTGGGCCCGAGGCTGAGAGCAGTTACAGTGGCCCATACTCGGTACACCAGAACCCTGAGCCATTCTTCTGCCATCTAAGCTCCTATCTGAATACTTGACAGGCCGTTCTGGTTAGGACTGTAGGATTTAGGGACCAAAAATTTATGTACTGACAATGAAAGGTGAAAGGTCCATTCTACATGTTCTGTAGGAGAAAAGAAGTAGCAGTGGCTGTGGTCTTGCCCCCAATCACCAGCCCAAAGGAAAGCATGGAAGAAGTGGGGAGCAGGCCTGGGTTTCACCCTCTGGTGGCTTGCTGCCCAAGGTCCACCTTTCATTTCCTACCACCCTGTGTCTACCTGCCATCTGCCATCTCTTCACCTGGTGATTTTGCTTCCATTCCCCACAGCTTGGCCCCTGTCCAGCCCACCATGGGAGCCAGACACATTTGCACTGAACTTAGCAATGAATTATGATTAGAACATAATTTTTACAGTAGCCCAGTTTGCCTTCGGCTGGCTTTGTTTTACGAGGCTGGCTAATAATGCAGGTGCTAGCTCTGATGGGAGGGAGAGGCATCTTTCTTCCGCAAGTATGGCTCAGAGCCTCGTAGAGAATGTGTGTGCACTCTGATGTGGCTAATCAATTTTATAAGGTGCTATAAAATACTTGTAGCTCTGAGCAGCTCCCTGAACCTCTCTGAGAGCAGTTTGGGCTGCGGTTTATAACACCAATTCTTCCATGCAGGTTGCCCAAAAGGCATTCCTGTGTAGTCACAGGTTTGCTGAACACTGGCCACTCGGAGTCAGTGATCATTTGAGAGGGCCTACTGTGCGCTGAATGCTTTCATAGTCACCAGCTCTCAGACCTTTGCAGAACAGCGCTGTCATCCTCCTTAATGGAAAAACGCAGCACAGCTGAGCTTTGGAGATCCGTGGGGATTCTTAAGGCATTATTCAAGATATTATTTTCTTGCTCTGATTTGTTCTCCTCCTGGAAAAAATTAGCTCGTTAATTCCATCAGTCCATCTGGCTGAGAAGTCCAAGGCAGAGGAAATGTGCATATATTTTAAATCGACAGGGGTTCGATGTTCTTCTTTTTGGCTGCAAATGATCAAAGAATTCCTCAGCGGCAAGGGTTCCATTGTAACCAAGGGAGATGCTAGTAAAAGCTGTGAAAAGCTTTGTCTTTATTTCCACCTCTGCTTCCTTCCTTCTCCCTCTCTGCTTCACTCTTCTGTCTTGCTTCCTGCCCTTTCTTTCTCTTTCCTCTCTTTATCTTTGCCTTCCCTCTTTCCTTGGATGTGCGTAAATCACCGTGACTGCAATAAACAGACTAAAGGCTTGGGGTTGCAGTGAACTGAGATTTACAGGTCAGAGCTAACCATGGGTTTGTTCTCACTGCAGTCAACTCCCTCGTTGCCCTCTGCCACAGCGAGGGGAACTTAACTTAGTTACAGAAACGAATTCCTCTCCGCCCTGGCTCGCCACAAGGAGGTCCTCACACCGATATGCATCGCTTACAGTAGAAACTTTAGTTATTTCAAATTGATTCAATATTCCTCAGTTCCATCTGGAGAGAAATTTTAATGTAAAACAAAGGCAGCTCTGGTTTCTGCATAGAATGAGGGCCATGTGTGGGATTGAGACCATTTCTTTCCAATACAGTTTGTATTCTGACAACAGCTCTGGGAATCTTCTTTAGCGATCGCAAGAAAAGCTACTTCGATGCAGCACGGACATTTCCCTCCCCAGATTCTTGGGTTCTTTTAGGTGAATCTTAGCTACTCAAATCTAACGAAATAATGGGTTAAATGCAATACCTACACATTGCCATAACCTGTTGCTAGGTGTGGTTTCAAAATAGTTTTTACTTCCAATACATATCCTTTGATAATAAAATAACACGGCTCTTCCAGTAATTAGTAATGCCTTTCAACAATTGCTTTCAGAGAAGGGATTGGCATAATTCTATGTGTATGGTTATGTTTCATATTAGACTGTGCATACAGATACAGAGAAGATATTATGAACATGAAGAAATATACTTAACAGCACTAAAACAACACTAGACGTAACCAAGCCTAACCAATAAGCCTGATTGCTTTCCATTCTCTAGTTGAATTATAAAACAAGATTCCCCAAACTCTGGCCCCTGTATTTTTAATGGCTTATTTATAAGAGAAAAATGTGTTATTTCTTCAAGAAGGTATAAAACAGAGCATAAAGATTCTGGTAACTTGACAGAACTTCAAAAGTTCTCATCTAAACTCATAGATATTGGCATTCAGTGTTTTATTTTTTACTGAGGACATAAAAAGGCTTGTTCTGTGGAACACAGTCCTTAAGGTATTACTAGTAGGAGCCAAGTGGAGAAAAACATTGCACTTTTTTAATATTAAAAAAGTTTCAGGAAGTGTTCATAATCTAATTTTAAAGGGAAGAAAGCAAAATGGAAAACCACCATAAGCCAAATTTTGTAAAAACTGGAGAGAATTTATATGAAAAAAATTGAAAGTATATGCACTAAAATGTTAGCATTTGTTTTCTCTGGGTATTGAGATTACTTGCTGGTGATGTCTGGTTTTTCTATTTTTTTGTACCACTGTCAATTTCTACAGTGCAAAGTTCAGGGAAAAGTTTTTCTTTCTTTCTTTCTTTCTTTTTAAAAGAAAACACAAAGTAAATTAATGCATTACCTTTTCTACCAATAAAAATGAAAGAGAAAAAATAGAAAAAAAATTTCCTTGTAAAATTAGAGCTTTGAATCTTTCTTTCTTTCTCTTTTTCAACAGCAATTTTTCTGTAAAGGGCCAGATACTAGATATTTTGTGCTTTGTGAGCCATACAATGTCTGGGGTTACTGTTGTGCTGCTGAGGGGCAAAAGCAACCATAAATTTTATATATATATATATATATATATGTGTGTGTGTGTGTGTGTGTGTGTGTGTGTGTGTGTGTGTGTGTGTGTGTCTGTGTGTAATATATCAATGGGCATATCTATGTTTCTGTATAACTTTATGTATGAAAACTGAAATTTGAATTTCCTGTAATTTTATATATTATGAAATACAATTCTTTTGACTTTTCCTCCCCACTATTTAAAATTGTAGCAATCATTTACAGCCTATAAATAATGTAAAGAAAAATAGTAGGCCAAATTTCACCCTCAGGCCATAGTCAATCAGCCCATGTACTCAATTCTATTTTTTCATGTTTTCTAGAAAATTAAAAAATAAAGATTTAATTAAGATTTACTAAAGATACTGATTGTTTTCAGTTTTCTTACTGTAATATTTTAATAGTGCCAAAAATTGAATGAGTGTATCTGCTTAGGTCACTCTTACTGTAGGACTTTAATCTTGTGAGTAGGAGCCAAGTGGGGTTCTGCATGCCTCACTGAGACTAGATCTGAGGGGTCAAGGTCTGCACTAGGTTAGAAGGCAAGTCATGCTAAGGAAAGGGGAAGGGGTTTTTCCTAGCAAACTTGATAATGTCAGAGCCATCAGTAGCCCCGCAGCTCAAGGTACCTGGTGAGGGTCTGAAGATGCACCTTGCAGGGTTGGAGCAAAGTTGTTCAGAAGGCTGTATATGTTTTTTTAAAATAACATTTGTTTTTCTTTATTTTTGAATATGCTCTTTTATCCTCATTTTATTAATATGTATATATGCAATGCATAATGTTTACATTGAACTTGAGTATTTTGTGCACATATATACTATCAGCATTACAAACCCTTCCCCTCTTTCTTTTTTGACCCTCCCATGCCCTCTTCCCCCCAACAGGCTGTAATCAGCATCTGATATGTGGTACTATTTCTCCCATAGCCAGGATTTACAGTTACAGGAATAAAGGGACGGGAATTGTAGTAATAAAGTTCATCTCCCCAGTGACCCACTAGGAGAATTTTTGCTTCCCATTCTCACGGTTTTACACTCTGCAGGTCGAGTAACCTTAGTTCCAGAGAGAGAAGGGCCCATCCCAGGTGACCTGGAAGCTAAGACCTCCCCCAGGTCATTTTGACTTCCTCATGCCTCTAAGCCAACAAGCTAAAAAGACAGTTACCGTTTTTGCAAAGAGGATTGATCCAGACTACCTAAGGGAAGCTTAGGATTGTATTTAGAATACAGGATAGGTTTTAGGCATCTCCTAGTATTACCATACCCTTTTATTAAGGCGAATGAAAATCTACTATAACCCAATCTAAGAAAAATAACCATTGGCCCATAACCTGCAAGAATGAAGGCATAGGTCACTCCACCAGGTAAAGAATGAAGACCTCCTGAGGTGCTTGCTGAAGGCCAAGGTAATACAGAATAGATGACAGAATAAGGTAGTTACAAATATCAGTTATAACTGTGTGACCAGTTACAGAAAAGAGGCTTGTAATTAGTATTCTTTCTATGTTGTCAATGTGATTATACATATCTGGACATTTATTAAGCAGACATTTTGTTTTCTTTCTCTGTAATGTAACACTGATTGACTCAATATTGGTACTTGTTAACTATACATTATAATATTTAAGTTATGGGAATGTCAGAAGAGTAATTATTCTCCCAAAGAGAAAACTCTTTTAGTCTGGGGAGGAAATTAGTGTATTTCCATTTGTATGCAGGGCAGTTGTATTTTATTAGGTGTAATTATGAATTTGGCTATTATATTTGGAGATTAAGTATGGTTTAAGGACATGTGTCTAGTTGTCAAGTTGACAAGGACAGATAAGACCTCATTGTGGAGGTCTCCCCTTTAGCCATTAAAGAAATGCAAATAAAATGAAGACTGAGGCTCCACCTTATTCTAGTGACAATGGCTTTTATCAAGAACTCAAGAAAAACAAATGCTGTCAAGGTTTTGGGGAAAAAAAAGGAACCCTTCTACACTGGTGGGACTATAAAATGGTACAACCATTATGGAGAGCAGGATGGAGATTCCTCAAAAAATGGAAAGGAGGTACCAAAGATACCCATTTGTCTTCTGGGTATCTTTCCAAAAGAGTTAATGACATCGTACAACAGGGACACATGCATATCTATGTTTATAGCAGCACAATTCATAATAACTCGATCCATAGATGAGCAGATAAAGAAAATGTGCCATATATATATATACAACAGAGTACCATTCTACCATAAAGAAAGATAAATTTGAGTCATTTATAGAAAAATGAATGTACTTGGAGCCCATTATGGTTGGGAAAGTGAATCAGACATAGAAAGTTAAGTATCATATGGTTTCTCTAAGATAAGAAATCAAAGTGTAGAAAGCAAAAGAACAAAATAAGAGTGATGGAAGAACAAGGCAATTGTCCCCTGGCAACTGGCGGCACTTTCCTTACTGCTATGACTCAGAAGTGATTCAATGTTGGCACCTCACTGGTTTAAAAAAGGTGTTGTTTCTGGAAGAAAGGCATAGGGAGCCAGCGGCCATTGTAGTTCTATTTTGTGGTTCCTCAGCGTGGCTCTTGTCAGCTGTGATGATTCTGAGGTGGGAGGGAGTAAGTTGTTTTTTTTTTTTTTACCCCAAGTATTGGTTTTGTTGATGGCTGGCTTATTCTTGGAGTTTTTTGTTATGGCTGCTTTTTTTTTCAGTTCTGACAGTTACAATCAGGGCTTTGGCATTGAGCTACACTCCCAGCCCTTTCTTATCTTCCCTTTTAAGACAAGTTCTTGCTAAGGACTAAGCTGTCCAGGCTGGGCTGGGCTCGAACTTGAGATTCTCTTAGCCTCCTAAAGTGCTGATATTACAGGTGTGCACCATCTTGCCACTGCTTTTAGTGTTTTTTTTTTTTTTTTCTACAGAGCATACAGATTCATTAAAGCCCCCTCTTGCAGTACTGAGAGTTGAATCCAGGGCCCTATACTTACTAGACAAGCCCTTTCCTACTGAGCTATATCTCCAGCCTCCAAACCTCATCTTGACAAGATCATGATAATTGAGGAGATAGGGACAGTGGATGTCTGGGGGAAGTCTTAGTTACTTTTTTGTTGCTGTGACTCAATACCCGACATCCACAAAGTTAGGGGAGGAAAGGTTTATTTTAGCTCACCGTTTCAGGTCACAGTCCATTCAGGGGCAGCCGGCGGAATTTGAAGTACATGGCAGAGGCAGAGGTGGAGACAGCTTCTCATGACATCACAAACAGGAAGGCAAGTTGAGTCTAGTTGAAGCTAGTCCTAGTCTTCCCAGGAAGGCAGGAGGCAGCTTATACATCCTTCCAGGTCTCCTCCACCCAGTGATCAGCCCCTCCTGCATCCAGGTGTGGAAGGTGTGGCCACTACACACCATTAACCCTAATTTACATGCCTTTAATCCTAACTTACACATCTTTAATCTTAATTTACATGCCTGTAATCCACCCCTCCAGATTAGGCTCCAATCTACCAACAACACATGGTTCCATAGACAATCCATTAACATTTAAGTACATGAGACTTTTGGGGGACATTCCAGAACCAAACCACAATAGGACAGAATATAATTATGAGACTAAATTCCATAAAAACCAACATGAAGGACAGATAAAGGAAAGCAGAATGTGTACTTCAAACAATCTATCGGTAAGCTAATTGCAAACAGTTTATTAAGTATTTATAATCTAGATCTCTATAGCTTCAGGTATATTTTATTTACTGTCTATGCTTATCATTAGACAGACACAGTGTTTTTCCAGAGCTGAAGGGGGCAGTGGAGAGAAGTACAGGAGAATAGTAAGTGAATGCTTGTAAGTTGTGTGCTTTCTTAAGCCAAAAGAATGGGCTTGGATGCAGGGCCTACCAGGATCTGCTTGGGGCTGGCACTGGAGATGTTAAGGACATACCAAACTGTTACTTCTTGTAGGCTGAGTGTAGTCTCTTGATGGCTGACAAAGAGCAATACTTGTCATGGACAAAAGGAATTTCCACTTAAAACTACTTAGTTTTTCTAGAGGTCAAAACATTTGGTAATTATTTATCTCTGGAATCACAAGTGGAAGAATTTCACTTCTTTTATCAATATTGATTTTATAAAATTTGTAAAATGAGGTAGTTGTGTTATTCACTCAGCTTTAATACATCTATTACATTCTAGGATTTTTAAAAATCTGATGACACTGACCTGAAAGAAGTAGTCAAGAAGGAAAATAGAGATGTGTGTATGCATGTGTGGGTATATGTGTGTGTAGGTATAGATGTGAATGAATGAGACTTGCTGCTATATAATAGATGAAATATAATCTCTGTGAGTCAGATGAAACAGAAGTTCAAGTTCTAACAAACATTTATTTGCTAAGTGGTATGAGGCAAATTTGATGACATCAGTTTCTCACCTGTTAAATAGGTATATACGTTACTCCTTAGCATAATATTCAACACTAATGCAGAGGAGGTACTGAATAAATGTAAACTGTTTTAATAATAACTATCCTTTTAATAATAAAGTCAAAAATTTTTATGGGCTCCACAGCCCATTAGTTTTAGAAGTTCTGTAGCTTTGGAACATTTCTCTTGTCTTCAATTTGGCTAGTGGATTTTTACACCTGTTAATTTTAGGTTCAGAATTCCAGATTTTTAAATAAATATAGATCTTGTATTAGTCTGCTTTCTGTTGTCATGACCAAACTACTTGAGAATATCAACTTCCAAAAAGAAAAATGTATGTTGGCTCATGGTTTTTGAAGTGTGATCCATGGATGGCCAGTTCTGTTGCTTGTGGAGAAGCAGAAGCACCAGGTGGAGTGGCATAGATGAGGGGCACTGCTCACCACATGGCATCCAGGAAGCAGG
Organism: Ctenodactylus gundi; assembly: GCA_004027205.1. NCBI lineage: Eukaryota > Metazoa > Chordata > Mammalia > Rodentia > Ctenodactylidae > Ctenodactylus > Ctenodactylus gundi. The sequence goes on along the minus strand of PVKB01001733.1, from coordinate 151,785 downwards.
AAAAATGAGAGTCAAAGGGCACAGGTAGCATCCCTAGAGCTGCCCCATGACCTACTCCCTTCAATTAAGCCCCTCCTCCTGAGAGGTCCAATCAACTGTGACCTCATCAGTGAGTCTATCTGTTGATGAAGTTAGTGCCCTCAGGATCCAGTCACTTCCCTGAAATCCAACTACGCCTTCAATACAATGAACCTTTTAGGAGGATAGTTTAACTCCAAATCATAACAGACCTTATGTCATGAAGGTTGAAAAAACCAGAGATCCAGACCCTTGGGTCATGGACGTGACAGTTGCCAAATCCATTTTGAAATCATTCCATATCTTGACTGTTTTTAATGTCTAGTGATGCTACTGTTTAAGAAAACTTGAAGTCATTAAAGTCATTCTCATGGCCAAATTGAATGAGTGAAAAAAGTATTTACTGTGGGATCTTTACTTTTAGGCAAGAAAAGGCCCCAGGAACACAATTTGGTTAAGAGTTCTGGGTTCCTGAGCTAAAGGGCAGAAGACTAGGCTGGAGAGGGTAGAAGAAGTAGGGAAGGTAGTGTGAAGAGACAAAGCCAGAATCAAATACCCCAGTGAATAGGCCCCTGGAGTCTTACTCCAAGGAGGCTGTGCTGGACTGATGGATCATGAACTCAGGATCAATGGAAAATATCAGCAAGAAGATAAGAGGTCTAATCTGGAGATAAGAGAGAGGCCCACAGAAACACCTTGAGATGTTAAGAAATTGTTGTTAGATACCTCTACCTCTGATACCGGGGATGGGGCAGCTGAAGTGAAGGAGTTATTGAGAGTATTCGAACTGATTCTCACACCCTCCCAAATGCAAACAAAACCTGACACTACTAGGTAGTAAGGAGGTCTCAAAAATTTTTGCCTGATTAATTAAATTAAATTAATTTTAGACAGGGCCATTGCTCTGTAGTCCAGGCTGCCCCTGAACTCAGTATGTAGTCTTAAGTTGGCTTTGAATGCATCGCAATCCTCCTGTTTCAGTGCTGTGATTACAGGTGTGCACCACCATACCCAACTTATATGGTGCTGGGGAACCCAACATGAGTCTTACGTTTGCTCGGCAAGTGTTTTAACTACTGGGCTATGTCCCCATCCCCCAATTTTTATTTTTCAATGGTTAAATTTTACTATTCAATGCCCTAAAATGAATGAAGGTTCTCAACCCTAGTGGTACCTATGTATCATTTGAGTAACTTTACAGAAACATCGATACTTGGGCCCAAACCCATGACAATTAACTGGAGATGGGTGAGGTGGGTCTAAGAAAGGTACGCTTTTGACTCTTTCCTTTCCCAGTAATTATCGTATATGTCCAGGATTGAAAACCACTGGCCCCAAATATTTTAAACTTGAATTACTTTGATGAAATGATTGCTACTTGCACTGAGTAGCTGGGACTATAATGCTTTTAATTTGTTGCTAAAATTTTGCTTTTCTCTGCTGTCTTGGCCAACTATGCCATCTCTGGGAGCTAGTTGTCCTCCTTCCTCCTCTCCTGTATTGTGACTTGAAACTTCTAATGATATTTGGAATATCAAGAGAAGCTGCTACTCAAAACTGCTAGAATGGTGGCTTGTCCTCAACCTACCCATTTGGTTCTTGGTCTCAAAAGATCACTTAATTTTAAGATCTCCAAATATTAAAATGTCTCTAATAGTTATAGGGGACTCAGAACTGGGAGACCACAGCAACTTCTCACTTCTTAAATTGCAGTTTGAGCAAGGGTCCTAGGAAGGGTGCTAAAGGAGCAAAATACATTATGCCCACTGAGCCCTCCGCCCACCCCCACCCCCCAGTTGAGACTTGAGGAGAGAGAGTGGAACAAAGGGTTGATGGGGAATGAGAAAGATCAAAGTTTGTTTTGTACATGTAAAAACCTGACAAAAATAAAATCCATGAATAAAAAGAAAAAAAGTTTTGATAATGTTGATAGGACCAAAACATTTTTTTCTGTTTGTGTGATTAAACACTGCTGGGAACAGGCATGTGCCACCACACCCGACTTGTTACCATGCTACTGAGGTTAACCCACGTGGATGCTCATTGCTGTTCTGTGTTCTGTATAATGTCTCATTAAGTGACTATGCTGCCCAATTTATTCTTCTTTTATTTTTGTTATTCAAGATAGAGAAATTTTAAGGCTTCCTTCAGTTTCAATCTTCTTGAATTTGGCATAAAAATGTAATTTTTCTGAAGATGTTTTGCGGAACATCTGGAGCTTTTCCCATTGCTCTCTGCTGTCCACATTTTCAAACAGTAATTGAGGCCATGTGGGAGATGGTCGTGTGGTGTTTAGTGAGCACCAGAGAGATTGTGTCTTAGTCTCTTTTCTACTGATGTAACAACATACCATAGAATTGGAAATTTATAATCCAAAGGAATTGATTTCTTGCAATTATGGAGGCTGAAAATTCTGATATCAAGGTGCTGGCATCCAGTAAGGACCTTCTTACTGCCTTGTGACGCGGCAGAGACCATCACATGCCAACAGGGCCACCATTATAGAGCTTTCACAACAACACGATTCCCAAGGTAAATAGCCCACTCATGCAGTGTTGTGGTTTCAATCTGGAATGTCCCCAAAAGCCTTATGTATTTGAATGTTGTGAGTACCTATGGAACCATGTGCTATTAAGAGGCAGGGCTTGGTCAGAAGGGGCAGAACACTGAGGCTTGACTTAGAAGTGGTGGATCACTGATACATGATCTGGAAGAATGTATGCAAGCTCTGCCCTTCCTTACTCATGTGCTTTCTGGTCTCCCACACCGTGAACAACTCCACTCTTGCTATGTGCTTCTGCCATTACCAGCTGCCCATGAATGAACTGAGACCTTCTGAAACTATGAACTAAAATAAATCTTTCCTCCCTTACGTTGTGGATGTTGGGTATTGAGTCACAGCAACAAAAAAGTAACTAAGACTAAGATTGTTGCTGAGAATGGGGTCATTGCTGTGACTTTGCCAGACCATGTGGTTTAGAAGCCTTTGGAAGCGTTATAATGCCATGAGCCAAGCTTGGCGGGAGACTCTGGTCAGAGCTCAGAAGACCAGAATGCCAAGAGACCTGCAGAATGGAAAGGCCAGCCTCAAGAAGTTTCAGGTGGGAGGGAAAACCTTGTTGGCAATTGGTCTAAAAACCATGTATGCTATGGTCTGGCAAAAAGCGTGTTGGCATTTTTACCCCTTTCCTAAGACTTGGCCTGAAATTGAAATCGAAAGTGGTGGTCTACTTAATTTGATAGAGGAAATTTCAATGTTCAGGCTCTCACGTGGACATAAAAATGCAATTTTGCTGCTTGTAGTCAGCTTTATGATGAGAGTTAGGAAAAAATGGCAGAGGAAAAGGGGGTAAAAAGTTTTTAGTTTTGCCAGGCAGAAAGGGCCTGCAAAGGTGGGGTGGAAGAGCCCATGGTTGTTATAAATATTAGCATTGAAATGAACCCAAGTACTCAGAATCAGGGCTACAAAACAGATGCCTTGAGAGTATCTCAGGAACAAGCAAGGCCTCACCCTTTACCAATTAAAGGGTGTAAATACAAAAGACTTTGCTTTGGGAATAGTATCCTAGGGTTCCCTGGTGGGCCAAAGAGAGAATTGTTTGCCAGAGATCAGTTGCTGGGAATTCAGCAGTCCAGGTACCCAAAGGCTGCTGTAGCCATGGCACAAGGGCAATAGACCATTGCTCAAGCCAATGGCAGATCTCATTGCCATCCATGTGGTGCTGGTTTCACAGGTAAGGAGAATGCAAGAGTTGTGGGACCATGGAGGCTTCCACCAGATTTCAGAAGAAGACTTTGTAGGCCAGGCAGTGTGACCCTGGGAGGACGGGGCAGGAAGTTATGAAGGAGAAGCCTAAGGTTCAGAGGAAACCTGAGAAATTTGGAGATGCCACGAGTGTGTATCTTCTGCTGACGAAGGCTGCCAGCTGTGAGAAGAGCTAGGCCAAAGAAGAAACTTTGGGAATTGAAGCCAGTGGTAACTCTGTAGGTGCAGAGCCACCCAAGCCCTTTGAAGCTCACATCTTGCCATAGTTTACACCACAGTGATAAGCACAGAACTACAGGTCTTAACAGAGCTGCAGGATTTAACCCTGCTCCTGCTGAGTTTAGAACTTATTTTGGTCCAGTTGCTTTCTAGCCTATTCCTCCATTTTGGAATAGGAATGTTTACCCTGTGCCATTGTATGCTTAAAGTATTTAACTTCTCTTTGATTTTCATAGGAGCTCACAATTAAGTGTTTACTTTGAGTGTCAGAGGAGACTTTGGACTTGGACTTTTTAGCAGTGCTGGAACTGTTAAGAGTTCAGCAACTAAGGCCAGGCATGATGGTGCATGCCTGTGATCTCAGCCCTTGGGAAGCTAAGGCAGGAGGATTGCCCTGAGTCTGAGGCCAGCCTCTGACCTACATAGCGAGGACCAGCCTGGAGAGAAGAGTGAAACCTTACCTCAAAAAAAAAAAAAAAAAAAAAAAAAAAAAAAAAAAAAAAAAAAAAAAAAGGCTTTAGTGACTCTTAGAATTAAATGAATGTATAAGGGGTTAGGCCAAGGTGGAATGTTATGTTATGGTTTGGATCTGTAATGTACCCCAAAAGCTTCATGTATTTGGGTGGTGTAGAAGAGCAATGGAACCATGTGCTTTTAAGAGGTAGGTCCTGGGGCTGGAGGCATAGCTTAGTGGCTAGAGAGAGCAGTTGTCTAACAAGAGAAAGACCCTGAATTTGATTACTCAGCCCCACGTATGCTGAGCATGATGGCACACACCTGTAATCCCATCCCTTGGGAGGCTGAGACAGAATAGCCATGAGCTCAAGGCCAGCCTGGGCTACATAGTGAGTTCATAACTAGCTTGGGGACTACAGAGTCAGACTCTGTATGAGAGAGAGAGAGAGAGAGAGAGAGAGAGAGAGAGAGACAGAGAGAGACAGAGAGAGACAGAGAGAGACAGAGAAACAGAAATAGAAAGAGACAGAGAGAAAGATGGGGCCTAGTCGGAAGGGGTAGAACACTGGGGCTTAACTTGGAAACTTGGAGTGGGTAACCATTGGAGCTTGGCCCAGAAGGGACAGAGCACTGGGACGTGGCCTGGAAGGATATACACTAGCTCTGTCCTTCCTTGCTTCCTGTCTGCTGTACTGTGAGCAGGTCCCCTCCTGTGTCTCTACCATGTGTTTCACCACTGCCAGCTGCCCAGGAATGGACTGAGACCTTCTGAAACAGAGCTAAAATAAATCTTTCTTCCTTAAGTTGTGGATATCAGGTATTGAGTCACAGCAATGAAAAAGTAACTATGAAATAAACTATGTAGTTAAGTAATAGCGAGAAAATTACTTTAAGCCACTTCTTAAAGGCTATACCTCTCAATATTGTCATAGTGGCGCTTACACTTCAACTTGAGTTTTGGAGAGGACCTTCAAACTGTAGCAGCCTGTATCATGTAAAAGCTCAGACTTTGGAATCATCAGACTTCATTTTGTCACCGTTACCTTATGTGATCTGGAGCCTATTATGGGATCTCTTTGACTCTGAATTTGCTTATTTAAAAAGTGAAGGAAATGATTTCTGCTCATGATTTAAAAGAATAGGTAAAAGTGCTTAGCAGCACCCCTACCACTTAGTAAATGCTTGATAATATGATAGAATATATGTATGTTCTCTAACAATGTACCTGTGTATTTATGTCTACGTGTTTATATGTGGTGCTATTTATTTATCTAACATCGACATCTATCCTACCAGAGAGTTGATACTTAACAAATATTTGCTGAAAAGTCAATCGGTGAGCATAGAACGTATAAGTAAGAGTATTGGGATAACGTATTTCCCAGGGGAATGGATGGAAGCCGGTCTATGAAATGACCATGGGGAAGTTTTCAGTAGTTCCTATTAGTTGGAGGTGACTCAGAAAAGTTGAGAACATTTTTTCCTTAAGAGCCAATGTTCTGTCATATAAGCCAGTCACTTCTTTTAATCTCCTAAAACAATCTATGAAGTTTTAGGCAAAGTATGGCCTCCCGGAGTAGCTGAGATGTGACTTACAGTTTCCTATCTGTCACCGCGCAGCTCCCTGCCCTGACCGCTTGGTCCTGTCTGCTGGGCGCCCCTCCTCTAGACAGCCTGACTTCTTCAGTCAATGTCCACGTTTACATGAGAGCAGCAGGCACTTCCTGGCTGGCTTCTTTCAGACAAGGAGCCTCTGTTCGCCTTGGGACTAGGGAGCAAACAGCCTCCGACTGTCCCAGCTGGCCAGCAGCAAGCCCCAGCCCTGGGACAGATACTTTATGTACATATTTTTGAGCAAGGGACAGGAAACAAACCAACAGGTTATGATGCTGCCAGCCATTTAAAGAGCAACACTCAGTCGTAGTGTGTGCAGGCCAAGAATAAAGAAAATAGAACGTGTCCATCCGCAATTCCTTTAAGTGGCAGAGAGTTTGCAGAGGTGTGTCGGTTGTAAATAAGGAGCTTTTGAAGCAAGCGCATGCTCCTGGGGGTGGAGTATTGTTATGGGACTGCTTTACCTGGGAAGTCGTGTTTATATCCTGCTGGAACCCTTTACTAGGACATTGAGGTACTAGTTTACTGGGTTCCTATTGAAAAGGGAGAGAAGGCATGGTTCTGCTAGACAAAGAGGTTGGTAAATCCCGCGTGGCTGTGGAGGCCATAGGTTTGCTTAAATGGATTCAAATCCCCTCTCAATCGGCTTTGGCCTGCCTTGGGGGTCGAAGTGGGGCCTCTTGTTAGGGGTCATCTTGAGGGGCCAGAGGGCCCGGAGGTGGATGAATGACAAGTATTATAGGGCCGCAGGTCGTTAGTGTCTCACCCTTGAGCTTTGGAGGCCACTCACTTTTTTCTGTTGAAGGGAAAGCGAGAGAGAGAGAGAGAGGGAGAGAGAGAGAGAGAGAGAGAGAGAGAGAGAGAGAGAGAGAGAGAGAGAGAGAGAGAGAGAGAGAGAGAGAGAGGGAGAGAGAGAGAGGGAGAGAGCAGCTCAGGGGGCAGGGAGGGGAGGGAAAGAGAAAAGAGGCGGAGGAGAAGCCGCGGGGCCTTTTAGGCCTGACTGGCCCCATCCCCCACCCCCGCCCCCCACCACCGCCTTCTCGGTGACCCCGAGGCCGAATACAAATGGAACGCTTTGCCCGTGCAGGCCGCCGACTGGCAGGGGCCTGCTTGAGCGGGGCCATTTTCTGAGCAGCGCACTAATCAGAAGTGACCGGGCTCAGGAGAGAACACAGCCCAGCCCGGGTCCCACCCTCCATGCTAATGAAGCGGGCACTGAGGTGGATAATTAAGGGCAGCGATGTGAGTAATTCCCACTCGATCACTCAAAGGTAATGAAATGCATTAGGAGTTTTGGAGGCAGCGCATTTCCCTTAGCGGACATGCTGTTTTCTGATAAAATGAGTTACTGAGCAGCGGACTCTGGGCGGAGCCAGCCGCAGAGGACAGGGCTGTAGGCTGAGGCTGACCTGGGATTAGGCATTCGCCCTCCTCACAAAACAGCATTTAGGAAGCTTGCATAGCCAACGGAGACACGCTTCAGATGCGACCTTAAGAGGGAGAATAAAAAAAAAAAACACGCAAGATGAGTGTTTTGGCCACCTATAGCAAGGTAGAAGCAGAACTAATAACAGCAAAATTTTATGCATGTGGAAGGAAGACTGGATAAAATCTACTATTAAGAAAATTAATTGTAGTTACCTGGGTAGTGGAGTGGTGGTGGTTTTTATTTCTGTTTCTATTATTTTCAACAACTTCTTGTATTAACTTGGATAATTTTAATAATAAATAAGGTTGACACTTTAAAAAAATTACGTGGCATGGCAAAATTCTCCCCTAGGATGGACAGGAGCAAACTGGCCTAATAAAATGTTTGACTAGTATTATCGTGTCCAACCTGCAGCTGGCTGAATTTTTTTTTTGCCCTTGGTATTCTGAGTAAAGAGGAATTATCTTGGGCTCCCTATAAAATATATAACATGCAGTAGTTAATGTGTATAAGCAGCAGAGTTTTCTTTTGAAATTTATTTTTATTAAAACATTTTTTAAAATCAAGGGCCTAAAAACGGAAGGCCGCAGTCTAGACATGCCTTAGTACGTGCAGGCAAAGAGTCCAGGCAGTCTATAATTTTACGGCAGAAGTTGTTAGACATCCCACTAGCCCTCTCTTGCATAGAAACGCTTCCTGTATGAAATTCAAACCGTGTGTGAGACTCCCCAGTTCTGTTCTTCTGAAACCTTGAGAGATGGCTACTTTGGACTGCTGTGTCCTCTTAGGGTATAGCTGACTTCTAGCTGTGTTAGTCTTGCATTAGTACAACAAAATACCTGAAAGCTGGGTAACTTTATGAAGAAAGAAGTTTTAGCTCATGGTTTTGCAGTTCGAGAGAGACAGAGAGAGAAAAGAGAGACAGAACATTGTCAAACAGAGAGCCAGAAATAAAGAGTGTCTCAGGATACCACGCTGATCTCTCCCAAGGGCCGTGCCCTAGCGGCCTGTGGGCCTCCCTCTAGGATCCGCCTCTTAAACCTACCACCTCATCACTACCACACTTAGGACCAAGCCTCCGACACTCGGCCTTTGGAGGACAAACCACACTAAAGCCATAGCAGCTTCCTGGAACCTCCCTGTGGCCATATTTCCTTCTCACATCTTTCAGTTTTAGAACAATTACAAACCCTACTTATTAAATAGACTCCTTATTTCAGTAAATCGTGCAACCAAGTTAGCCATGGGGTTTATGGAGCAAGTTGAGAAAAAGAGGACTGATTATATCCCATTCTTATGCAAGGAAGTTTAGAAACCTTGGTAGTAAATAATCAATTTTATAAAGATTTTTATTTAATGAATGCATACATTTTACTTTTAACCTGGAATCTGCTGTTACCAGAATGTTTGTGTCCTCCCAAAATGCATATTCTGAGGTACTAACGCCAACGGGTATTAGGTATGGGCCTCGGGGGTGTGATTTGGGTCATGACAATGGACCCTTCAGAGTGCCTGAAGAAACCTTGTGAGTACGTAGCAATAAGGTGCCAGATGGGCTCTCCCCAAATGTTGAATCTGCTGGCTCTGAATCTGGGACTTCCCAGACTTTAGAACAGTGAAAAATAGATCTCTGTTGTTTATAAACCATCCAGTCTGTGGTATTTTATAGAGTAGCCTGAACCGAACTTACAAAATCTCTGGGAACTCTTTGGATATTTATTCTCATAATTTTTTAAAAAAAATAAATCTGAACCTGCCATGTTTGTGCTGCTACTGGCCATGACCTTGTTTAAATTTGGATATTTAATTATTGTGCATTGCCAGAAGGTTAAGTTTTACTGAGTTGAGCTGATACTGATGTTACTGCAATTTTGTGATATTGTTCAGATTTTTTAAAGTTTTGTCCTAATAGTTTAACATATACACATATATGTGTTTATAGATATACTCAATCATGATCATTTTATGTTTCTGTGCATTATAACCTAAAAAAATGAGGGCAATGCTACTCATCTCAAAAGTTAGGAGAATTAAATGAGACACATGTGGAGTAATGAGTGTGGTGTTTGGTGGATAGTAGGCATTGCCTTGGACTAGCCAGGCAGGCACACGCCAGCTACAAAGCTCACTTGGAGGAAGCCAGACGATGCTGCCACACTCCTGACCCTTCTTAACACTTCCTGATGTATGAGCATCTTTCACTACTGTTGGTAAGCCTGGGGGAACGTAAGGCACGCGAATAGTCCTTCTCTAGGCTAGCCAGCAGCTGCTGACGTTGCACCCGTCTCTGTTGATCTGGACTGACAGTGGACTGGCATCCGATCTTCTTGCCACGAGCTGCTTGAGAGCCTCTCAACAGAAGCAACAGAGACCGAGTCAGAGGCAAGTGAGCCACTGACTGTGGAGACAGACTGTGGCTCTGGTTTGCCCGACTCCTTTTCCTCTGCTCCTTTCCCTCTGCAAACTGACCCAATATATTCCATCTACCTAAGCCGGACAGAGACCCTCCCTTTTCAGATGTGTCCAGCCTGAAGCCTGCTGGGGTTTTTTTATTCTTGATTTTTAAAAAATGATGTAAAGAAAAAAATTCTAAAGAATCTTTAGCATATAGGATGTTAACTATATTCCCATATGTGACGTGTGGCCAGAAATACTTCCCATGTGTTCTACGCACACGTGCACGCGCATACGCGCACAAACACACGCGCGCGCGCACACACGCACACGCACACATGCACACACACACACACAAGAGAATAAAAGGGCAAAAGTCTTTAAAGCAAACGAGCAAGCAAGCAAAGAAATGGTGGGCCACAGATTGGATACACCTGAAATCAAACACACGGGGCTCTCTTTCGTCCCTGGGCAGGAGGCGCTGCTGAACAGGCTCACACACACACACACACACACACACACACACACACACACACACACACACACACACGCCTGCAGGGACAGGAGGGCACTGCAGTGGGGAGTGGCCAGGTGTAAAAATAGTGGGGCCTGTGACCAAAGAGAAGCCAGGTCTGCCAAAAGCAATCAAATTAAAAGAAAATTGTCATGGCCAATAAAATTAACGAGGATTTAATGTGGCCTCCTCTGGGCGCTGGCTGCTCCCTTTCCTATCAGCCTGGGAGTCCAGGCCTCGCTCACGGGCCTGATAGATGGACTGTCTCAAGGCAGGGGCCCAGGGCCACAGGTACTCTATGGATAGGTTACTCAGTATTTGGTGACCGACTGTGTATAATGACGTCTGGGATGGAAACCTTCATGGCAAAGACAGATTGTATTTGACTAATTAAAATAATAATAATAAATAATTAAAATAGTAATTAAATAGCTAAAGGCAAACTTCTGCAAGTTAGAGATTGTAAATATGAATATATGTACATAGAATGTAATGTATGTAAGTGATAGTATAAATATATGTGGATAAATCCTGAGAAAAATTGTAATCTAAGAAGACTTGCAGTGGCTATTTTTGATGCTTTCGTCTGTGGCTCACTGTTAATACCATGTGCTGTTTTAATTCCTTTCTGTTAGTTACTTAGGCAGGTGGACCGGGGCCCCCTTCTCCATGAGGTGACAGGTGACAGGGATGAATTAATCTCTTATGTTTTACTCTGTCTGAGCACCCAAGCTCCCAGATCAGTCTAGACTGCTGGGTCAATTAAGTGTTTCTTGTTTTGTTTCTAAGATTTCGGTCGTCATTTCTACGATGCTACCTCCAACCTGGGATCTTAGATAACATATATTGAGGAAAACTTGAAAACACAAACGTGTTTTGTATTATTTACTCTTCTTGGAGTACAAAACCAAAAGTCTGTCGTCCAGGGGGGAATGGTAGATAACGTCAGCTCCCTTGTCTCCATAGGTCCAACAGATGGAAGAATTACTTCCCTTCCTGATACAAGTGAATGATTCTGGGCTAGGAGTATAGCTCAGAAGTAGAAAGCTTGCCTAGCATATAACACACCCACATATCCCCACACAAAGAATGGTTAAGACTAAGAATGTTTCTGTACTCTAAGTATGGAGCTTAAATGAACTCACCACAATTCCCTGTGTTTGTAGGTGCTACCTTTCATCTTGTGAGCAATAATTAAATTAATAATCAAATCTCTTTTAAACCAGATTTTAGACTGGCAACATTGCCTCAAGAGAGCACCTAAGTTACAGGTCTACCTCATGAAATTAAAAATCTTTGATAATAGCAAATAATATAAGCTTGTTGTTCTACTTTGGGAATGTGCTAGACCTTATAAATTCACTCGCAACTTCACAGAACTGGAACAGCTTTGAAAAATAAGCAGTGAGTGGGACAACAGAAACATCATTTTAAGAAAACCAGAATGTTTGCCCAGAGAAATTCTCACTGATGGGAACTGTCTGTTAAGACATTCTTTTGAATATTTTTTTTAAAAAAAGACATAAAGCGAGAAAACTGGAGGACAACCCAAGGAAGTTGTTACTTCTTGCTGATAGATATGACAGGACTAATTCACATCAAAATGTTAGGCTGTCCCTTTTGGTTCCAGGGCCCTTTACAAGTGCCAGTGTCCAGAAAGATCCTTGGGAGGGGCAAAGGAGGGCCAGTTGCGAAGGTGAAATAGCCCATTATTTGTTGTGGATATATTGTATGGTAGGCCACCTGAATGAACACTTACTGACATGTCATTAATTCATTGCCATGATTTTGCAGATTGATACCACTGGAATTGCCAGGGACTGTGGGATGCCACCATCAGTCCATGTGGCCCCCATGTGGCTAGCTTGGGTTTCCTTACATCAGGACAGGCATATATATATTTATTTAGTGATGACCAGCTTCTTCCAGAGCAAGTTTATTGAGAAGAAAGTGGAAACTACCAATCTTGTTAAAGGTTAAGCCCAAACCTGGCATTATGTCACTTCTGCTATTCTGGGTCAGGAACAGGCCAGTCACAGGCCAGCCCAGATTCCACAGAAGAGGAAACGATCCTCACCTCTTTGTAGGAGGAATGGCAGAGCTTCTTGCCATCTTAAATTTACCAGCACTGTCAGGTGATCTTGTGGGGGAAGTAAGGCCTAAGCGCAGCTCAGCGGAGCTGCATGGAAGGGTGGCCTTTAGCTTTCATGGTGCTTAGTTCAGTGGCTTAAAATTTGCTTTTTAGTAATTGGAGAGGAGTGAGAGGATTTTGGAGATGTTTCAGAGGGAAGAGGACCTCACAGAAGGAGGTAGATGTTGGGAAGCGGGATCTGCACAGAGGGATTAGCATGAGGGAGGCTGCTCTGCAGGGCAAGGAAGCTGACTCATGATTACATGACAATTGCTGTGCCCCAGAAAGCTGTGCAGACACAGCTGGTCAGGCTGGCAACACTGAAGGATTCTAACCAAGGTAGGGGCATCTTTGGGACCTGAAAGGAGTTCCCTTTCCTGAGGCTATTTCAAAATAGGACACATTTTGTGTTTGTAAAAAATTTAGGATTGGTTTTACTGGAGATAAAAATGGTAGATCAGCTCACGTTTTCTTTCCTCCTTTTCCTCTTTTGTAGATGCATCATTTTTCATGTGAATTCCATGACACGGAATGTTGCTTGGGTTGAAGCAGGCACAGATGACGCCGCACTGCTCTCCCTCCATCCCTTGTCTTCCCAGGTGCTTCCAGGGTCGCTGTGTGTGACACCAGAACCTCGCCAAGGAGAACTTCAAAGTAATTAAAGCTGAGAAAGAGTTTTGCAGTTGTTCCATAGAAACTGTGCATGTTGAAGGTTTGTTTTCCCCGCTTCCCATCCATCTGAAGTTAGGCCTTGATGATCTTGTGAATTTGCTGAATTCTTTGCATGGTTCAAGGTTATGACATGTTATTTCTGGACACAGGTTCTATCTTTTCTATGTATTGTCAAATGACATCTTTACATGCGCTTGCTTGAAAGTACATTTGTCACTAAGTGTATCAAGTACAAGGAAAGCAATGATGAACAATTTGCATCATTTGGCAAGTTAATTCATTTACTTGAACTTCATTCAAGTGAGATTAACTGTTTTGCTTCGTTGTGGTTTAATTTCATTAGTGGCCAATGAAATAAAGGTTTTACTCTGTTAATCCCTAAAATCTTTGTAAAAAAGAGAAAATCTTATTAGAGTCACCACAGCTATCACCCTTGTTACTATCCAGATAGTCTCATTAATAGTCTATTTACTTTGGAGTATTCGTGACACCATTTTAATGCACAGATACATATTATTACAACTCTAATGGTAGGTAAAGTTTCCATAAAACTTAAATACATACTCATAGTTGATACAATTTCTAGTCTCAAGACAGTGAATTGAGTGCTTGTTTTTACCTTTTTTATAACAAGGCTAGGGAATTGGTAGAAAATACATCACAAAAATATGTATATATGCATTGAAAAACTGAGTTACTGTTATGGTTTAGATCTGGAATGTCTCCCACAAGCTTTATGTATTTGGAAAGTGATTAGATTGTTGGGATTCATTGTATGAGTGCTTTAATCTGTTGATTTCTGGTGTTGTTAAGTCATGAGGCTTAGTTCTCACGGGTTGATCATTGGTGCGTGAGCTGAAAGAGTATATCTCACTGTCTCTGCCCTTCTCTCTCTCTCTCTCTGCCTCCTTTGCAGTGATGTGAAGGCCCTTTGACATGGCCTTCCACAATTGCTATCTGACTATGCATAGACTGAGACCTCTAAACTATCATCTAAAATAAATCTTCCTTCCCTGAAGTTTTGGGTGTCAGGCAGTGTGTCCCAGTAACTAAGCCAGGTATAGTCATATTAGTTTTAAAAACTTAAACTGTCTTTTTACAAAAGCAATCAGAAAGAAAAACGAATAGATAAAATGCAGAAATGAAAAAAGCTTACGAAGTAAATTGCAACAAAAAGAGTATTGTGCTATTAATATCCAGCAAAACAGACTCAAGGTAAACTGCAGTGACCTGGTTAAAGAGGATACTCCACTCTGACAAAAGCAATAGTCCACTAAAAGCACATGCTATCACAAGATTTTGTGCACCAGGTGACATGGCTGTGCCAACCAAGTAGGCTTGAGGACGTATGTCATGACATTGAACTTGCAAAATGAAATGAAACAAAATGGAAAAGAACTTAAAACCCATCAGGTGGTTGGTCCCAAATACTCTAGGGAATATCAGTTCTTTGAAGTACATTGTAACAGTCACAAAGAACAAGGTCAATCTCCGTAAACAATACAGCTCTTTAAAATATGTTGATTAAAGAAGTAACTGCACGAAGACATGTGTACCAGTATAAAGCCACTTGCGTGGAAACTTGGACCAAACAGTGCTATTTCTTTTCTTTGTATGAACATATGCATATGGATGGGTATATATGAGCAAATATTTAAAAAGAACACATATAGACAGTGTAATTGCAGTTACCTCTGTGGAGAATTGCATTCATCAGCTTTTTCATTTCTGGGATCAAATACATGACACCCACAACTTAAACGAGAACAGGCTTATTTGCCCCTCAGTTTCAGAGGATTCAATCAACGTTGGGCTGGCTCCAAGGCAGAAACATCATGGTGGGTGTGGAGGAACAGAGCTGTGTATTTCATGGTGAGAGGGAAGCAGAGCAGGGAATGGTGCTGCACATGGAAGGACCACATCAGAGGCCCCAAGTCATGCCTCCGTGACCCACACTGACACACCCAGGAAGGTGATTTATTGATCCCTTGGGCAGCTCCCATGCCAACCAACCTAACTCAATTAGACTTAACCGTTACAAGAGGAAAAGAGGTGGTTGGTGGTGAGTGGTACTTAATCAGAAAGGACTTAATCCAAAATACTTCAATTTTTAATCAGGAAAAGCTTTTAAAAGTTTATTAAATTAAAAAATTCTATGATTTCAGAAAGTGCTGAAAGCCCTGCCCTTTATAAGTTGATGTTACAAATTGTTGCCCTTGGCCACATATAGCAAAAAAAATTACTCCAAATAGTCAGGCTTGAACAGTAAGAGAGTTCATTATCCCACATAATGGGATGCTAGATGAATCAAGCTTTGATTGATTATGAAGTTCTAGCATGTCATTTGGAGACTTAGGTTCTTTCTATTTATTTGCTTCAGTGGATTCTGAAGCAATTACTTCAGGGTTTTTTTTTTTTTTTTTTTTTTTTTGTATCCTCGGTGTTCATTCGGTCCTCAGGCTGACAGCAATTACAAGCAAACATTGAGACCAAAATAACAATAAGCAAAAGTGTCCAGGGCTTACCGTCTCTCTACCATGCCCTTCCATCACTGCCAGCTCATTGTGAATTGATACCCTTGAAATATGAGCTAAAAGGGGGGTTCCTCACCTTTCAAGTCATGAATGTTGGGTATTGTATCCCAGGAATGAGAAAGTGATTAAGACAGAATTGGTACCAGAGAAGTAGAGTCTTTTCTGTGACTTCATCTGATCACGTGGCTTAAAAGTCTTTGGAACTGATTTGCAAGAGGAGTTTGTAAAGTTGTGGAGATGCTAGCTAGAGAATCCTTAGACTATGATAAGCCAAGACTGATGGAAGATTCTGATGAGCACTCAGAACAACAGAGTGTTTACAATAACTCAGAGCAGAAAGGCCAAGCTTTAGAAGTTTTAGGTGGGAAGGAGGACTCTACTGGCAATTGGTCTAGAAGCCATGTGTGTTACAATCTGGCACAAAGAGTGTTAATGTTTTGCTCATGTCCTAGACTTTACCTGAAACTAAGATAAAGGGTGGTGAACTAGTTAATTAATTTGGCAGAAAAATTTTGAGGCAGCCTAGTGTCTAAGCTATGTCATGACTATTGCTTGCTGCTTCTAACTAGATCTACATAAGAATCAGGAGAAAATGGAAAGAACCAAAAGAAATAAAAAGTTTCCAGTTGTTTTTTTTTCCAGAAAAAAAAGCACCTGTGAAGTTGGGACAAAGAAGAGCAAATGGATTGACATTTAAAAAAATAATAATTACATCAGAACAATAGGAAAGATGCTTTGAGGATAGACATCTCAAGCATCAGTAAAACCACAACCTTTGCAGAATCAAGGGTTTAAAAGACTTCACTTTGGAGCTGGGTCTTGTGGCATAAACCTATAATCCTAGCACTCTGGGAGACAGAGGCAGGAGGACCGCAACTTTAAGCCCAGTCTGGGAAGCTTAATGAGACCTTTTTTCAAAATCAAAACCAAAAATGTGCTAGGGTTATAGTTCCATGTGAAGATCCTGGACTTGATCCCTCATACCACAAAAAAAGGGGACTTGCCTTTGGGAAGAGAGCTGTGCGGAGCACAGCTTATTCAGGGCCACATAGGATACCCAAGAATTTCAGCCATCTGAGCAATCAAGTCCTCGCACCAGCATCCAAGAGGGCTAAGCTGTTTTTCAAGACAGCAGCAGATATTGGCATCATCCACGTGGTGCCGATTTTATAGGCATGACAGTATGAAAGAGTTATGGGGTTATGGAGGTTTTGGCACAGATTTCAGAAGAAGACCTTGGAGGCCAGGTAGCATGCTCCTGAGAGGGCAGCATGAAGCTGTGACAGTGAAGCTAAAGGTGCCAAGGAATTTGGAGATACCAGGAATGTACTACAGCTGTGAGGAAATCCACAGGCTTTGAGCAGATCCAAGCCAAAAAAGGCCATCATGTTTAACTAGGGAATGCCATAGTGGTGGGACTTCCTAAGCCCTTCGAGGTGAACATCATACCACAGCTTGGCCTGGGTGCTTGACACAAAGCTACAGGACATGGAGTTTGCCCAGCTGGCTTTTGGTTTTGCTTTGGTTCCATTGTTTTCTATGTCTCTATTCCTTTCTTTTGGAATGTGACTGTTTACCCTGTGCCCTTGTATTTCATAAATGTTTAACTTTTATTTGATTTTTATAGCAGCTCACAGCTAAGAGCATACCTTCCATCTCAGAGGAGACTTTGGACTTGGATTTTTTTTTTTTTTTTTTTTGGTAATGTTGAAATTTTTAAGACTTTGGCAATTTTTAGAGATAGACTAAATGCATTTTACTAAATTAGGTAGATGTGAGTCTTTTCGGAGCCAGAATACTGTGGTTTGGAACTGGAACATGCCCGTAAGAGCTTCATGTACTTAAAAGCTAGATGAGTCATAAAGTGATCATGGATCAAGTAGATAAATCCATTGATGATTTCCAGTGCTGTTAGGACTTGGGCTTGTTTAGAGGGATTGGTGACTTGAGTTATGGCCTGGAAAGGTATATATTTACTCCTGGACCTGTCCTTTTTTCTCTCTCTACTTTCTGTCTCCATGCTGTGAACAACTTTCTCACACCCAGGACCTCTACCATGACTTACTGCCATTTTGGTTGACCATGATGGACTGAGACCTCTGGAATATGAACTCTCTTTTTTAAGTCATGGATGTTGAGACTTAGAGAAGAGAAGGTAACTAAGATAGCACTTATTATTATGTAGAATACAAAAAATGTGACAAGGAAGTGGAAGGGATACTATTTATTGGACAAGAGGTAGAGAAAAGGTTGTGTGTGTCAGGAAGGGCAATGGGTGATGGATATGATGAAAATTATGATGTATTATGAAAAGCTACACTTAAATCCAGTATTTTGTAAAATGAATAAAACATATCAAAAACTTTAAAAAGTCTTTGCCCACTTCCCCAATCCAAAACTATAACTATCTTTAGTATATGTAACTGGTATTAATAAAAGAGTCTTTACTCTTCATGTCATGAAAACATTTGTTCTTTGCCAGCCCAAGAAACTAAAGGGTCCAATAACCAAATTTTTTGAAAATTAATGGAAAATTGCCATTGGCTAAGAGATGAAGCAGTCTTTCACCACTGATGGTAAAGGAGTTACACCATGTTATAGGTAGCCTATTCACTTGGTTGGATAAAGCCTGCTACTCAGCAGTTCAGGTGATGAATCCTTAGTGCATGCTTCTAAGACCAATACAACAAGCCCAGTGACTAAGAAGCTTAAAAAATAGAGATTTATTTTTGTCCACACTGCTGTCTAACATGGGAGGCAGGCAGGGGGATGGATCCTTTCCTTTTCCAGCCCCATCATAACTTCAAACCTTGAAGTCCTCCACTCAATTTTTAGCGATTGCCTGGCAGATGAGGGAAGAGGAAAACAGCATTGAAGATTACAATGTGAATCTTCTGGGCCAGGCCTTGAGGTAGTGAATATTGCTTCTGGCCAATACTCATTATGAGAGCTTAGTCATATAATCATAGTTAGGTGCAAGGACATCTGGGAAGTGTAGTTCAGTTGCATATCCAGGAAGAAGGTGAATATGGGTTGGTAGGCCTCTAGCTAGTCTTGGGTACCTCGTGGGTTAAGTGAAACATTCCATCTTGTCCAAATTTAATACTTTTCTTTGGTATCTGTTTCATATCTTGTTCTTTTTAAAAAGAGATTTCAATTATGCTATGTTCTTCCTCACGGATTATAACTTGAGTAGGATTATTATTTCATACTTCTATTATTCAGAATTCCCTCATTTTTTTCTGGTTTGTTTGTTTGTTTCATTCTTTCTTCAAAGTTCCCAGCTTACTATTTTTCAGACTTGTATTTCAGTCAAAATTTATTTAATCTATCTCCCCATACTTTAGTAACATCTTTTTTCTGTGTTTCTCATGTATGGGTCTGCTATTTTTTATGCATCTTGAAACTTTCAATTTTTTCACTAAGTGATCAAAACATTTAAAAAGACACTTGATTCCATAAATTAAAGCTCAGAAATGGATATAGTTTGTGGAAATACTGCAATACACTGTATTGACATCAAAGCAGTGTAACTTGTATTTATCATAATGAGTTACAGAGATTATTAGCTTAATTTTAAAAAGATTAAATACATGCTCAGAAACTCATATAATTCTTGATAAACAGTCATTATCTAGTCATCAACTGTCATTGTTAATGTTTAAAAATTAAACAGTAGGGTTTTCATGCAACTCCCATATAATTTGTTAAAAACCACACCCAGCTGAACCTTGGGGAAATATCCTGGAGCGGTTCAGATACATTGATATTATTTTTTTCCATTGTTGTCATTACCATCAAAATCAAAGAGGTGTTTAGGGACACATTAAGCTGCAGCTGCTGCAATTAATTGTGCCTTCCTAGCCTCAAGAGACAAGCCTCGGCAGTGACCAGCTCAGTTCCAGGGAATGACAAGTTGCAACAAGAGGCCTTGGTACAATGTTCTTGGGTTCCTCCCTGAAAACTATCAGTAGCTTGATTAGGTGGTGCTGGGGCCAAGCCTGTCCTGGGGCCTGGGCTGGGCTGGGCTGGGCTGGGCTGGGTAGGGCTGGGCTGGGTAGGGCTGGGCTGGGAGTGGCCTGTTGGCGGCAGTCTCCCCAATGCAAGGCTTTTCATTAGTTTGGCTGCACCCAACTCAATTACCCTGGCTGAGTGACTCGACTTTAAGCAAAATGAAGCAGTCTGAAACCACAAACAGAACGTAGTAATTAGCTGCCATTCTCAAAGAGTGGCTCTTAGTGTCACAGGTTAGCATTTTATAGGAAGAGGCTATCTGCTTCCCACCACAGCCACTGGGAGTGGTAGCTACAGCCCTTCTATGATACCCTGAGCCCTGCATGCCTGAATTTGCTGAAAAACTATAACACACTCTGTCCAAAACTCGATCACCAACTTACTACTCACATCATGTCACAAAAATGATGTGTAATACTTCAGGTTCTTTTTTTTTTCCAAGTTTAAATGATCTATTTCATGGCTTGTTTAGAGACCAGAATTAGATGTTCAAGTACAGTATGAAGAGAAATCTAGGCAAAGTTTAATCTGGTCGTTTGATTATCTGCTACATCTCAGTACATGCTCCTCGCATTGTTCTTGCCTCAGTGGGAGTAATTCGTTAGTGATTGCACCTACGTGTTTATGGGAAAACAGGGATTGGAGTGAGCCCATGCCAAACAGATGTCCAAAATACAAAATAAGAGCTCATCACCTTATAACCTGTTTCATGGCGAACCTAAACTTTGTTCTAATGTATCCCAAGACCTGGGGCAAAATAGGAAACAAGGAGAAACAGATGGAGATTTTAGCAACTAGCTTAGCACTGTGTGCCAGGCCTGGGGAGCCGAGGCAAGGTGGGGAGGGGTGCCTGCCTGCTTGTGAAGTTGATCTTAAACAGGGTTCCTTTGTGCCTTTCTTTCTACATGAAGTCCGCCTGCTCTGACTCTTGATTATATAAAACAGTCATTCAGCTCCCATTAAACATGTCACTGCTAAAAATGAGCAAAAATAGAAATTACTGTAAGCTGAGAAAGGAAAGACAAGTAGGAAAATTTGGGTTGGTCTCATAAAACAACAGCCACTCCTAAGGTTCTCCATGCCAACTTAGAAAGGTGTCTGTGAGCAAAATGCTTCCGATGTGGATGTAGCATAGGAAGGACCACAAGATCACCTCTAGCCTTGAAGCTACACGATGTACACGAGTCCAACTTGGTAGAACAAACAACGCTGTGTAGGAGGAGGCATGCCGAGTGCTAGATGATTGTAAGTGATATATGAAGTAGCAGTGTTATTCATGTTTTTCTGAAGTTTTTTTCTGTAGGAATACAACACAAACACACCACACACACACACACACAGAGGCTCAAAAGCAATAGTGGAAAACTTTGAAAGCAATCTGAGAATAAATAAGCAGAAGCCATGTTGAGAGCAAAGAGTTCAAATCCATTTTTTTCTGTAGGAATACACACACTCACAGAGAGAGAGAGAGAGAGAGAGAGAGAGAGAGAGAGAGAGCTCAAGGTCTTACAGAACAACCTAAGAGTAAGAAAGCCAAGGACAGATCTGTTCTCTTCCAACACATGAATGGAATCTTCATCCGGCAAAGTGAAAGGAAGTGAAAGGAAACAAAAAATACTCTTCTGGTTTTGCCCTAGTCAGAATATGTATGCAGACTCAGGAGGCAGACTGGAATGGAATCCAGAACTGCCACTTAGCAGCTAATTAATCTCTCTGGGCCTCAGTTTCCTTGTTGGTAAAATGGGGGATAATAATAGTACCTGGTTCTTAAAGTTGTCATGAGAATCAAATGAGCAATTTATGTAAGTCCTCAAAATAGCACCCAGTATATAAGAGACAAACGCATCTTAGTTATTTTTTTACAATAATATCATTATCATCATTATCATTACTAAGTATAACTTATTGAAAAACTGACACAGTCTGCTACCTTATAAATGTTGCTGACACTCTTAATACTGAATTTAGAAAGATGTGTGCAGCCATCTTAGAGGATTATTAGTAAGTGCATGTCAAGTGCCTAGACATCTGACTTCTTTGTAGGCTTTGAGGAATGGCTCGTATCATTTCTAGTTTTAGTGACTGTATTTCAAGGACTTACTATGGAATGATCTTCACTTTCATCTCTTCCTGGCCCAGAGCATACTCCATTTTCATGCATGTTCTATATGAGTCCAAGGACGATACGCTTCTTGTTATTGTTGGATAGAATATTCCACAAGAGTCAATTAAATCAAGTTGATAGTGCTGTTCAAGTTAACTCTGTTTAAAAAAATTTTTTTTTTTGGCCTGGTGGATCTGTCAGTTACTTGCAGAAGGATGTTGACATCTATGATAGTAAATGTGTTTAATTTTTTCTTTCTGTTTGATCAGTTTTTGCTTTGTGTTCTGTATCATGTGTATTTATTCCTTTATAATCATTGCCTGATGCCGTTTTCACAGTAACGTCAGTGGAGGTCTGGCTGGGGACGATGTGCAAATTGAGGTTGGAGAAATAAAGTTTGCTCGAGGTCACCACAGCTGGGATACAACAGAGGTAGGTTTGGAATCAGATCTGTGTTGGACCCCAGTCACCCGGGATACCAACTTCATCACACAGTGTAATGCTGTAGCTCAGAAATTTTGATTATGGAAATGAAGCTTCCAACATGTGTGCTGTAAGTGTGCAAGAGTGGTTACTTAAAATACGGGATAAGAGACACACACTACTAGGAGATTCACCTGAGTTGGGTTGAGGACAAAGATGCTAATAGAAAGATGTGACCTCAGTGTGGGACCAGGTGTGTGCCTCTGTCTGTATTGTGTTCTTCTCTTTGGCAGATGCGTCCAGCTGACCTCGTGCTGACTGGTTCCTTTTTTCCACTCTGTCTCAGAGAACTGTTCTGCTCATCTGGCAGATCCATTAACACAGTGTGCCTGGCTTCCTCCAGGAAGTGGCTACAACAACTACAAACAGAGCTAGCATTTTTTATCTGAGGATTGGGCTGTGGTTGGGCTGCTTGGGGAAATTCTGAGTTTCTTCTTTTGGGGGCAATGGAGTTGGAGTGAAGTGTCATGAATCAGAACTTTGCTGGGAACACTCTGAGTCACTTATATTCTGGAGATAGTGCCCAGGGTGCCTGGGGACTGGGAGGCTACGTCACCAAGATTTCCAAATGCCAGCATCAGGGTGTCAACTCACTTTTTTTGTTAGCATTAATTCATCTTCACCTCAATATTTTAATTTGGATACCACTGAAATCTGTCTTAGAGTTGTCATGACACTAATGATATTTAATATTTAGATGCTGGCTATATGACATGAGCTATATTTATATCTAAAAAAACTGTGCAGTGGCTTCTAAATGTTCTCGCCGAGTACCTGGAGATTGTATCAGCACAGAATATGTCATCCGCATGAATATCCTCCGAGTCTCACGATGAATAATGTGACTGACAGGAACCGTGTGTGGCCGCCCAGCACATCTGAGGCCTCATCAGCCTGACTCTTCAGGTGAATCCAGAGACCCAGCCCTGTAAACATCCTCCACAGTGGCTCTGTCCTGCCCAGCAACTGTCCCTGCCAGTGGGGACTAACTCTAGAGCACCTCAGACCTGGAGTCCTACTGTGGGTTGGAGTGGAAAGGTAACTTTACTTTTTAAATTCATAAATTGCACTTATTTTTACTTTTTAAAAATGTATTTTTAATTGATACACTATACTGTGTCTTCATGCATATTTATGGGATGCAGTGTCATAATCTGACACGCATGGATGAAGTGTCAGTATCAAATCTGGCTGTTGGATGTTTTCATTTTCTTGAACATTTTTTTTTTCCTCTGGAGTGGAAGAACTCCTGTCCTTGTGACCTGGTCATTTGTAAAATATAGAGGGAGGCTGGATAACAGGTATCGCACCACAGCTGGTTGGGGAGAAATCAACTCCAGCGTTCTACAGCACTGTTGGGTGTCCGTGGTTTAACAAACCTCACTTTTTAGAGCATTGTAGGTTCACAGCAATGTTGAACCAAAAAGCGCAGCGCTCCCATGTGCCCCGCTCCACACATGTACAACCTCCTCCACTACCGACATCACGTACCCAAGAGACACCTGTGTTACCTCAATCAGACTGACCCACAACCACTCAAATTTTATGGTCTACCTTAGGCTTCACACATAGCATCATACATTCCGTAGGCTTTGACTAATGCATTATGACACGTGTCCACTATTACAGTACCACGTAGAATAATTTCATGACCCTAAAAATTCTCTGTGTTCCACCTAGTCACCGCTCCCTCCCACCTAAAATTAAAGGATTTACATTTTTATTTCACAAAGATTTTTCTTCTTTTTAATGGACTGAGGTCAACTGCTCCATGGAAAGAAGCCCTCAGCCGCCTTCCCCGAGGGCGTGCCCCTCCTCCTTCAGGCACAGAGAAGGGGGTGGCTGCTGGTGCCACCCCTCCACTATATGATTGGCGCATCTGGTCTTCCAGCCACCTTGGTGTGGGAGAAGGAAAATCCCTGTTGGCTGTAAAATCTGTCAAAAGAGACTTTATTTTTCTTATTTTTTGAGACAGAGTCTCACTCTGTAGTCCAGGCTGGTCCTGAACTCACTATGGAGTCCAGGCTGGCCTTGGACTCAGGGCAATCCTCCTGCCTCATCCTCCCGAGTGCTGGGATTACAGGCTTGTGCTACCACGCCTAGCTTATGTGGTGCTGGGGAATCGAACTTGGGTACTTAGCACTTGACTTAGCGCTTGCTAAGCCAGTGTTTTAACCACTGAGCCATTCTTCCAGCCCTCAAAAGAGACTTTATTGGGCTACAGATGTAGCTCAGTGGTTGAGTGCTTGTCTGACACACATAAGGCTCTGGGTTCCATCTGAACACCCCCCACCCCATCTTTTAAAAATTTAAAACATTTGTAAAAAGAGCAAAGAAAAGAGAAGAGCAACATATATAGAGACCGGACCCTACATGCTAACACAGCTGAGTCTAGGCAGGCTTACTTCACCTGGTTCTCTCTCTCTCTCTCTCTCTCTCTCTCTCTCTCTCTTTCTTCTTCTTCTTCTTCTTCTTCTTCTTCTTCTTCTTCTTCTTCTTCTTCTTCTTCTTCTTCTTGTTCTTCTGGCTCCCTTGTGGAGCTTGTCCTTGCCTGGGGTCCCCAAGACAAAGGAATCTGACTAGTGGCTTACACTTTCCAATTTCTTCAGCACAACCTCTGTTTTCCCTTCCCCAAGTTCAGCTTATTTTGAATGTAAGATCCAAAACCCAAGCTCCTATTGACACGGATTTACAATAAAAAACAAAAACCACAATAAAACATATAAGCTGGCAGCTTACAATATGAGGTCATTGCTCCCATTTCCTTCCCTGGGATGAAGAGGTGGAGGTCACTGGCACCTGCCTTTTTACATAATGTGACACCAATTTTCTTGTCATAGTCTGTCTATTCAAAGACCTTTGGGTGAGCAGCGTATCTTTCTGTGGCCAGAGTTAAGATGCCTCAAGCTCTCCCACTGTGCTGATCTCTGCCTCCCCCTGGTCAGAGGCACAAGGGCTTGATTTTGCTCTCATGGAAGCATGGGGCAGCTGGCGGCTTGCCCAGGGTCACCATGTCTGACCCGTTGTAGACACAGGTTTTGAACCTGATCTGTCTGGCTACAGGCCTTTCCTAGTTCCCACTTTAATTACTACAAGATGACAGTATAGTCTAACTGGTGCTTTTCTCTGTCCAAAGTCAAAGAGTTAAAGCTGTAAACTCGGGAGAAAGGCAGCGGATGAGAGGGGGTCTCCAGGAGCAGAAAGTGGGCATCCAGAAATTTCTGAGTTCTTTCGGTCCAAGTCAATGAGTCGTGCTGAAGTTGCTGTGGTCATGCTGCCAGCAAAGTGATGCTGCCTCTATTTTAGAATTATTTTGTTCTCTCATTCATCTCTCTCCTAAATCTCAGAAGTATTGGTGGGGCCACTTAGATATTTTGCAGTGTCCACTGTAAAATAAAAATACACTGGGCTTGGTGGCATAAGCCTGTAATCCCAGAACTCTGGGAGGCCGAGGCAGGAGGATTTCAAGTTCAATCCCAGCCTGAGTATCTTAGTAACTTAGCAAAATCCTGTTTCAACATCAAAAATAAAAGATGAGATGGGGGAGTGTGGTGGGGGTAGCTCACTGCAAAAGCCCTGGATTCAACCACTAAGACCACAAAAAAGCAAAGATCTTTGTTCAAAAATTATTATCATTATTTTTATTATTTATTTTTTGACACAGCATGTGGCTCTGTAGCCCTGGCTGGTCCTGAATTCACTATGGAGCCCAGGCTGGCCTGGACTCATGGCAGTACTCTTGTTTCAGACTCTTTAGTGCTGGAATTACAGGCGTGCACCACCACGTCCAGCCTGTGTGATGCTGGGGAATCAAACTAGGGTACTTAACGCTTGCTAGGCAAGCGCTTTAACTGCTGAGCCTTTCCTTTAGTCCTATTTAAAAATTGTTAGAAATTTCAAACTGCTGACCATGAAGCAGGCCCTACATCTAGCCCTTATTCGGTTGGTGGTCTGTTCTTATAAATGTTCTGTCCCTGGAAGTCTCCAGCACCATCTGAGAGGGTGTCCAGAGGAGCAGAAAGTGGGCATCCAGACATTTCTGAGTTATGCTTGCAGTCCAAGTCAACGAGGCCTGTTCGTGTTGCCGGGATCATGCTGCCAGCAAAGTGATACTGCCCCTACTTTAAGCCATCAACTAATATAGATTTTGTTTTTCCAAATAAACAGATTACAACGTCTCGTTCAGGGTTTATGTAGACTAGATAGCCCAGCCTAACACATCTCCACTAGCTAAAAAAACATACTCATTGACTTTATTTGATCTATGCAAAAAAGCTTTGGGTACACTTTCAAGGACAGTGGTACTGGCTCTGTTCTTCGGTAGTGTCCAGAGGATGGGTTATTGGCATAGTGACCCTTTCATATCAATGCTCTAGGCAAGTACCACTTTTGCTGCAAGGTAAGGCATCTGCCAGGACTGGGCCTGGGAGGGTAGGGCTGTACCAAGCAGGCTGTGCTGCAGGCCCAGCCAGACCAGCACATCCCTGTGCAGGGCAAACTGGTCAGGGAAGATTGCACAAGGCCTGCGGAGACATGCTGGAAAACAGACATCTCACACCATCAGGGTGGAGACCCCTAAGGGTCTCAAGAAACAAGGGCAGGACCTGGGTGAGGTCAAACCCACACGTGAGGATCTGTGGGGCCCGAGGCTAACTATAGCAGAGCGTGGATGCGGCAGTCAGGTTGTGCAGGCATGTGCTGCACTTGACAAGCGCTGGCAATGTCCACATGTGAGCATACCGCACAATCATGGCTTGTTAGGACAGATTTCTAGAGCTGGAGGGAGTAGCCCAGCTTGCCTAGCAAGTGCAAGGTCCTGAGTTCAATTCCCCAGCACCACACAAACTGGGTATGGAGGTACACGCCTATAATCCCAGCACAGGACAGGCTGTGGCAGGAAGATTGCCATGAGTTCGAGGCCAGCCTGGGTTACATCATGCATTCAAGACCATCTTGGACTAAAACCCTGTCTCAAAACAAAAACAAACAAACAAGCAAACAAACAAAAACCAGATTTCTGGGTACCACCTCCAGATCTTTGACTCAGTAGTGGGAATTATAATGCCTGCTTCATAGAATTGTGGTTGCTAAATCAACACATGTATATTTAGAACACAGTAAGATGTGTTATGTAGAGGGATGTATGTACATATGGACCTGTAGATTTTTAAAACTGTAAGATGTATTTTACTTCTCATTTAGCTGAGATAAATCATTCCCTTTTTCTTCATAAAGATCATAACTTTTAATACACATTAAACTTTCTTTATTGCTAAATTCCATGGTTTCCATGGTGGTAGTGTCTGAGGATACCCATTGGGAGCCTCAACACAACAAAAACAGAGCAAGTAAAGGAAACAGATGCTGGGGAGACCTAAAGTGAAGAGACCGCAAATCGACTGGCGAACAGAGAAGATAGAGTATTGCAGTCCGGTTCGGAGATACAGGTGGCCCCAGACAAAGCTCCATCCCCATGTGGAGGGCCAAATCAAAATCTCAGCTTGGAGGATCCCTGGAACCCAGTAGCTCAAGGCCAACCTGGACAACTCAGTGAGACCCTGTCCAAAGTAATTAAATAAGACAAATACAATGAGAGAGAGGACAACATAGGAAGAAGCTATCTGTCTCTGAAGAACAGAAACTCAGTCAATAACTATTTCTGGCAGTGTAATTTGCTCTACACAATTCGATAGGCCAGAAACAAGCCAGCATTCAAAGTCAATGCCTAGGGATGGATGAGAGTCCTGGAATGTGACACATCACGAAGGTAACTGCATGGCCACTGAAGTCTGGCATGAAGCCCAAGAGGGAAGACACCGTGGGGGCAAGACAGGGCAAGGTTTCTCAATCCAGGGAACAGGTATCACAGCAGGAAGGGTGAGTGCACGCAGACCCAGCTACACAATCTGCAAAGCACAGTGTCCAAAATGAAAGTCCCCTGTTCAAGGACCAGGAGAAAAATACATCAAACGCACTGTAGTATCAGGCATTTTCCTTTTGGGCTCTCTCTCAACTTGTCTTGGTGGACTGTTTTGTTTTTATTTTGGTATTTAATGTCATATTGCAACACGGGGACATTTCTCATGGGTAGGTACTGATACATTTACCTTCCCCTTGACTCAAGGCACAAGACCATGCTTCCAAGTCCCCTTTCACCTGCCCACAGGTAGCACACCATCTGTGGCCAAGGCCAGGCAGGTCGAGGCAGGAACTTGCCCTCCCCGCTGGCTCATCTTCCTCACTCATGCTGTTGCAACTCCAGAGGAGGCAGACATACTAGGTGCGGGAATCCTGGCTGGAAGAGGCTCGTCCTGGGGTGCTCTGGGCCCACTGTTAGCTTTGGAGGGAGAGGGCTTTGGCCATACTCAGCCTGAGCTAAGGGGATGTAGGTGACTCACCCTTGTGCCTTCCTGCTTCTACACCTAGACACGTCTGGGTGGAGGACAGCAGTGGTTTCTGGGTAGATGTGGTGGTGGGGAGATCATGGGATCTGCAGGATGCTCAGGGAGTAGGAGGCAGGAGGCTAGCAACCTTCCCTGGAAGGCAGCCTAGACTTGGCAGGTGGGCCCCACCCTAGCAGCTCTTGAGCAGGGCCAGGTTGGGAGGACTCGTTAATCCTATTCTACTTCAGTGAAAAAAATTCTTAAATTTTTTTTAGCATCTATCCCCGATAGGCATGGGAAGGGAATCAAATTTATGAATTTACCTCATTAACAAGAATGCACGCTTTAGTAAAATATACTTAGAACACTCCTCTTGTTCAATTTTTGGAAAACTTGTGTTTCTTTTCTTCCTTTCTCAGTGTACTTAGTAAAAAAAATTTTTTTTTCTTTCTTAGTTCCATTAGTAAAAAATACCCTCAGGGGACTACCTATCTCGATTTGGCTCAATGAAAAGATGAGAACTTTTTCCACATTTACTTGGGTAGACAGGGCTTTGACATCTTTCTGGAGGCCAGGGGCAGAGGAAGACAGACTGGGGTATTCCCAGGGCTGGGACAGCAGCATGCCTGCAGGGCCAATGCAAGAATCCCAGAGGTTGTGCCTCTTGCTCTCACTGGCACAGGATCATACACGAGGGCCACAATTCTGGAATGATGTGATTTTGACATTTTCAAGCAGGCTACACCCAGGTGAGCATTCTCCTTCCCTGAAGTCGTGCAGGCACACATATACTCCTTTGACCTTGAGGGCCAGTGCAGTAGAGCAGAAAGTGTGTGGACTCCTAAAGGTCAGGTCTGGAATACAGTTGTGGGTATTGTTGTGTTTATAGCTTTTACCTGCCTCCCTTTTTGCTGTCTCCCCATTTGCTTTCTTGTCACTTCTCTAACTTCTCTGTTAATTATTTATACTAAATATGTATTGAATTCTTACGTTGTGCTGGTCTTTGCCAGGTCCAAGAGATGCAGTAGCAAAGAGAATAGATACACAGTCCATTCTGTGATGGAGCCTGCAGCAGGGAAAGTATTGAACAATTATTATAAGAAGGACCTGTGTGATGGTGCTAAGAAAAGATGTGGAAAAGAATTTATCCAGCACGCGGGATCACAGACAAGGTAACCAGCTCTTACCGCTCCCCTTTCTAAATTGTGAGAATGTAATAATGTATGGAAAGTTCTAGCAGGGGGCTTGTCCATTCTTGCAATGTGACTCTCCATTCAGCTTTGGGATGCCTCTTGGGAAAGGGTCACCTAAGTCCTCTTCAGGTTGTGTTGGTGGTTGTTTATTACCCTACATTACCTTAATTTGTATCAACCTTTCCTTGTATACCTTGCTAGCCTTCTGAGACTGAGCTTCCCTAGAAGGCAGGAGTAGGTGATGGATTTCCAGAGTGTTGGCCATGGTTCCTAGCACATAGCAGCTGCTCAATAAATGTTGCTCGACTAAAATGAATTGAGCCATGCAAACAGAACAGAATTCTAGAGAGAGGCTCCTGATCATCCCAGAGAATGAAAAGTTTTATAGGAAGAAATCAGAACTTGTTGTGATGTTATCTTTATAATCTTTCAGAGAATAAACCCAACATTCATCATGTGTCTTGTCTCATCTCTTCCTCTGATAAGAGCAGAGAGGATTAATAAAGGAAAGAATATATATTTGGAGTTTTACTCCAAGGGATTCTTTTTAATTAACTGGTGAGGGGTTAATTAAAAATCTAATTAATCAAAATAAGCTATTGCTGTTGTACTTGCCAATAGGACAGGTTTTCGGAGCACATAAAGCTTAAAAAAATTTCCTCAATCCTACAAATAGATGGTGAATTCCTTAGCAGAAAATTTCCCTGATGTGCCAGCTTGGGATTGCCTGTACAAGTTCATACACAGAGATGGACTTAACCTGCAGGTAATTGAAGCTTGGGTTTGGACTCCTCACTTTACATAGGCCCCTCCAAGGCCATGGTAGGGAACCACAAGGAGTGCTCGCATATATGTGTATTTAGCTACCTATGTTTTAAATTTTAATGGTAAGATATTATGTACTCTCTCACTCTCTTCTTTTAAAAGTGTCCTCTAAGCTCAAGTCAACAACTTGATTTCATTACTAGCATGTCTACTAGTGAATCTGCTAGTTAATCTTGATTTTTAAAGTGACTGCGTTGAGATACTCTGAGAGATGATTGGATTGTGAGGGCACCATGCTTATCAACTGATTAGCCCATGGATGAGTCCATCGTTGAGTAGGCTATTAGGAGGTGGGGCCTCCTTAGAGGAAATGGGTCCTGAGAACACGACCTTGGCTGTAGCTGATGATCCCTGGCCTCTTCCTCTAGTTCCCAACTAGTGCCCAGCTCTCTGTTTCCCAGATGCCATGACATGAGTAATTGTCCTCTGCCACAGTGTTTCTGCTTTGGAACCAGCTGACGATGAACCAAAACATCTTAAACTGTAAGGTAAAATCAATCTGTCCTTTAAGCTGCAAGTGTTAGATATGCTGACTAATGCACCTAGAAAAGGTCTAGAATGGAAGATAGAGCCCCAGGTGGAGTGGTGTTCGTGATGAGGAGGACACTGATAATGATAAAGCAGATGTGACAGTAGGGACTGGAGTGGAAAGAAGAGCTGCGTACACCCAGGAGACCTTCCTGGAAAGTTGTTTTGGATCAAAATGACAGAAAAGCCCTAATAAGAATGTCTAAAGTCAATTTATTAATGTCAGAAAGTGCACACTACCTAAAGGGTAGGGTCTTAAGTGTTCCTGGAGAAGTTTCAGAGAGACTGCACATGCACCCTAAAACCATAAGTGAATTTGCAGTATGTATGTCCTCCTCCACCAAGAGACATTCCTCTACAGCTCTGGGAAACTCTGAGACAATTACGATCGAGAGTGGGTTGTCTAAGGCTATGCTATTCTAGTAGCATATATAATGTACGGGGAAATACAGTTCATAAGCAAACACTAAGTGGTCTCATATCTTGGTTCTGTCTTTACTGTGTCTAGTCTGATTCCAAGTCACGGAGGCCAGTGGGGCAGGAAAGCTTGCTGGGGGAGGTGGTGCTGGAACCAGCTTTGGGGTCAGAAAATGAAATCTCAGAGTTGTGGCTGCCTTCACCTGAGGTCAACAGGGCCATGTACAGACTAATCCAGTTCACCAAAGTAGAGGTTGAACAAGGACAGGCAGACCAAGAGAAAAGTGCTCTTGAGTGTCTCCTGTGAATCTTTCATTGAGGAGAATGAGTTCATAGAATATCCTGGCCAAGTCTCCAACATACCATGACTTCCTCCTATGCAAATAGGCCAGAACCAGAGATTGAAAGGAAAATTTGAAAGAACACTTTTTTTTTTTTTTTTAATGCACTGCTAATTTAACTCAGGGTCTTTACCCTGAGCTACATCCCTAGCCCCCTTTATTTTGTTGTTTGTTTTGAGATGGGGTCTTGCTGAGTTTTTAAGCTGCCCATGCTGGGCTCAAACTTGTGATCCTCTTGTCTCAGCTTCCCAGAAGAAAGCTGGTTTTATTTTATCTTTATTTTTATTCAGGAAATAGGGTTCTTGGTAATAAAGAAGTGCATACTACCTAGATATTTTAGTAGAGGTGAAAACAACAAGTCTGGGACCCCCTCACCCCTCCAAAAAAAGACTGTTCAGAAGTGAAAAAGGGCTAGGCTCCCCATTAGGCATCTTGGAAATGAGCGTGGGATTGACCTTAGACACAGAGGGTGGGGTTATGAGAAAGCCAAAAGTCCCTGGACTGAGAGGTGGGCTGGGGAGAGAGATCCTTAGGCCGATCCGGAGAGCAGCCTGGGAAAGCCGTGCTCCGGGGTCAGGGAGTGGCCCTGGCCCAGAACCAGGTGCCTGCCTGCACTTTTCTTGGACACACCCTCTTGAGCCAGGTGCAACCGCTTCCCTGCTGGCAGCTGCAGGGCCAGGGTCACCTGAGCTGGGGCCCTGGTTTGGCTCTGAATCAAGCTTCTCTTGCTTGGCTTCGCTTGTCTGGGGCCAGCAAGCGTGGCCAGCACCATGACCTTGGCTGCTTTTCTGCTGACTTCGACCCGGCTTAGGTCCTAAGGATTTGTCCTGACCTCTCCAGTGCTGGCCTGACATTGAGATCAAGAAACATGCCAGCCCCCAGACGCTTCGCACAAGAGAGTGCTGGGAGTCCCTAGGAAAAAGGGATTTGGGTAAAGGCAAAGACTCAGGCATTGTTAGAAACTGACCCTTTTTTTATTCCCCAGTCCTGGAAATAGTCTGTTGATTCAAAATCCAAGAAGCCACAGAGGTGGAGGGACCTCTGAGGCTGACACACATTCTCCCACTTTCAGCCCTGAGCAGAATATAAGTACTAGTCAATCTCTGTAATGCTTTAAAAGCAGCCACACTAACACGGCACATGTTTCTAACAGCACAGATATAACTAAAAGGCGTGGACTCTGGCCCCTTCTCTACAGCACAGGGCATCTGTGCTCAATCTGGGCAAGGGTTAACCACTCCGGGAGATTACATCAAGCTTGGGTTTAACTTTTACACTCCATGCTGGAGGGCATGTCTTAACTGTCAGGTGGCATTGTGAATGCGGAGTTTGGGTGTGGAAGCTCTGCCTCCCTTCTTTACGATCTACACAGGTGTGCAGAGGACTTCAAAGGTAACTCTCGGAGGAGGCTACTGAGAACTACCTCTGGGGAAGAAAGACAAAAGAAAGAAATCCCACCGAGTAGAGGCTCAGAGAAGCAAACGAAACTCTCTGTACGCTTTGCCTTTACGTTAATGATTTCAAAGTTCCAAGATCAGTTTCTCGAGCTGCCCTTGCACAAGAACGAGGACTTCGTCATTCCACAGCCTGAGCACAGACTTGGAAAATCTCTACTCTTTCTGGAAAATGACGCTAGTGGAAAGCTTACCCCGGAACGTTCGGCAGTAGAATCCTTTGTGGTCTGACTTCCGGCCTGCATACCACGTGTTCTTAGGCACCGCTTCTTGCAATGGTCCTAACCACCAACTGTAATTTCATAATGGAGAACATAACATGTGGTCGCATTAGCATTTGCTTCTCCTCTGGAATAGCAATTGGATTAGTGCACATGGCACTCTTTCTCCATGGAACAACGATGCTGCCTCGTTGACTAATGTTCAGCAGGGCATACGCTTGGAGTTGCATTTTTCGACAACACTGTTGGAAGGTGCTTGCTTGTACCATACAAAAGAAATTCTACTTCCAACTGTTGATAATATTTGAGTTTTATTAAAAGCTGAGGGGGTTTATGCATTTCGCCTAAAAGGCATGGTTTACTTCTTGGTGATCCAAGGATTTGTAGTCAATGAATCATGAAAATGAAATCTGAAAACTCTAAGAAACCACCAGCAGCTAAGCAGAGTATTTAGCATATTTCACAGTAATTATTCCCACCCTACTCCAAATCTGAAATGTTTATTTTCTCCGATTTGTTTGCCTTTCTCTTTCATTGGCTTGTTGGAAACTTCCAGGCTGAGCTGCCTGCTCCTCTGAGGTAGGGTGGCGGGGATGGAGTGTAGGCAGTGCAGGTTAGCTCAGCCGGTCTGTCTCCTGAAGAGAACTTGAACGTCACCTTTGCCGTTTCACAGCCATTTCTCACTTTCTTTCCTCCTCAGAAAGGCTGTTCCCAAGAGATTTATTCCTTGCTGTACTGTGTAGTTCTTAGAAATGAGAACTTCTAACTCAACTCTCAGGATAAAATATCTACCAATGTCAGTAATTTAGTTTCCAGGTAGCAATGACAACTCATCTTGTTTAGCTGTTTGTCATGTCACCTTTCAGCTTGCCCCATGGCTGAGCTACAGCTCTGTCTGTAATGTTCTACTATCTCATTTTAGCAATTCTTACTTAGTCTTGGCAGTTCTGTCTAATTCCCATATTTGGAGGGACTTCTTCCCTTAGTGCAGACTTCCTACATGGCCAAGACGCTTAAGTACCCTTTGTTCTTTGTCCTATAATAGAACACACTGTAGCAAAGCACAAGGTCCCACCCTTCTTCCTCTTACTCCTTGTGTTTGGAGGTGGCTCCTTCACCTCGGCTTCTCTTCTTCCTCCTTGCGGGTTAGGCTGGAACTTGGATGTGGTACTGCTGAGTCCCTGGGAACCACACAGATGTGAGACCAACAAGTCCAGCACTCAGGAGACTGAGGCAGGAGGATTGCTGTGAGTGCAGGGCCAACTGGGCTCCAAATTACGTTTAGGACCAGCCTGGGCTACACAGAGAGACTCTATCTTTAAAAAAAAAATAACTTTGGAGTTTTAATAAACCACACATTTGTCCTGAATTATCTGCTTATCTCTGGACTGTTACTGAGAAGATAAATGACTTCTTTTTTCATTTGAACAATTGTAGTTTTCTTCTTTTGGCAAACCTAGGGATTGAACTCAGGGCCTCACACATGTGAGTAAGAGTTCCATCACTGAATTCCAACACCGGCCCTTAAAAAAAATAGAGACTGTTTCACTTCCAAGCTGTTCTTGAACTTGAATATTCTGCCTCAGCCTTCTGAGGAGCTGGGATGGCAAGCAGGTACCACCAGGACCATCTTGACAATGCTATTGTCTTTGTGCTACAGCAGTATCCCTAATGCTCAATCTGAAAAACATATTTCTTAAGCAAAAGAAAGGTTGTTGCTGCTGTATTCGATGCTACTCAGATCTTGGGCTATGGTCTTGCTACCTGTAAGTAGTATATAAGAGGAAAAAACCAGAGATTTTCAGAAGAAGCAGTGTGCACAGTGAGAAATTTGAAGTTGCCAGTCTTGGCAGAGCATGCTGGAGGAGGAGGGCTACTTCCGAAGGTCTGAAGACTTGTCATGTGTGGGACTTATTGCCGTGCTCTGAGTGGTTCCAGTAGGAGTCAATGGGAAAGCAGATTTTGCTTAATTAAAAGAACACTCCTGGCTGTCAGGTCTGCATGGATATTGAAAGCCTACTGCGGAGGCCTTAAGTCCCCACCTGTGGAGATGGATGTACCAGAGCTTGGATAACCACTTGACTGAATTTCACAATGACCATGTGTCATGCATACGTGTACAAGCTATGTTTTGACTTCTGAGAATAACATAAAAATGATTGATTTTTATCTCCATTAGATACAAAGGGAATCTACACCTTAGACAATGAAAACTTGTCCAAGGTCACAGACAGAGTTTGTGACAGGGTTCATGTTCTTTCAACTAACCACCATTCATTTGCACATGCCATTAGAGTTGATTTACAAAATAGCTTAAAAGTTTTCTCTGAATCTAAATCCTTTGAGTCTTCCTGGAAAATTATTCTTCCCAAATCTTGCATATCAGTCCAGGGATAGTTTCTAAAGGTTACTATACCTAATCTCTTAAATTTTAACCTGGTATCCAACTCCAGGCCTTTCTGTGCTGGATGTTGCCAGGTGGTCACCAATCTGTTTTCTCCTCTTTCTTGGCACACAATGACAATACATGTTCCAGCTTCCCATGGAGTAGCGTGTGAGCAGAGATAATGGGGACCCCTCCCCAACCTGGCCTGTAGAAATCTCCCAGTTCTTTCTTCTGCCACTGCTGCATATTGATGCTCAGAATGACCTTGGGAGTTGAGTGTTGAGCAGAGCCTCTCTTTAGCCTGGATTCCTGGAGAGGGTATTGAGCAGAACCCCAGGAATCTGCAGCCACTCTGGGATGTTTGAGTGAATGAAATGTGAACTTTGACTATATTTGATCTACTTCATATTTTAGAGTCCATTTTGACAATTGGTTTATTCTAATGGATACTCTATCTCTAGCCAATTAATAAAATTGTCTGCTCTGGATCATAGGACTATGTTGGAGGTCACCGAGTTTATTGATAATTCTACCAGGATGAACTTTCCCCACCTCCATGATAGTACAATAAAACATATATAACATAAAATTTAATTTACCATCTGAACCATTTATAAGATTTTATTAATATTTTTTACTTATTAAATAATAATTCTCCATCCCTTCCTTGCCCCACTCTCTGGAAACTACCACCATGTCTCTTTGATTTTTGACTATTTCCAATTTTCATGTAAGTGAAATCACACACTCTATGGTTTCGTGACTGGCTTACTTCATTTGGCATAGGATCCTCAAGGTTCATCCATGTTGTGGTATATGACAACATTTTCTTTTTCTTGAAGATTGATTAATATTTAATTGTACATTTTATTCATTAATTTACCCATCCATGATGCCTGGGTTGCCTCCATGTCTAGTTATCATGAACAAGGTTGCAATAAACATAGGTGGAATGATCATATATTTATAACAAAAAAATAAAGTGAATATTTACATTTTAAAAAATTAGAGTAACAGACACATTGCAATTAATCCCCCTCATCTCTCCTTGCTTTCAACATACTAACCCATTATTCTTACCACTATCTGAAGCAGGCCTGGAAGTCCTTCTTTGTAAATATCTTTATTTGTGATGTCATGGCTGCCTTAATATCCCAGATACATTCAAAAATACTTACCTTTCATGGTCATTTTGACTATGGGAGGAATGAAAATCTGTATGGGACTAGATGCCCTGAATAAGGTGGATGAGGACACACCACCATGTTTTTCCCAGCCTGCCTGTCTGCCAGATGGCACTTAGCAGCAGCAGTCACTGATTTTGATCACATCCCACAAAGACCCTTGAGGAACAGGACTTCGGAACTGCTTCAGGAAGTGGTAAGACCAATGGGATGAGTGTGTTTCAAGAGAAAGGGAGGATTTCAAAGCAAATCAGTGGTAGTTTGTAATACTTTTTTTTTTTTGACTGAAACACACCTATCTGTTTTTATTAACCTGTAGGAGTACAAATATCTCTTCAAGTCTTTGCTTTCAGTTCTCCTAGGAAATACTGAGAAGTGAAATTGCTGCATCCCATGGGAATTCTGTGGCTAATGTGCTTTGAGGAGCCTAGATGAAACTTTTGAAACTGCAAATATTGGACCCTTTTTAGCTGAAAGAAAGAAAAGCAGAACTTTCATACAGTTCAACCTGAATTAATAGAAGATAATCTGATTTCTTCCAAGTCCCACTTTTGACCTTACATAACCACCCCAATGATAAAGTGGTATGAACTGTTTTATGCAACATCAGAGAAGTTTCATACTGCAAATTTGACAAGTTTGTCAAATGGTGATACATAGCTCAGTCTGCTGATTCTTTTCTTTTCTTTCTTTCTTTCTTTCTTTCTTTCTTTCTTTCTTTCTTTCTTTCATTAAGGTCTCACTTGGCAATCCAGGCTGGTCCTGAACTCACTATGTAGTCCAGGCTGGCCTTGAAATTAAGACATCCTCCTGCTTCAAGATCTCCCTGAGTGCAGGGATTACACAGGTGTGCTACCACACCCAGCTTAGCTAGAGCTGGGGAATCTAATACAGAGCCTTGTGCTTGCTGGGCAAGTGCTCCAACTGCTGTGCTATCCCTCCAGGCCTGATTTTTAAAAGTTATTTTAAATATCAGGAAATTTCCTGTGGAAACTTTTAAGAATATGTTACACGCTGAAAGGCTTAAAATAGTTATGTCATAACCAGCTGGCACATGGGAAGTACCCTTCAGTCAGTTTATGCCTTTCCTAGTTCACCACATACCCAAGGCTCCTTTTTGGTTGCTAACACTGACACACGTGACGAATGCTACAT
Organism: Ctenodactylus gundi; assembly: GCA_004027205.1. Taxonomy (NCBI): domain Eukaryota; kingdom Metazoa; phylum Chordata; class Mammalia; order Rodentia; family Ctenodactylidae; genus Ctenodactylus; species Ctenodactylus gundi. Next base: position 113,350 of record PVKB01001733.1, on the reverse strand, counting down.
AAGCTTGTGATGCAGCTTTTTAGGTTCCATGCCCTACAGGCCATTTGTACCTGAGTTCCATGGTATCCCTGTGGTAAAATCAATGATTAACAAAGAACCATTCTCTGGTCCTTTTCCTGGAAGCTGGTTTTGAAGGAGCTATGATTCTTTTGGAAGCCAGCAGACCCTTCCAGAGAGCTGGGAAGAAGAGCCAGGAAATGTCCCCCCGCTGTGACTGGGCACCGATCCTGCTTAGAGATGCAAATACCTAAAATATCAAAATTTACTCTCTTCGGTTTCCAGCTTCCTTTTGTAAAACAAATTTAGGACATAAAATCAAGATTTGTAAGACAGAAAGATAAAATTTGTTGTGTATTTAATTGAAATCCCAAATGATGGTAGTGATTGCTTTGGATATGCCAGAGAGCTGAGCAATTTCCTGCCTTGTTCTCAAGTCCCCGAGAATACTGAGCAGCAGTTGTCACCTTCAGCCTCTTGAGTGTGGTGCGTCCAGGTCACACACTCACCAGCTGGTCACCAGCAAAGCAGAAGAGACTGGGTCCTAAGGGGAAGCAAAGGCAGATGATCTTTACCTTTCTCAGAGGGCACCTGGGCAGGTGGGTTTCTGGTTTCAGTCAGTCTTGGCAGGAGGCTCCCTGCAGGTGTTCTGCTTGTTCTCAAAGCTCCAGAGTGTATCAGAAGTTAAGTTTTCTATAGTTGTGTGCATGGTTTTCATATACAAGGATTCATTTTTCCTCCAGTCTGATAACCAGTGAGTGGTATGACCTTCCAGAAAATGATGTGTGCTCATGACGTGAATCAAGGAGGGTGGTAAAGGAAGTGGAGCAATTGAGGGTGCTATTTGAACTGGTTCTGCCCTAACTGGCTTGTGCACCATATGGGTACGTGAGAATTTGGAGTTGCATACAGTTGTGCATTAAAAAATGTTCACAGTGTGATGTGTATTGCAATATACAGTATGATGATGACAATAAAAACAATGCCTCAAATCTGTGATATCTTTTAAAAATGCCTTAGGTGAGTAAAGGGGACATGGAAGCATCCGCCTAGATTTCAGGGGAAGGCCTTGGAGGCAGGCAGTGTGGCCCTGGGAGGGCAGTGTGTGAAGTTGTGAAGGCGGTCTAAGGTGCAGTGGAGACCCCAGATATTTGGAGATGCCACGGGCATGGATCACCGGCTGAGGAAGATTATAGACCGTGAGCAGACAAGTAATGTCTTTTAAAATGGAAATATTAAGTTAAGTGAGAATAAAAGTAAGAATAATTATACTTCCAATTAAGATAGAATAACAGGGACAAACTCAACGGCAAATAGTTCTATCAGTATTGCACAGCTAAATACATAAGTGTTTGGGAGGGATATTCCAGATCCAAACTATAACATTCTGATCCTGATCACCAAGACTGATGTCCATCACCTTATGCAAAATGGATTTCTTCCTTCTCTAAGAGTTGCCAAAGTGTTAACAGTTCTAGTACTGCTGAAACTTCCACATCCAAAATCTCTCCAGATACTCAAGGCAGACTCTTAATGGTGAGCTTCTGTGAAAAAGGAAAGTTAAGCACTTCAGACGTAAAGTGGCACAGGATGAACATTCCCATTCCAAAAAGAAGGAAGAGAAGGACAGAAAGCAATCAGACCGAAACAAGTTCCAAACTCAGAAGGACAAGGGTTAAATCCTGTAGCTCTGTTAAATCCTGTAGCTCTGTGTCTATTACATGGGGCCAATTGTGGCGAGATGTGAGCGCCAAAGGGCCTGAGTGGCCCCGCCCCTGCAGCGTTGCCTCTGGCTGCAGCTTCCATAGCTCCCCTTTGGGTTGGCTCTGCTCACAGTCTGTAATCTTCCTCAGCGGATGATCCATGCTCCCGGCATCCAAACGTCTTAGGCTTCACCTTCACACATTGCCCTCCTAGGGCCACACTGCCCGGCCTCCAAAGCCTTCTTCTGAAATCTGGGCAGCTGCTTTCATGACCCCACAACTCCTGCATTCTGAGCGCTGTGAAGCCAGCACATGTGGATGGTGCTGAGGTCTGCTGCTGAACTGAGCAATAGTCTGGCTTCCTTAAACAATTCCTGCCGAGGCCTCTGAGATCTTAGATGGCTGAGTGCCTTGAGTGTTCACCTTCTTAGGTCATCATGCAGGATGCTGTGGGGCCCCATTTTAAAAGCAAAGGTTTTATTTTTGCCTTTGCGTCCTTTAATTGGCAAAGAGTAGGGTCTTGCTGATCCCAGAGACATTCTTAGGGCATCTTTTTTATAGCCCAATTCCAAGCACTTGGCTTCTTTTTAATGTTAATCTAACAACCATGGTCTCTTTTGCTGTAAAATGTAAACTTTTTACATCTTTTTTTATGAAACAATTTTACAACTATTTTCACTGCCATTTACTCCTGCTTCTTCTTAAAAGCTGCAAACAGTTCTCATATAATAGCCTGAACTTTGGGCTGCCTTGAAATTTCCTCTTACAGATTAAGTAGTCCACTGATTTTAGTCTCAGGTTCAAGAAAAGTCTTAGGAAAGGGGTAAATGCCAACACATTTTTTGCTAGAGCATAGCATACATACTTGTTTTTATTATCAATTACTAATGAAGTCCTCCTTCCCATCTGAAATTTCTTTCTGAGCACAGCCTTACCCATCTGTAACTCTCTCAGCTTTCTGGTGGTCTGAGCTTTGGTAAGAATCTGCCATCAAGCTTGGCTCACAGCATTCCAAAGATTCTCTAGCTAGTATTTTCAAGCCTTTCCAAACTCCATCACAAACTAGTTTCAAAATCTTCTAAACCACAAGGTCAAATAAAGTCACAGCAATCCCGTTTCTCTGGTACCAATCTCTATCTCGGGTACTTTTTCATTGTTGTGACTCAGTGCCTGACATCCACAATGTGAAAGAGGAAGGATTTATTTTAGCTCACAGTGTCAGAAGGTCTCAGTCCACTTAGGGGTGGCTGGTAATGGTGAAGGTACATGGTAGAGACATAACTAGAGGAAAGATGTTCGCAGCATAGCAGGCAGAAAACCAAGCGAGCAAGGAAGAGCAGAGCATGCATACATGCTTCCAGGTCATGTTCCAATGTTCTTCCCCATCTGCCCTTCCAGGCCAAGGCGCAGTGTTCTTCCCTTTGCCTCCTGGCCCCACCTCTTAACAGTACATGGTTTCATTGCTATTCTATAACATTCACATATGTGAAGCTTTTGGGGGACATTCCCTGTCAAAATCAAAACATGCACACCGACAAGAATACTTAGGACATTGGACATGAGGCAACAAACATCAAAGATCCCTGATTCCCCTCTTCTTCTCATGCCAGGAACTGAACTCAGAGCCTTTCTCACGCTAAGTAAATTCTCTGTCACAGACTACGTTTTCAAAATTCCTCCTAGGTGACACGAAAATGAGGACAGCCCTACAGATACCTCCAGAGAGTTTCCAGTTATGGCACAATGATGGGAAACCAGGGTAGAGTGCAGGGGAGTTTGTCCTTAGTCCCAGAGATAGATCCGAGAGTCCAGGAAGCTTTGACCATAGAGTTCACAGAGTAAAGTCAGAGAGGTGAGAGTTATATAGAGAAAATTCCAGAGAATCCTACCTATATCTAGAGTGCCTAATTAGTGCACACATGAAATAAAACCACCAATGATAGAGGAAAAGATTAGTGGGAACAATGTGAAATTATAGTCTTTTCAAAGAAAACAGTATTGGAAAAATCTCACTATCTATAAATAAAAACAAATGACAACAACAAAAACTTTTCCTCTAGATCTTACCCTAGACACAAAAATTAACTCAGGGTAGGCTGTAGACTGAAACATAAAAGCCAAACTATGAAATTTCTAGAATATATAGGAGAAAATCTTTGTGACCCAAGTTGGACAAAGTATCCTTAGATACTACACAAAAAATGTAATCCTTAAAGAAAAAATAAGAGAGGAGTTTTATCAAAATTAAGAAATTCTGCTTTTAAAAAAGGACTTAAGAAAAGGCACGTCTCTCAGAAAGAAAATATTTGAAAATCAATATCTGATAAATGATTTGTACCTAAAATATATAAAGAACTCTCAAAAACTTAATAACGAGAAAACCAACTCAAAACTGGGGCAATAACTTAACATATAGTTCATAAAGACATACGAATGATACATAACTTCATACAAATAGTCAATGTCATTAGTCATCAGGCAAACGCAAATTGAAATGGTAATAAGATACTACTATGTCATCTATTAGCCTGGCTAAAAAAGTACTACATTAAATGTTGGTGGGTACATGGAGCAACTGGAACGCTCATACACTGCTGATAAGAATGAACTCGGGTAAATAAACTTGGAAAAAAATTTGACAACTTGTTAAAAAGTTATATAAGCACATGATCCATGATGTGGCCATTTTACCACTAGGAATACGAGACAGAAGCATGTGTCCACATGCATTCATTCATTCGATTTGCAAAGGTCAAATATTGACTGTCCCTCTAGGTGAATGGATAAACAAACTATGGTATATTCATGTGGCATTCCATTTGGTATTTTTAATGGAGAGGTAAAAGGAAATTTGTTACTGATATATACAACAATGTGGAGGGATTTTAAAACAATCATACTTATTTAATAAAGCCAAAGTACAAAAAGACAAAAGGAGTAAATACAGAATAATTTCATTTATATATTATTCTAAAATACAAACTAATCGGTAGATGGAAAACAGATCAGTGGTTGCTCATAGGTGGGTATCAGAGGGGCTGGATATAAAAAGAAACTTCTGGGAACGATTATGTCCAATGTTTTTGTTGTAATGGTGATGGTTACATGGGTGTCCATGCATGCCAAAACTCATCAAAGTACACACTTCAAACGTGTGCAGTTTATTGTATATTAATTTTATCTCCATGATGTTTTTAGGAAAATGTGAGTATACCTGAATATGGTAAAGACAATGAAGATTGAATAACTCAATTTTGGAAACACAGCTTGAAATTATCCTAGTAATTTCGTTTTTCCTGCTCTCCTCCCCTATTTTCTTTTCCCCTGCATTCTGTTTCTTTTTATTCTCTCCAGGTAAGAATAGTTTGGGACTACCAGGGATGCCTTTGGCCTCAATGTAAGAAAGAAACTTCTATTTCTGCCCCTGAAAGTTGCAATGGGATCATTTGTTTCACAAGGAAGAGAGGTCTCTTGTCTCAGAACTCCTCCAGCATGAACGGAATGGACACTCGGCAGGAAGCCAGTAGCATCAGATGAGATGTTGAGTTAAATCATCAATGTATTCCTTCTTAAATGAAGTAATGTCAGGCACAGAAAGAAAAAAAATGTCAGGGCTGGGAGCCCAGCTCAGTGGGTAAAGTGCTTGCCTAGCAAGCACAAGGCCCTGGGTTCAGTTCTCCAGCACCACATAAAAAATGAGCTGAGCATGAGCTGAACACGCACCTGTAATCCCAGCACTTGGGAGGCTGAAGCAGGAGGATTGGTGTGAGTTCTAGCCTACCCTGGGCTACATTGTGATTTCAGGACTAGCCTGGAATACAGAGCAAGACCTTGTCTCAAAAATGAAATCAAATAAGAAAAGAAAAAAATGCCACAGATTATCACTCATTTATGCAGATAAATGATTTTATAGAAGTAGAGAGTAGCATGTGCCAATGTGAGAGAGTAGGAAGGACAGGAGGGCAGGAGAACGGGGAGGCAGTGTGTGAGCTTCTCATCACTGTGGCAAAATACCTGAGAGAAACAACTTAAGAGAGTTATAAAATTTGTTTTGCCATGTCCCCAGTTCCCTGCCTTCATCCAGTAAGGACCCACCTTCTGAGTTTCCATCTTGCTCTACTGACATCATCACATAGGAATCCATCAATGTTAGATCTCTCATGATCTGATCGCCTTCCAAACAGACTCATCAGCTGGCAACCAACCCCCTAGCACATGGCCTTTGGGCACATCCCAGCCACAATAGTTGGATGGTGGGTATCAAAATACAGCTAGATGGGGGACTAAGTTCTAAAGTTCTGTAGTCCAGTAAGGTAACAATAGCCTATAACAATTAATTGTGCTTTTTGAAATAACTAGAAGGATGTGAGAGTTTCTGACATGTAGAAGTGATAATATTTGAGAAGACACAAATGAAAAATGTCCTGATTTGATCTTTACAGGTTGTGTACAGGTATCAAATTCTAATACTGTACTCTAAAAGAATACAAACATGTTATCATTAAAAAATAATAATTCTTAAAAGCCTTGTTTCTTGTTTTTTTTCTTTAAACCCACAAAGCACTTTCTATAATGAATAAAATCTTAACACAGCAGAGAAATATTTAGGGGCTGAGTTCTGCTGACTTAGTTCCATCTTTGACCTTCTGAGGTGGCCTCTTTAGCATCCCCTGGGCAGATGACTTTCGTTTGTTCCATTTCTGAAATTCTAAAAGCTTTTAGTTGCAGTGGAAGTAATTGAGGGCTGTGAATGAGAAACTTTTGATAAAACCATTCCATTAGAGCAAGGGTCAAGGTGAAGTTTTGACCACATGTTAGTTGTCTGAGAAAAAGTGGGCCTATTTGCAAAAGAGAAGGCAGTTACATGCTTTTTTCAAATGAATCTTGTAATTATAAATCAATAATCTTTTCCCCAGAGTAATATAGCTACTATTTATTCAGTCCTTATTTCTTTTTCATTTTCTGAGAAAAAGTTTCAAATAATGGTTTGGTTTAACAACAGCATGGTCAGTTCTGTCTCTTTCCCTTTGAACTGTGCATGTTTTCCTCTCTCGAGCTCTGAACATGCCAGCTGTGTTTGACCACATTTGTGTCTTCAGGAGAAGGGACGACGTTTTCATAATTTCAGTTAGAACTATAAAATTATCATACTAAGCACTTACTAGCTGCCAAACTCTATGTGATAGTTAAGTTTATGTGCTCGCTTCGCTGGGCCACTATGCCCATGTATGTGCTCAAATGTTACTCTGCGTGTTCCTGTGAGGTGGCTTTTGGGTGAGATTTACAATTGAAACAATGAACTTTGAATAAATCGGACTTCAGTCTGTTAATGTGGGTGGACTTTACCTAATCCATGGAAAGCCTACATTGAATGGTCTTCCGTTAGGTAGCAGGGTTGTCTTCCGCAAATAATCTTCAGATTTCATCTGCAGCTCTTCCCTGAATCTCTAGCCTCCTGGCTTCTATCAAACTTTGGATTCAACAGACCTCCCCACCTCCAATCATGTGAGTCAACTACTTAAAATCTCTCTCTGTCTTTCTAGAGATTTGTTTACACACACACACACACACACACACACACACACACACACACACACACACACTGTTTGTACATCTCTGGAGAACCTTGAATACTACTTCTTGTGATAAATACCTTAAGTGCATTAATTCATACAACCTCTTCAAAAATCTCCTTTAAAATCTTAAGAGGCATTATGATTTCACAGGAATGGAGGCTTAGCCATATATGTGATTTACCCAGCATCTAGCAAGTGGCACAGCCCTGTTGTGACTCACAGCTCAGGGACTGAACTACTCTACTTTACCTCACTAGCTGCCTTTTATGTGTCTTTGGCCTTAGGAATACTAATGGCCTCACCGTCAGCTGTCTGGGGTCTGACTTCGACCTAGACTCTTTCCTTCTGCCACAGGCTTCTAAAGAACAGGTTAGTGTCTGCCGTGGAGCCCTAAACCCCGCCCATTCTCTGGAAAACTCTGGAATGATTCTTCATTTGTCAAGCCTCAATTTCTTCATCTATGAAACGATGGTAAATCAATTTATCGGCTTGTTGTGAGGATCACACTGTGTCTACCTCGCTACCCTCCACTCACTCAACAGGCGCTCAAACACAGGCGCTTTCCTCTTCCCATCCTGTATAACACGCATCGGTAGACACCAGTACACTACGGTTGGGACTGGGACGCTCTCAACCCCTTACGGAGTGAGTGTGTGCCACCTGCATGGGTCTGCCAGGGCTGCTATAAAGAAACACCGCAGACTGGGTGGCGCACACAAACTTTGCTCACAGTTCTGTAGGCTTAGAGCCCAAGACCAAGGTGTTAAGATTTTCTTTCTCCTTGGACTGCAAGTAATTATCTTCTTGCCGTGTATTCCCATGTTCTTTCCTGGGCACATGTGCGTCTCTGAGGGTGTCTTTGCAAGTTTGTATTTCCTCTTCTTGCAAAACACAAGTCATGTTAGGTTAGGATCCACTGTCATGCCTTCATTTAACATGATCCATGTTTCTAAGGCCGTGTTTCTAAGTGGAGTTGCATTGTAAGACACTAGGAACTAAAGCTTTCACCTACAAATTTTGGGGGGACAGAAATCAGTTCATAATACCATTTTCCTCCCCAGATACCAATGATCTGCTGCACAGGAAGCCTGTTGTGTTTTATCCTTCATACTGGTCACAATGGAGATTTCTGTATAGGACTTTTTTGCCTTTCTGACCCTCCAAAGTTGCAGACAGTTTGCCATTAATTCTTTAGGATTACTTTAAATTAATCAGAAATTTCAGAATTCATTCAAATTCTATAAAATTGTCATTGTCATTGTCCATTGCTTCTAAAAAGTTGACCATAGTTGGGCCTGTGGCACAAGCCTATAATCCTAGCACTCTGGAAGGCTGAGGCAGAGGGATCACAACTTCAAGTACTAGATGGGTAACTTAGTGAGACCCTGTCTCAAAATCAAAAATACAAAATGGTATGGGGTATAGCTCAGTATAAAGACCTGGGCTTGATGTGAGTTGACTGGAACTAGGCACAATGGCACACCCCCATCATCTCAGCACTCTGAGAGGCTGAGGCAGGAGATCATGAGTTTGAGCCTGTCTGGGGAACTTAGTGACTTAAACCCTGTCTCAAAATTCTTCTATTTTTTTTAAAGGGCAGGAGATATAGCTCAATATAAAGACATTGGATTCAATCCCCAGTACCACACACACAAAAATGTGTCAGCTACTTTAGCAGAAATTGCTTATAGTTTAGTCTATAAAATGCATACCCTCTCATCACCACCATCAAACACTCAAAAAACACTCTGCGGAGCAAGGAGGCATTTTGAAATAGATTTCAAACAATTGTATAAGGGATATAATATCATAACAGACATTGTTCTTGAATCCAGCGGCTCCTGTGGTTTTTAAATCAGCCCTCATTGGTCCCCAAGGAATCTGCTCATGAAGAAGCTCCCCAAGACAATCCTGCTTCTGCTCGTGTCTTTCAGACCCTAGTATTTTTGTTTTTCTTAACACAGAACTTCAAGAAAGAGAGACCCTGGTGGGGCTGGTGGGTATCCAGTACAGGTCATCTCTGCTGATTGGGGTTCTCAGGACAGAGGACCTCATAGACCAAGAGGGTTTCTTCTGTGGCACCTAATTCGGCTTGGTTTTGGCTGAAGCACAGTACTGGGCCCAATCTGGGATGCGAAGGGAAGGAAGGTCTCTGGGTACAAATTTAGTGACCCATTAGAAGAGGCCCATATAAACATTTTCTGTACAAAGCACACCGGCATTCGGCATCCTGCAGCTCCATCTGGGGCTCTTGGAGGTTCATCCCGTGGGCTCGTATCATAACAGAAAAGTTGCCATATTGAAAAATTACCCTTTCATTTGCTGGTAGCCTGCTCCAACAAATAATCATGGGCTTTCCAACTCCAAGAATTAAATTTTAGAAAACTAGATCTCTATTTTTATATTTTTTAAAAATCATTTCAGATGGGTATGGTGGTGAATACCTATAATCCCAGCACTCTGGGAGGCTGAGGCAGGAATATTGCAAATTCAAGCCCAGCCCGGGCAACTTAGCGACTAAGTGAGACTGTGTCGCAAAATAAAGACGAAACAAAAGGGGCTGGAAAAGCAGCATAGAGTGAAGGTTCTGGGTTCAATCCCAGTACTGTAAATAAAATCATTTCAAAGAGATGTATATACATATAACTAAATTTCTAAACAATAAAGTACACATACAGAGAATAATTTGACATTATGGAGGGGGAAAAAACCTGTAGGAAAAAGACGTTGAGGGCCTGAGATGTTGTACTCACTGCCCTTCTTTTCGCTATTCAAATACCATTTTAGGGAAAGTGTGAATTTCCACAGCTGAACTTAAAAAACACAGAGTAAGAAGAACAGGAAATCAATGAAAATCACCACTTCACGCAAGCTTTTCTGAAATAGCCCAGGAGTCTATTCTCTATTGGATTCCGGGGAGTGGGCCGGAAGGAATCATGACTCGGGTGACTGATGCCTACCAGCCACCAACAGCTAGCTGTCTGTCCCTTTGCTCCCTTGAAGCCTTGGATGAATTTTACCTCATTTCGCAAGCTCTCAATCACATTCATGAAGTCAAGACTTCAAATAGGCCACGATTATAACTTTAATAGTTACTCCAGGTAGAACTGGCTTGCGCGATGTGTATTGTTGGCAGCAGTTTAACTACTTTAGGATAATGATATGAATCTCAGTGAGGGGCCAATTTTGGCATTGCCGGCTATTGTATACAATGATTAATATGACTAAGCGTCCTACTTCATAAACTTTTATTCTCCTTTCTCTACCTAACTGCAGAGTCTGTCTTCTGAGCTTTTCATGTGGTCAAATTTTCTTTCCTTTCATTTTCATCTGTAGGGAAAAGTATGTACCTGACAACACCAGTGCCTCTATTGATGGGTAGAGAATGTTTTCCGGAAACCCTTTTGCAGAGGTGAAGCAGAGGGGTCCTTGCTTCCCCCAACTCTTCCTCACCTCCTTCTCTCTGGACTTGCTTACTGTTTTATATATATATATTTGCTGCCTTTCCCACTTTGTATGGTTTTATGCTTTTTAAAATTGAATTAGCTGAGTGGGACCAAGATGGTGACTCAAGCCATAGTGGTAATAACCGATGTTTGTCAACTGTTCACAGCCAGGATTGGCTGTAGGCACTTGACCTTTCTTATTCATGTCATCAAAATAACCCACAGGGCTCCCATTTTTTTCAGATTAAAGTTGTATGGATTAGATGCCCAGAATAACAGAGCTCCCAAGTGGTGGTACTGGCACTCAGGTCCAGATGGTCTGTGACTCCACTGTGACTTTCCTTACCCATTGCTATTGAAATACGGTAGTTGTGAAAATAACTTCTGTCTCAAAGTAACAGTCATTCCTACAACTCATCTCCTGTAGTGTGGATAGGATGAGGGCTTATTATGTGCCAGCACCACCAGGGGAGGCTCATGGAGAAGGAGAGAAAACCGGATGCAGCCCCTGCCCTCAAGGTAGCCACGGCATTCTGCAGGAAATGATAACAGCATGAGATAGCTGTGAAGTGGGGAAACTGGAAACTGTCTTATAAGATCTTGGCAATGTGGTCGGCTCAAGGGACTTCATGTGGGCCTGAAACAGTTCAGTTAATTCCAGCTACTGGACTATAGCCTATAAAATATTTCAAAAAGCAAAGGCATAGATGACACTCTTGCTATTGCCAAACATTAACAGTCACCAACTATATCCTACATACGAACGAAAAGCCTTGGATTCTAAAATCACATAGACATGATTTCAAATTGTTACATGGTTCCTTATTAGCTGTGTGACCTTGAACAATTTACTCAAATTCTCTGGACTTCTTTTTTTCCTCACCTTTAAAAGCAGATGATAAAAGATCTTACCTCCTGTGGTTGTTGAGACCAAGGACTAGTTCTTCTTTTCTTAGAAGGATAAATAATTAAAATTTTAGTTTTTGCTGGCCATAAAGTCTATGTAGCAATTACTGAATTCTGCCATTCTAATAAAAGCAGTCACAGACAATATATAAATAAGCAGGTGTGACAATGTTTTGATAGATTTCATATACAAAAAAAGACAGGCTAGATTTGGCCTATGTGCTACAATTTGCACTAGCTGGTTTAGAGCATCAAAAGAAATAATAAAAGAAAATACATATAGAAACACACATGCACATGTAGGTACATATATACATGCACACATATATAATATATGATTCTCTGATACATTGTAGGCAATTAGTAGTTGTTCATTTTCCTTTCTTCTTACCATTTATTCCATTAGCTGAAGATTCACAAAGATGCATTAAACACTCCACCTCTCTTGGGGTCCTCACAGTTCATCTGGGGCAATGAGGCACAGAAAATCTAGAAATTGACATAATTTTCCAAGTATAAATTGTAAAATAAAGAAAATAAATCACAGAATTGAAGAAACTGAGTGAAGGGAACAACTACCATAGGAGAAATAGTTGAGTGAAGAAAGTAAAAGGTCTTCCAGGTGGGGAAGAACCCAAAGGCAGCAAAATGCTCTCAGGATTTTTTCATAGGAAACTGAGTGAAATTGCTTGTCTGGTTGAAAGAGGGTACGTGAACAGAGGACAGAGAGGTCAGGCTCAGCTGGGACACTGCAGGGATCAAGGTGGGAGCTGGTGGTGGTGTATTTTTCTGAAGAGACAAATGCTATGTCCTCACATGGAAGAAATACAAAATGATACAGTTATTTCTCTCCAACCCTTCTGTAAGGCCTTGATCTCACCTATGAAGGCAGAGTGCTCATGGTCCAGCCGTTCTTCTAAGAGCCTCACCTCGCAGGGCCTGGCAGCGCAGGCTGTAATCCCAGAACTCTGGGAGATTGAGGGAAAAGGATCACAAGTTTGAGGCCAGCCTAGACAACTTGGCAGGACCTTTCTCAAAAATAAAAGTAAAAATAGGCTAAGGATGTAGTTCAGTGTGAAGGCTCTCGGTTCAGTTCCCAGTACCTACCCCTTCTCACCACTTCTTGATAGGGTTGAATGCTGAATTGGATCTTATGTTCCAATGTGAAATTTGGAGAGACACACACATTCAAATCACAGCGGTGGTAGAATAGAAGACACCAAGGAGACTGCTTTTTGGAGGAAACATTATGAATTAAGCCTCAATCACTTGAACTTAGTGTCTCTGGAGAACACCAAATGGGAACTGTTTAGTACAGTGCTGTCATAAGCGGAGATGAAGTCTTGATTCTGGATGCAATCAGAAGACAAAGTACGACCCATATTGGGACCGAGTCAGAGACAAAGAATCTCCTTAGAAATCTCAAAGTATCTCTTTGGTTCATTACAATACTATGATAATGACAGTGCTGAACGAATAGTGCTATGGATTGAGAGTCCTCCAAAGGCCTGTATGCTACTTGGTTCCTCGGCTTGATGTATTAGGATATCGTGGAAACTTTAAGACTTGGGGCTTACTGGGAGGTTGTTAAGTCATTTGAAACTTGATCTCTAAGAGGATTGTGGGACCCCAGTTTCTTCTTTTATCACTTCCTGGTCACAAGGTGAGCAGTTTTGTTCGACTGTGTTTTTCTTGCCATGTGACTCTGCCTCACGGGAAGCCCCGAGTGACAGAGCCACAGAGTCATGAACTGGAACTTCCAAAATCCATTTGGTCTTTGTAAGTCGATCATTTCTGGTATTTGTTAAAGTGACAGAAAGTTGACTGACATACTGACATTAAGGTCTCATAAATATCTTTTTAAATATCAAAAATCAGAGATTAGGAAAGGAATTAAATAAGCTTTGGGGTTCAGATATCCAGAAACATTTCCCATATAACCTAGAAGAAAGACATGAGCATAAATTCTGCCTTATTTAAGTTTGATGCATAGGCCTCAGACAGAATAAGTTGAATTCGGTTAATAGAAGACTTGGAAATGTACTATGAAATAATAACGATTAAACAACTCTAAGGTATTCTCAGCACTTTCCCAAGAGTGGTTAATTCAATCATTACTTAGCAAAGTTACTTTCAGATATAGATCCAAATGAGTTAGACAAATACTATTTTATTACAAATCTCGCACAATTCTAAATAGATCTCAACTTGATCTATTTTTCTTATCTTGTACCTGCTTTTTTTCTTTTTCTTTTTCTTTTTTTTTGCTATTTTTGTGAAGAAGAGAAGTAGTTCTTCATGGGGAGAAGTAGTCCTTCAAGTAGTTCTTCATGATAGAGTTACCATTATATTTTTTTCTAAGTAAAATCAGAAAAGCATTATCCAGAGGCATTACAGTCTGCCTTGTTGCACTGGTGAGTTGTGGAGATGGTGTCACCACCTAAGATGGGTTTCAAAGAGGCTCTTCATTTTCTTCTTTCCATTCGGCTACTTCCTGAAGTCCATGGAATGCATGGCACTTATATCACTGTGGGGTCAAGCAGAACATTCTTTCTAGGGAACACGCTAGCCTGGCATCAGAGGTTGCCAAGTGGAAACTTCTATTTTTTTTTTTTAAGTGAAATCTTTCCCAGAGAGGTTGAATGACTGGGCCAGAAGGCACATGGCAGCAGAACCAAGCCTGGAACCCAGGAGTCCCAGCTCTCAGCTCCTTTCTTCAAGCGCACCCTTCCCAGAGCTTCCCAAATGGCCTGGAGTGGCTTCTTCTTCCATTGTGGGGCTTCACAAAAGAACATTTAAGTCACCACCACCAGAAAGCGTTAGCTGGGGATTTGTGTCCAGGGTGCATCCACCACGCCCATCTCTTGACAATGCTTTCTAAAGTTGGGACAGTGTCAGAAAGCCCTGTGAGAGACCTGGTCAGTCCAAAGAGGAGAGCAGAAATCTCAAAAGGGCCGGGCATAATCCTTTTGAGGGAGAGCATCCAGGGGACAGACAGCCCGCCCTGAAACCTTGATATTTAAAGCAGTTGTCTGCAGACATAATGCCCTAGTTTGATCAAAGGGTAGGGCCACACAATCCCAGGGAACAGGAAGGCTGACAAGGGGGGAAGGGCCTTTGTGTCGAGGCCTGGAATCCGGATGCCCAGGCGGGTGGGGCTGCTGGCCACGCTGGGAGGGGCTGAGGCCCAGCCTGTCCCCTGCGTGCCTCCCCTGCCCTCTGCTGCTCCCCACACCAAGAAATTGTGTGGAGCCCAGCTTTCTTCACCCTTGGACTGCTATCAGTTTTCTTCTGTACGTTCATAAGAGGAATTTTCCTAGCCCTATGGGCTTTGCTTGAATTCTCGTAGTTTAATTCTGCAATCAGAAAAGGGAAGCACCCAGTTTAACTCTTTAGGCCTTTCCCTCAATATGCGGTTTCCTAAACAAATATTTCATCAATTGCTCAGGTCACATTCTTGACCTTGTTGTTTCAGGTGCCTGAAAATTCTGGACTAAGCTCCGCTTGGCCGGCATGTCGGTCACAGCCCTGCTGTCCTCATTCTAGTCAGCTCCCCTTTCCTCCTGTCCCCGCGCAGTTTTCCCTGGGACCATTTTTGTCCTGGTCTCTTCCCCACGAATTGCTTTTCCCCTGCAGCCTTTGTTTTCGTTATGGAAGCGCTTGCTCTGAAGGCTTGTGTTTCGGATTCCTGCCCTTGGTGCCCTTGGCCCTCTCATTATTCAATTTTTCTTTCAGTCCCCTGCCTGTCAGGCACCGTCTGCACACTGTGATTGTTTTCATTCTTTAAAGTCTCCAAACAAAGATTGCAGCCTTGCAGATAAGCTTAAAAAAACAATTGTAACGATTTCTGGTGTGTGTAGGCGTGTGTGCACAGTCACACACATGCACATGTGAGCATGCTCTCTCTCTCTCTCTCTCTCTCTCTCTCTCTCTCTCACACACACACACAAGGTAGAAAAGGGTGCTTTGGACCCAGCCATGTTCATAGCAGCACACGGTTTTACTAGTAAGACTTCACCCACTGTTCTCCAGGCCTGACAGCCATAAGTCCACAGAAGCCTATCCTCCTGTATTGCAAGCTGCTAGGGAGGGTTTTTACTTATCTCAACTCACTCCAACAGATACATGTAGAGAGTACCTTCTAGACAGTAGTCTCCAATAGTTGTGACACCAAGCACCAGTTTCATGAGTGACAATTTTTTTCATGGACAAGGGTGTGGAAGGTTAGGGGATGGTGCTAATATTGCCTCCTCAGTTTCATCTGAGATCATCATGTTAGACCCTCAAAAGGAGCATGCAACCTAGATCCCTCTGACCTAGATACCTCTGACCTAGGTTCCTCTGATCTAGATCCCTCCAGCCCAAATCCCTCACATGTAAAGATCACAGTAGAGTTTGTGCTTCTGTAATCTAAAACTACTGCTGATCTGACGGGATTCAGAGCTTGGACGGAAACACAAATGATGGAGTGGCTATAAATGCAAATGAAGCTTCACATACCTACTCACCTCCTGCCATGTGGCCCAGGTCCTTACTGGCAGAGTGCCAGTCTATGACCAGACTGTGGCGTAGGGGTTGGGGATTCCTGTTCTAGAGGCTTTTGGCATTGAACTAATTTGGTAGAAAGCATTCTAGACATTTCGTCTAGTTGAGGAGATTCTATTTCCATAGAATAAAACAGAATTCTGTGATAGTAGTCAGCTGAAGTCTAGCCATGCAGAAAACAATCAAAAGAGCCATTGAATAGAACAGATTTGGCCTCTAAGGCTCACTGATACTTGGACTAGGAAAAATTCTTCTGATCTTTCGTTTGTATTCTTCTTGCCTTACCTCTAAACTTCAGGAATGTTTGACATTATGAGCTGAATTCTGTTCTCCCAAAAGTCATAAATTGAATCCCTAACTTAGGAAAGTGACTATATTGAGAGACAGAGTCTCTACAGAGTTAACCGAGGTAGAATGAATTCTTTAGGATGGGCCTTAAAACAACCCACTGGTGATCTCATAAGAAGAGAAAATTAGAACACAAAGAAATATCAAGGAAATATCACTATTATGGCTTGGATCTGGAATGTCCCCCAAAAGCCTCATATATTTGGATATTGTGGGTCATCTATGGATTTCATGAGCTGTTAGGAGGTAGGGCTAGGTCTGGAGGGGCCCATCACTGAGGGGGGGGGGTGTGGGGAGAGTCACTGAATATGTGGCAGATCGCTGAGAGCATGGCCTGGAAGGATGTGCTCCGGCTCCAGCTCCTTCCTATTCCCTGATCCTTCCTCTTGTAATTCTGTGAGCAGCTGTTCTTTGCCAAGCCCTTCCCACCATTGCTAGCCACCCACGAATAGAATAAGACCTCCGGAAATTGTGAGCTAAAAATAAACCTTTCCTCCATGAAGTTGTGGGTGTCAGGTATTGTGTCCTGGCAACAAAAAGGTAACTAAGACAATCACATGAGGGAGAAGGTGGAGAGCCACAAGCCAAGGAGACAGCCTTGGAAGAAATCAGTTGCGCCGACACCTTGATCTCGGCATCAGCTTCCAGAACTATGAGAAAATAAATTTATGTTGTTTAAGCCACTGGTACAAATGTGTGTGGTATTTATATGTGATAATCCTACACTCATCTGTGTGTGTATGTGTGTGTGTGTGTGTGTGTGTGTGTGTGTGTATGTGTTTGTCTGTGCACGCAAACATTGGTATTTGAAGACCACGTTAGTTGTGGATGGGCAATGAAATTAATCAGATAGCAATTTCTGGTCAGGAACTGGCTCTTCTCTCTCTCTGTCTTTGGGTTTCTAGACACTCAGTTCTTGTCTATGACAAGCAGCAGACAGTCAGTTATTGTGACTGAGTGTCTATTTCAGGTCACAACCAGTGCTAGAAGATTCTGAAGATTATGTCTGCATCTGAAGTACAGACAAAATTAGCATCTCAAATTGGCAATGGGTACATGTTAATGAGAGACACCCCAAGACAATCTCCTCCCTAGCACCTCATGGCTGTGTTGCAGTAAGACTCTTCTTTGGTTACAACTCTGGCTCCTAAAGTACTAAGTGGAACCACATAAAATTGCCTTTTTGTGTAAGTCAAAAAAAAAATAAAGGTACTAAATGCAATGCAGTAATTGTATTGCACTCTGGAATAAAAAAGAACATTATTGAAAAGACTGATGAACTTTAAGTGAATTAATTTTTGTTAATAATTATGTAATAAAGTGAATTTCCTAGTTTTGTTGAAAGGAACCTTGTTTATGGAACATGCTAGTGTTGGACAAATTAGATGAAAGAGCTATAAGAACTCTGCAAATTTTCTACAAATTCTATAAGCCTAAAATTATTTCAAGCTAAAAAGTTTACTTTAAAAATCAATATTGGATAGCTGCAATTTCACATAGCTCAATAAATCCCGGAGGGCTTCAGTATCATGCTCCTGATAGAACCTGTTCATTATATAGTAGCAGGATTTGTTATTAAAACTGAAGCATGCCTTAGTTATAGAAATCTAAATATAATTCATAAACTTTTATACATTGGCAGCCCAACTCCTCTCTGTCCAGCTAGTTTAAGTAAACATGAGAATCTTCTAAGAGAAAGGGCCTACGGGCCACTACAGAGAGATAGCCTTAGGCCAAGATCTACTGATGGAGCACCTTCTGTTCTGTGAGGAGACAAGGATGACCCAGTGTTTGAGGACGTTCTGCTGTGAGAGTGACTGACACTCTCTTGGCAGATAGTAGAAATTTAAGCAGCTTCAAACCAGGAGATATGTTCAAGGTCAAGTTTCTCCTTCGGCTGAGGAGCCTTTTTTCTTCCTGATTGGGGTTGTTAGAGGCCAAAAAGATAATGCAATACCAGTGTGGGGGTTCTAGAGTCTCACTCAGCGAGTGCAGAACCTGCTTTTTGTTCTACTCCTGGAAATGGAGCGTGAACTCTTAATCAGACCAATGCATATGAGAGACTTGTTTTCTTTGGCTAAAAAATGATGAAAAGAATTTCTTTTTTGGTTTGCTGGGGGTCAGACCCAGGGCTTCATGCATGCTGGACCCACTATTGAGCCACAACCTCAGCCTCAGAATTTTGAGAATTATATGTTACACTTTGAAAAGGAGAAGTTTCACAAAAATATATAGATAGTTCATATCTCTCTAACAATCAGAAGTCTAGCAACAGAAAACTGCATTCCTCCATGGGTAAGATTGCTTGAAGCTAAGGAGCTGTTGTGTCTCTTTAAAGGACATGAACTCTCTATTCTTCCATAATCCCCACATAGCCCTCTCCACCCCACAACCACTTTACGCATTTCAATTTGCAACTCCCAGTCCAAATCACCAATACTTAAGCAAAAAAAAAAAAAAAAAAAAATCATTGCTTGGTGAGTGTTAAAATTTGTGTCTTGGAGAGGCTGGAGGCATAGCTCAGCAATTGCCTGGCAAGTGTAGGGTCCTGGGTTCAATCTGCAGCAGCACATAGGCTTGGTGTGATGGCACGTGTTATATTTTCAAATCAATGAATATGTAGAAAATAAAGAGCTTGTACTACTGGGCCTTGCTCAGAAAAAAATCTAAAATAAAATAAAATTCATGTCTTGGATAACAGCACTAAAAGAAGGAAAAGGAGTGAAGAAAGAGGAAGAGAAAGAAGAAGAAGAAGAAAAGGAGAGAAAAATGGAAAATATTAGAATAGATTCCACGCAGTGAGACCACTATTTCTTGTAAAACGTGTGTTTTTGTGTGCTTGTACGATGCTACACTATATTTCTTCCCAAGAGTTCCAATAAATTTTTTTGAAAGTCAAGACTAATAAAAATTTAAATAATCCAATTTTTTATTAAACATTTTTGGCATGTTTGCTTCCTGTTTTTGTTTGCACTTTTCTTCACTTGTTGAGAGCGGTAGTATTTGTTGGATAAGCATTTCCACAGAATTTGTTCAGGCATAAAATTATGAATGCTTAAAAAAGATTTACAATAAAGAATTAAAACTTCTAATTGAAACAAAAGAAAAAGATGAAGCTTCTTAAATTTCTCCAACTTAAGATCCATCCAACTGCCTCATTGTCCTGTGATGTTAGGTCATATTCAACAAGATGAGGGTGACTTGCGTAGGTTATGTAGGACAACTAATACTTGAGACTCCATCAGCTCTGGACTGTCAACAGAACATTCTATGATGATGGGAACATTCCAAATCTGTACATTCAAACAACAGCCACAGCCACAGCCACTTGCAGCTCTCTAGTACCTGAAATGTAGCTAATATGACATATGACAGAGGACTTGAATTTAAATTTTTAATTTGAATGCATTTAAATTTATAGTAGCCGCGCCTGGGTACTGTCTACCGTGCTAAAACAGCCTAAGTCTAGAACACCACAATATCTTGAAAGAAGGATGGCTCTACTTTTCGTGTGCCACACTGGTCTGCCAATTGTTCTGATAGAATTATATTCTACCATTGCTCATTTGAGGGCAAGGAAGTCTGACAGTCTATGGATCCAGGGACTTTCTGGGGGGCGGGGTAAAGATTATTGTTAGAGACAAATGACCCAGCTTCTAAATGTGGAAACTCTAGGGCCCTAGCCCTATTATTATTATTATTATTATTTTGAAAACACAAACCTGCTGGACGCAGATTATATTCTGAAATCTATGAATCCAAAACCATAGTGATTATTATTTAGTAATCATAACTATGGCAATAATAAAAGCAATAACAATAGGAACAAGTGCTTATGGTTTTCCTGGCACCGGGGTAAGTGCCTTGCTGCTTTATCTCATTTATTCTTCCCAGTTGTACTGTGAGATAGAAGATGTTACCCTAAATGAGAAAGCTGATGCTCATAAAGTTTAATTAACTTATAAGGTCACTCAGGTAGGGAAGTGAGTGATGCAGAAGGTCAATCTAATTCTGTCGGATACGAAGCCGACCCCTGCGCAGCCCCTCCGGCATCTTAGAGGATGCTAATCAGTTGGTTTTCCATTATTTCCTTACCTCCATGTTGAAAACCTGTCCAAGATGAATTATTGATGACTCTGCCAGAACTAAGGACCGGGTTCTGTAATTCTGATGTGTGTACTCTATTGCAGCACCTTTCTTATAAATGCTATCTTGGTCATATTGCAGAAACATACCTGTGGGGCTCTGTTGGGACCTAGGAATTTTTTACTTTGAAAACACACATTGCTACAGTATTAAAATTTTATCTACCTCTGCTGGTTTAAAGACAAATATACTAATACTCAATATTAAACCATTTTCTTCAACCTAAAAGTTTATCTTTTTCTTTGGCTTTCAAAGAAATAAAAATGTTTTCAGGGTCCTCTAGTAGACACAGGAATCTTTAGAAGAAGGCTGTATCTTAATCCCCAGAACCTGTGAACATGTCACCTGATATGGCCAAAGGGACTTTGCAGAGGTGGTTAAATTAAGAATCTTGACGCGGGAAGATTTTCCTGGACTACTTAAGTAGAATCATAAGAATCTTCAAAGTATAGTAGGAGAAGGCCACGTGATGACAGGAGGGTCAGAGTGACACCATATTAGGGAGGCTTGGTGGGGAAGAGTCATGAGCCAAGGCCTGAGGACAGCTTCGTGCCCGGCACCATCAATGTGTAATGAAGGGAAGACAACGGTCAAAAAATGCTTTTGACATTTTCAGTGTCCCACCAAAATCCGCGGTGAAGTGAGGTATTAGAAGACGGGACAAAGGGGACCTTTTAGAGGTGATTTGGTCACAGGGACCCTACCTGATGATGAGATTAAGTCAATCATGCAGTAATAGGTTATCTGTTAAACGAGCCAGTTTGTCTCCCATGTGATGCTGTGTACTGCCACTGGATTCTGTGGAGCCTCCATCAGCAAGAAGGGCCTCAGCTTGAACCTCCCAGGCATGAGCTGAATGAAGATTCATGCTTTACAAACTACCTCATCTGTGCTATTCAGTTGTAGCAATAGAAAATGGACCAGCACGCCCTTTCCCGCCACTTCCCTATCATGTCTAGAAGCTCGGTTTCCCACAAGCCCCAAAGAAACTGCTGGCTCTTCCATTTGCCTTGTGATGTGAAACTCTGCAGACGCTACACGTGGAAGGAAGTGAGAAGTGTCTGGGGAAAGCTCCTGAGGAAGAGGGAGAAGTACCAAGACGGGCCTGCTGATGCCGAGAGGGTGTGAGGAGCTTTCAAAAATGAAAGCAGACGCTGGCAGGAGAACAGTTGTAAGGAAGAGTCTATCTGAGATTCGAAGGGACTCAGGAGGAAGGGGAAGAAGGGAAACAAAAAGCAAAACCAGTAGTGGGCCTAAAAGTCAACTTTCTGTCCCTTCATAACTGCTGCTAGGTTTAGAGCCGACCTTTACAAGTCAGAGACCACCTGTGGCCGTCAGTCCAGCCCCACACTGCTGCCAGGGCCAGTGGGAGCTGCATTCATGGACAGTGTTGCAGATTGCAGCCTGGGAACCCAGGGGCTCCCCTCCGGTCAGGAGATGCATTTTCTCCACTCTTCTCACACACAGCTGCTGTTGACATCAAAGTGGCTCCTTGTGGCCCGTCGTCCCAGGGCCCAACCTCAAAGGCCCCTGTTCCAGGCTCAGGCCCTTTTGCAATTATTTGAACCATTTATCTTCAGAGACTAAACTCTATGCCTAAATTTGTACACGATTTCGGTATTTTCTAGGGTGTGTCTTATCGTCTCATGGAATGTTTACAGTCAGTTGGTGTCCCTTAACCTTTCACCCCTCAATGTCACTTGCTAAAGAACTTAAGAGCTGGGATGTAACTCAGCGGTAGAGAGACTACTAGCACATGGAAGGTCCTGGGTTTAAGCCTTAGCACTATGAAATAAAATACTTTAAAAAGACAATTCTTCAAAATGTACATACAGATGTATGTATGTTGAATATGAGTAATGGTATGAAGATACTATATGGGCATATATGCATATATGACCCATATAAGAACAAAATATTGTTGGATATTCTATAAGTACAAATACATTTTTGTATTTTTATTTATGTATTTTTTTAAAATAACACACCTCACAGCAGGAAGCATTTCTTAAATTTCTACGTGACTAACTGGGACCACACTTACCCTCTGCTTGTTTTTAATTTTACCCCCTTCAATTAACTTTCATACATATAATCACTTCATTTGTGTGGGTTTTATCCGGAGAATTTTTAAAAACAATTCTTCCTATGTGGCTTTTAATTGTTCTTTCCAAAATTGCATCTGGTTCACTGATACTCCCAGGGGCTGGGCTTTCTAGCTTACAGGGCTTCCCTTCCTGGGCTGACACTGGGTGGTCTCCTGGCCATGTCTGGCCTCAAGTATCACCAACAGCTCTGTTTTATGTTTTCCACACAGTTCACTTTTCTCTTTCAGTTTAGGAACTGAGATAGTCCTTGTTCTTGTTTTTGCAGTGGCTGGTTATTTTTCACAAGGGATGGGGGCACCGACTCATTGCCATTCTAAGTGTCAAATCTGTGCATAACTGAGGAAACAGGGCAACAAGGGAGATGACTTCTTCAGCCTTATTTTAAAAGTTTATTTCTATTTCCCTTGCCTGAGGATGGAAGGCAGAGGGTTGTTATGTTTTAATCTTTACTGAGATAACTTATTTAATAAGTACTGACATTGTGCTTGCTGTGTGCGAGGTATGCGTGCTTAGTAATTTCCTCATATTAAACAATTCATTCTCCCAGAACAACCTTATGAGCATAATACTTTGATGCTCCATGTTTTATATATGTGGGATTGCTGGTATCAAGAGTGAGTGGCCCAAGACTTACACAAAGCCACACATCCGATGGGGCTGAGAAAGGTGGAGGGGGGGGGGGGGTCAAGTCCAGAAAATTAGATCCTGCTTGTAAGTTGTCAACCACTCTATCGGAGAAAAGAAAACAAAGAAACAAAAAAATGGAGCACAGATTTCTTACTTTGAGACTTCTTTGCTTGGTCAGTGCAGCATTTCAAGTACTAGTACCAATTATGCTCCGGTCACGCCGGATTTAAGAGCTGTTTTTTTAAAACACATTATCAAATTGTTACCATTCAAGCAATTTCAAAGTCTTGTGTATCTCCTCAGCAACTGCGCCTTTCCTTTTCTTAAGTGGAGTCAGATATTCTGGACTCGTTGCTCTTGGAAGTCTATTGGCATTTTTGTCTCTTTCACCGTGGTCTTCCCATCACCTCCCCTTGTGCACCTTTTTGAGAGATTTTCATCAACTAGCAAGGCCTGGTCTATGTTTTGAGGTCCACACCCTTTGCAGCTAAACACAGGCAGACACCTTACATAAATAAAAAGTGACCTTTACCCATGAAAAGAATTTTATGAATTACAGGAAGTAATATACCGTGCAAGGAAAACAGCCTTTGATCTTTTTTTAAAAAATGTAAATCACTTCCCAAAAAGAACAATCTGAGTGTAATGAGATTCTTTAAGTGGGGGCGGGGGGGGGGGGGCGGTGGCTACAATGACTCCTGCAGTCGTAGAGAAGAACCTCAGGTGTGCTGGCTTCTGACTAACCCTTCTTAATAGAGCTTGTGGAGTGCGGAGGCAGTAAGAGTGAGACTCAGGAGAGGGAATGACCAGGAGTACTAAGGTTAGTTAATTCTCACTTCCTAGATCCTAAGCGTGAGCTGAACTCTCTACAGCGATGTTCCACACTACGAGCTGGAGCCTCAAGTGAGCTGTGAGGTCAGTCTAGAAAGGAAAAAAAAGCGTAAGTAAAAATGGAAAAGAATAGAAGATAGCCGAATGCATGACACAGAGTAAGGATTGAAAGGGAGGTAGAGACGGGGGGATTGCAAATTCAAACCCAGCCTAAGAAACTTAGTAACGGAATGAGACCTTGTTTCAATATGATAATTTAAAAAGTGCTCAGTGTGAAGGATTTAGGTTCAATCTTCGGAAACACACACACACAAAAAAAGTTAATGTGAAACTTTCCTAAATGTATGTGCATACAGATTGTATATATAAGTTGCAATATAAAATGTATTTCTTATATTCCATAGTTTGGAAAACACTCTATAAAATATAAGATATAATAAAAATACCATGAATGTTTGAATTTTTAAAATTTATCACAATAAAGGACATATTGCCATTAATCCCCTTCAAAATATTCCCTCTATCTTTGAATGCATGATCCCACCATTTTTGCCACGTCCTGAAACAGTTCTGGAAATTCTCTTTCAAGAATATCTTCAGTTGCACTGTTGTGGCTACCTCAGTGTCCTGAATTGACCAAAAATATTTACCTTTCATGGTCATTTTGTTATGGGGGAAAAAGTCAGAAGTTTTATGGTGCTAGATCTGAAGAATAATGTTTTTATAAGTCCACCTTTCTGTTGGATGAAAGTTGGCAGCAATATTCACTGTATTTTTGATTATATCTTGCAAAGACTTCCAGAACTGCTCCAGAAAGTGTGAAGAATGAGAGACAAAGTGTGCTTGAAGAAAAAGTATTTTGAGGGAGATTAGTGACTATGTGCCTTTTACTGTAATGTGTTTCTCTTTCAAATATTCACCATATATTTTGATCACGTCTCAGAAAGCCAACAACAAGCATTTTCTCTACCCTCTGAGAACCTAATATACAAGGCAAAAATGACAATCCCTCAGGCTCTAGAACTTTTGAGGGATTTTTATTATGGCAATTTGGACACATGCAATAATCACAGCACAGTGGAAGGCCAAAGCAGGAAGATCCCAAGTTCTAGCCCCGCCTGGGCAACTTAGTGACTAGTGAAACTGTCTCAGAGAAAAAAAAAATAAAAACAGTCTAAGAATATAGCTCAATGCAAAGGGCCTGAGCTTGATCACCAGTCCCAAACAAACAAACAAAAGCAAATAAGTACATAAAACTGAGATTCTCTCTAAAAAAGTTAGACCTGGAACCACACATATCTAACACCAATCACCTGGAGCCAGTGAATATCCTACACTGCCCTGTGGAATGACCATGAGCACACTGAGCTTTCAAATTAAACTTAAGAATTCAGTTTCTTGGGGTAATATCTTGCTGTGGTTTGTATCTGGAGTATACCCCCAAAAGCCTCGTGTATTCAGATATAGTGGAATATCTGTGGAACTGTGAAAAATTTGCAGTTTTATAAGACTGAAAAGGCTGCAAAGGTGGGGCAAAAGATCACAGGGATGTTAAAAAGAAGCCAAGCGCTTGGAATCAGGACTATAAAAAAGATGTCTTGACGGTGTCTCAGGCATCCGCAAGATTCCACCCTTTACAGACATAGCCCTGAGAAGAGTACCCCAGGGCACCCCATAGCATCAAAGAAAGAAGCATTTACCTGAGTCCATCACTTGGAGCTGAGCCATCCAGGCACTTGGAGACTGCTGTGGTCAAAGGCCCGGATGGCCAGACTACTGTTCCAGCTGGTGGTGGACACTAGCGTCACCCATGTGGTGCTGACTTCACAGGCATCAGAATGTAAGAGTTGTGGGGTCATGGGGCTTACACCCAGATTTCAGAAGAGGGTTTTGGAGACCAGGCAGTGTGTGAAGCTGTGAAGGAGAAAAGCCTAAGGAAGAGTGGAGACCTCAGAAATTTGGAGATGCCAGAAATGTGGATCATCAGCTGGGGAAAGGCATGGGCTGTGAGCTGCGCCAGCCCAAGGGAGAGATGACAGAGGCTGCAGCTGGGGGCAGCATTGTCACGGCAGGGCCACGCAAGCCCCTTGGAGCTCACGTCTCACCACAGTTGACCCCAAGTGCTGGACAAGGATTTAATCCTTGCCCTGTTGGGTTTAGAACTTGGTTTTGGTCTGATTGCTGTTCAGTCTCATATTCCTCCTTTTTGGAATGGGAATATTTACCCTGTGCCGTTGTATGTTTCAAGTTTTTTTGTTTTTGTTTTTGTTTTTTGTTTTGTTTTGTTTTTTGCAGAAGTTCAAAACTAGGAGTTTGCCTTGAGTCTCAGAGGAGACTGAATTTTTTAACTGTTCTGAAACTGTTAGGACTTTGGCAACTCTTAGAGGACTAAATACTTTTTGCATAGAAAAATAGACACGAGTCTTTTGGGGACCAGGGGTGGAATGCTATGGTTTGGATCTGGAGTGTCTCCCAAAAACCACATGTACTTGGAACCATGGGCTGTTGGGAGACTGGCTGGAGACAGTAGATGCTTGGAGTTTGATCTGGGGGGGGGGGTGTCAAATTGTTTAGATTGGGAGGTGCCCAGCGCTAAGTTTTCTTCAGGCATGTGTCGTGGACTTGTGGGTCAGGAAGCGAGAGAGGGGCACCCGCCTCAGGTGTAGGAGGCAGAACTGGCAGCTTGAAGTAATTGAAGGAAGGAAAAAGAAGCATTGTTAGAGCTTCTTCTGGGGGAAGCTCTGGGCGTGCCCCTGCTTTATTGGTTTTCACTTGGCTTCTGTATGCAATGCCATAAGCACCTTCTCTCTTACTCCAGCCTCTGCCATGTGCTGCCTTCGTTGCTGGATGCCCCATGAATGGACTATGGAAGATCTTCTGAAACTGTGAGCTAAAATTAGTCTTTTCCTCTTTAAATTGTGGATGTTGGATGTTTTGTTCCAGCAACAAAGAAATAACTAATACGTAGCCACATGTCAAGCGTATCAGAACCTCATGTAACTAGTATTTACCTCACATAGCAGAATGGGTACAGCTGTTTCCAGCACCCAGAAAGCTTGGCATTAGACTCATGTCTTCACTCGTCAACACTTTCTTGCCCTGGCTGGGTGCCTCGTATGTTACTTGTCTGACTCATTACATATTTCTAATTGCAATTACTGTACATACTCTACCTAGGTTGACTGAAAAGCCGTATGACTAAGTCATGAACTGTGTCTCAACTGAATATTTTGAATTGGGCCTGTGCGCACGTGCCCGCGCGTGTATGGTATATGGTCAGCAAAGTAAGAAGTGACATCAGAATTGGATAAATGATACTTTATATAGCTCATGGGAATAAAAGAAGAGTAGGTTTTCGCTCACATTCACTACAACAGAGAAAACTAGAAAAACAGACCCTATTCCTCACAGACTACAATACAAGTACTCAATGCAGTAGATAGGACAGAAGCAAGAGGACCAAACCTAACAAGTGTAACAGCTAAGCGCGGAGAAACTTGCCAGATAAATGTCCTGGTGAAATTCACGTTGGTAGAGTAAGTTCCAGCTCCGTCCATATGTCACACCCAAAGGAGAAGCGATGGTGGCTGGGTTGACAAGTAGGAAGCCAGCTGGGACAAATCAGATCTGAACTGGTTCATTTGCCTCGAATCATTTGACAACCTAAATCAGATAAACATAAATAGCTATGTTACAATTGTATAGGCACGATTATTAAATATCCATCTTTGAGTACAGTAAAACATCTAGCACACCAAACACGCACCCACACCCACCCACCCACCCACTATTTTTTCAGTTATAAGAGGTTAATGCAGATTCCATAAGACTTAAGAGGAAAGCATAGTACTTCCGAAGCTACTACATATTAACAAGTGTGGGGTCCAATGTATTTCAGCAATTTTTAAGTGTTATGTCTTCTCTCTTGGTTAACTTGCCTTAAGATCTTTTGCTGTGGAAATGCATGGAAAACATGAGAGGATCCGGAAAAAAATTCTTTTGACAAAGAGAAAATTTGTTTTCCAACCTGCATTTGTTTGTTGTTGTCGCAACCTACATTTCTCCCCCATGGTCTACCTACAAAAATTATTATTTCTCAGTTCAGGAAGACGGTTTTGAAAAAGTCAGTTTGATCTCAAAAGATCCAGCACCCTTAATAGAGTCAGACTGGCCTACAAACCAGTGAGGCCAAAGCCCTGGCCTGGGAGTGATCTGTACTTTCCAGCCTTGTTATCTCTAGAGACTGCATAGAGTCCTGGAAATAAGGTCTATGTCCCATCTGACAGGGGAAGTAAAACTGTCCCTCTAAGAAATGGGGACAGGCTCACAAATAGAAAACTTAATTCCCTGTGGACAACTCAAATCTATCGGCCCTTCATGCAGTCAAGATCAAAGGCTCCATGGCCTCGTGTGTTCTACTGGAGAAGGGGTGAAAGGGCCCAGGACAGTGGTTAGGGCCCTGCTTTCTTGCCCCAGATGTGTGACCCTGGGCAAATCTTTCAGCATCTGTAAGTTTCTGTTTACTCAGGTGTGTAGAAAGTTTCAATTGGCTCAGTCTCCCTTTCGATAAATATAAAAGCTTTATGTCTTCCTTATTGGATCTGCATCATGATAACTTTAAAACAAGCGTTATCTTAAAACATCAGTGGAATTAGAATCAACGGTATACTTTGATGAATAAGGCATAGAGCCTTCACATTTCACACACAGTAGAAGTTAATCTACCGAAGAGTCACCATACACTAAGGATTCTTAATTGAAGTAGACAAAAGAATCATTTAAGGAGAGAACTCATCTGACACGCAGACTCCAGGTCTTTCCTGGTAAGATATGTGGCTGGGCTGGTGCTGGACCCAGCACTCACAACGCACACCAAGTGAGCCATTCTCCAGAGGGGCTAGTTTAAGAAATCCAAGCCTTGGATCTACTTCCTTGGAGGTTTCTCAACACCTGGCTCTTAACTCTCAATCCCCTGAGTTCAGTCTCTTTGCTATTTCTTTACCTAAGAGACGGATAATCAGCCAGTAAGTTTTCCTTCATACAGATTTAATATGGCAGCAAAGGATCCACCTGGCCTTGCATTAGCAGATAGCAAGAAAGCTAAGAAAGAAAAATAAAAATTAATAATATCTATTTTATAAAACATTCACACCCCAGTTCACAAAAATACTAATCAAAGCATGCACAAAATTGTAGCACATCACGTTTGAGGAAAAGATGTGAGGTATAATCCACCCTATTTCCCTAATTCTAACACACTGCAATTTCCATCTGATGAAATGTGACTGAAATTAAAGGTGCCACTTTATGTGAGAAAGTTCTAAAGCTATGCTAAGAACTTGCTGAAGATCTACTCTAGAGTTTTGAAATGAGGGTAGAGATATGGTAGGAATATGAAACACTCCAAAAGTTTATTAACAATTTAGGTGATGTAATAAGAAAAGTCAAAAGTCTGCATGATCACTGAGAAGGAAAAGAAATGTCTTTAACGATGTTGCTCTGGACAGCTCCATGACCACTGCCTGGTCCGTAGCAGGACATCACTATCTAACTTATTGCATGAGTTCCTTGAGCACAAGCTGAGGGAGAAGGAAAGAGTAGAGCAGTCTAAGAAGGAGGCTTTCTGAGAACCGAGAGGAAACGTCATTTGGATGGCAGAGAGGATGTGACAGCTGGGTCACGGAAGTAAGGAGGTGGGAGCCATTTAGGGCTGTTGGAGCAAGGCTGTCTTGTCTCCTTTCGATTGCAGAGATGCTATACCCAACACTTACTACTTAAAGAAGGACAGGTTTATTTTAACTTACATTTCAGAAGGTTTGAATCCATGTGGGGTCAGCCAGCATGGCAAAAAAGAAGCAAAGAGTTAAGGGTAAAACTGAGGACGAGAATGTATCTTTCCAGGCCACGCCCTTGTGACCCATCCTCCAACCAGGCCCCACCTCATAGCAGCATGTGAGATCATCAGCAGATCAATCATCAATCAACATGAGTTTAGGGCCTCTCACCCTCAATCTAATCACCTTCTGAACACATAAGACTTTGGGGAGACATTTCAGATTCAAATTATAACAAAAGTATCACAAACTAGATGCCTTAAAATATGAGAGACATATTGCCTCATTGTTCTGTGGGGTTAGACATAACATAATTAGGGAGTTGGCAAGGCCATTCCTTCTTTAAAACTTTAGGAAAATCCTTCTTACCATTTTCTAGTTTCTGATGGTGACATTTGGCATTCCCTGGCTTGCAGCTTGTAACTCCTGTCTCTGCCTTTATGGCCACATCCCATTCTCCCTGGGTGTCTGTTTTCAGACATCGTTTTCTTGTAAGAATACCAGTCCCATCGGAGTAGGGGCTCTCTCTACACCAGTATGATCTAATCTTAACTAATTACATCTGTAACATGCCTATTTCCAGCTAACCTCCCTTTCTGAGGTACTGGAGGTTAAGACTTCAGCATATGTTTGACATAACTTTTTTGGGAGGGAGTGGGCAATAAAATCCAACTTGTAACAGTGGGCATTTAAAAATCAATATGAGATACTCATCAGGATGGCTGTTAATTAAAAAACAACAGAAAATAAAAAGTGTTAGCAAGGGTGTGAAGAAATGGGAACTCACGCGTGTTGCTGGAGGAGCTGTAGCATGGGGCTGTCTCTCTGGAGAACAGCATGGTGATTTCTCAAAAACTTTAATGTCGAATCACCATCTGGTCTAGAATTTCCAAAGAATTGTAATTCCAGGGAACTGAAAGAATGGAAAGCCAGGACTCTAACACATATTTGTGTACCCATGTTCAGAGCAGCATCATTCACAATAACCAAAAAGTAGAAGCAGCCCATGTGCTTATCTATGGGTGAACGGAGAAGCAAAACAGGATATATATGCACATACTCGAATATTTTTTAGCCTTAAAAGGAAGAAACTTAATACAAGCTATGGACCTTGAAGACATTATGCTAAGTAAAATGAGATGATCAAAAACAAAACTTCGATTCTATTTTATGAAGTTTGCAGATTCATGGAGATTTAAAGTAGAATGGTTGTTGCCAGGGGTTGGAAGTGTTTAATGGTACAGAGCTTCCAGTAGGCACGATGAGGTGTTGGAAATGATGGCTGCACTGTGGCACGAATGTGCTTATGCCACTAAGCTGTACATTTAAAAATGATTAAAGTGGTAAATTATATATTGTATTTTACTAAAATAAAAAATCAAAATGAAGATCATCTATAGAGGGACCTTTGGAGGTGAAGAATCAGAAAGGAGCCCATGAAAAGTTCTCCTAAACAAGTAAAAATAGTGCAGTTAAATGGGAGAGCTAAGTGAAAGTAGTTTACTTTGGAACTTAAGTGTTGCAGAGGTCTTTCCCACACATTGACTCATATTTCCCTGGCACATTATTATTATCAGATGAGAAACAGCCTTATAAAGTGTGCATGTCACACTAGATTGTGCATGTATGTAGGCCTTAAACTTTAGGAAGTTGAAGTATGATTTTTAATGTTCTTTCTGACTCTTAGAGAGTCTGTAATTTTAGGTAATTTATCCAAGGCACCAGATATTGGGCCTAAACTGGGTCTGTTGTGGTTAAGGGAATGAGCCCAGGGCTTACATCAGAGCCCTGACTCGGGTCTAGACAGCATTCTCTCTGCCTATAGTAATCTTGGGTTTCTCTTTTGTGAAAGTTGGTAAAACTCTTAACTTCTTCATCATTTGGGGGATGTGATAATAACAAAAGCTTTTTTGTTTCTTTTGCAACTTCAAGGTGCTACTTATTATATCACATGTAGTACTATCCACAATCCATCTCAAAAGTTCAGGACATCTAGTAATACAAAGCTAGGACACACATCTCACTTTACTGAGTGGCTGTAAAGGTAAAATGTGCATAAAATACATAGTGAGAAATGGAGGCAAAGCCTAACTCTCTGTCTGGAGCACAAAATTGGTGTTAGGATCTTGGGTACCATCACAGTTTTCTGACATTACTTTATTATTTGTGCGTGCGTGTGTGTGTGACAGGATCTCACTCTGCAGCCCAGGCTGGTTCTGAAATCACTACATAGCCCAGCTTTCCCTGACTCACGGCAGTCCTTCTGCCTTAGCCTCTCAAGTGCTGGGATTACAGACATGTGCCACCATGCCTAGCCTGTGTGGTGCTGGGGAATAGAACTCAGGGCCTTGTGTTGGCTAGGCAAGCTCTTCAACTGCTGAGCTAGGCCGTAAGCCCTGATATCATGTTTCTTATGTGCCAGAAGTCTATAATTGATTTTTGTACCATACCAACAATAATTTTTTTGTTTTGCAAATTTTACACAAAAAACTTTTTCCTGAGTGATTTAAGAATTGCTAGAATAATCTTCCATTGCTTCAAATATTTAAGTGATGTTTTCCTACACAGAAGCACATACTCCTAAATAATCAGAATGTGGCCACAGAAGTAAGAAAATTAACCTTGACACATCACTACCCTCTAATCCTCAGAACCAGTCAAGTTTCTCCAATTACCTCAGTAATGTCCTTTATAGTAAAGACATCCAGTCCAGAATCTCAGTTTGTCAGGTCTGTTTTGTTTCTTTCAGTGTAGAGCAATTGAAACAATTTGTAAGTCTTTCTTTAACTTCCATGACCTTAATACAGTTAAACTTTCAAGTGGGCCAAAATCAGCCTGGTCACTCATCATCTCTGGAAGTAAAATTTTATCAGCGCTCAATCATGTCCATTAATTTATATGTCTGTGGCTACTTTTGTGCTACAGCAGCAGAGGCACCTTGTTGTGGTAAAGATCATGTGCCTAAAAACCTAAATGTTTATTAATTTGGAACCCTTTCAGAAATGTTTGCCAAGTCCTATCGTAGAGAGTACAAGAAGCTGAGAGAGAGAAATGAGAGACCCAAGGATTGGAAAGGAGTATGGCTTGTTCTAATTTATTCTATTGCTTACATAGAAAGTCCTAAGGAATCTACAAAGTAACTTCTAGAATTAGAAAGATAATTTTGTCAAGTTGCAGGATGTAAGAATATCAGTGTAGCCAAGTAAAGTATCTAAAAATCTATTTTATTTCTATATATCATCAACAAATTTTGGAAAATCTTTTAAAATATCATTAAAATAACACAGAAAACACACAAGACTGAGAAACAATGGGAGATTGACAGTATCTCTCCACTGAAAGAGAAAAGAACATTCGTGAAAGAAATGAAATATCTAAGTAGAAAGAAACAGAATGTTCACTTGATGGTCAAAATGATAAGCCATTAGTTTCCTTCAAATTGATCATAGTATTCATGCTGCCACAATAAAAATTCCAGCAGAATTTTTTAAAAATTGATATAATGATTCTAAAATTTATATGAAAATGTGAACTATCTAGAGTAGTTAAAACTATATTGAAAAATAAAAAACTGAGTCAGGTGACTGGTATTGTTTTATGTCCATGGTAACCAGCCCTGAAGATGTCTGCAATGGCCCCACTTTCTGAAGTTCACATGTTTGTGTAGCTTTTCCCCGCATTGTATCTGGATTGGTCTGAGCAGCCAACTGAAAATGGCAGAAGTGGTGGTCTGTAGCTTCACAGCTATAACATGTATTATGCCCCCTTTCTCTTCTCTCTCTCTCTTTCTTTCTCTCTCACAATCTTCGCAAACACTTGTTCTGAGGAAAGCCAGATCCTCTATCAAGAAAAACATTATGAAACGGGCCATCTAATAAGGAACCAAAACCCCTGACCAGGGGCCAGGAACAGAGGTGTCTGCCAAGAACTCTATTAGCGGCTTGCTGTGGACCCTCTGGCCCCAGCTGAGCCTCTGCTTGGCTGCAGCCATGGCCTGTAGTACAGTTACAACCTCTGAGAGCCCCTGAGAGGTAACTATGCAGCTTGGATGTTCTCAAGTCCCTCTCCCAAAGACATGTCATTAAACAGTAAATGTATCTTGTTTTGTTCGGTTAGATTGGGGGTAATTTGTTTTGCAGCATTAGATAAAGGATATAAAAACTTACTAACTTGTAACAATCTTGACAGTGTGGTATGGTTTAAAGTATTGACAAGTTAATCAGGGGAACACAATTCCAGGAAATATCAGAAATAGACCTACACATCTACTCGATAGATTTTAACAAAGGCAACAGAATAATTCAACGAGGAGGGGATAGTCTTGTCTACACTGAAAAATGTAAGACCCTTTGTCATACCGTATATCAGAAGTAACTCAAGACAAAACATAAAAGACATCTTGTAGTAAGTGAAGGTTTTCAGGAGACTAATGGTGCTCTGATAGTTAATTCTGTGTTAACCTGCCTACAACAGGAAATAAAATTGCCATGTTGGATCTCAAAATATCAAGAAAATTAACAGACAAGCCACTCACTGGGAGAAGCTATTTAAAGAGACTTGTATCTGAAATATACAAAGAATTCTAACAACTTAGTCAAAAAGACAAAACATTGTACTAAAAATTGAGTAAAAGACTTGAATAGACTCTTCTTGGAAAGACACACAAGCTATCAGAAGTATTTGGAAGAGTCCCCAATGTCATGTGCCATCATTAACGTATAAATTAAAATCACAATAAGAAGTCAATTCACATTGTCTAATTGGCCAAAATGGTTAAAAAATATAAAACACAAAAACCTAGTGCTGGTGAAGTTGTGAAACAATTAGAGCCTTCTTCATATTTTATTGGTGGAAATACAAAATGTATAATCACTTTGGCCAATGTTTTGTCTGTTTCTTTTTTTTTTTTTTTTTTGAGACAGGTTTCATTCTATAATCCATGAACTCACTATGTAGCTCAGGCCGGCTCCTAACTCACAGTAACCCTCCTGCCTCAGCCTCCCAAGTGCTGGGAGTACAGGTGTGCACCACTATCCCCATCTTATGTGTTGCTGGGGGATCAAATCCAGGACTGTGCACTTGTCTGGCAAGTGCTTTGGCCACTGAGCTACACCCCCAGGCCTTTTGCTAGTTTCTTATAGAACTAATTGTGTATCTCTCTGTGATCTATTAATTCTTCTCATAGGCATTTATCCAAGAAAAATCAAAGACCTACAACCACAGAAAGAATGGCACAGCACATTTATAAAACTTTATCATAATATTCAGAGCCTAGAAACAACCAAATGCTCCTTTATAGTTGAGTGAATAAACAGAATGCAATATATTCATCCAAGGGAATACTACTCAGCAGATAAGATAGACTACTGTTGATGCATGCAACAGTAGATGAAGAAATTGTTTGTATTGTCATAGAGAAGCCAAACAGAAAGAGGACAAGCAGCACAGAACACTCGAGGTGTCGGCATGCGTGTTTTAAAATGCTATTGTCAAAAAATCCAAACGTATTGGCAAGGATGTGGAGTCAGGGGACACTGTTGGTGGGATGTAAGTTGTCATGGCTACTGTGGGTAAACGGAATGGAGGTTCCTCAAAAAATTCCAAACAGAACCACCATGTGATCCAGCAATCCCATTTCTGGGTATGCTTCCAAAAATATGAAACCAATATCTCAAAGAAAGATCCGGCACGTTCTTTGCACCATTATTCGCAAATAACCATGGCACAGACCCAACTCCAATAGCTGTTTGAAGAAAGAAAGTCTATGTGTGTGTCTGTGCGTCACTTGAGGGCGGGATCGGTGCTGAGAGACACATTGCTCCTTGGTTTGTTAAGAGAACCCCACAGGTGACGCTTGCACACACTAAAAGGGCCACGACGTCAGCAGGCGGTGTATGTTTATGGGAACATCATCTCTGTGCAGCCCACCGTTGAATGAAAAGTTGTCATATGACACACCACGTGTGTGAGTCTGTGTGTGTGATGGAATACTAGGCAATCTTTAAAAAGAATGGGGAAACATGAAAATCTGCTCTTTGAGACAACGTGGAGAAGTCCGGAAGGTGAGGAGAGAAAGAAAGAGATGAGAAAGGAAACACAACTGGCAGGGAAAATATTCCGTGGACACTGGATCATCCACCGTCTGACCCGGAAGGTCTTCTTGAGAGCCCAGCTTTCAGATTCTTCGGGGACAGGGCTGTGGCTCAGAAGCCTTTGCGTTTTCTCGAGTTGCTGGCATTTTCTCCTGCAGTCTTAGTTTGGCAGCTGTTACAGAAAGAGAAAGAGGAAGTGGGAGAGAGAGCAGCTGTGATTTACAGTTTTTCCAGTGGGTTTTACATGGCTTTCCTGATACAGCCGACTGCAGGTTTTATGAGAACCGAGTCTGCTCCACTCTTCCCAGGGCCTAGCAGTGTGTGCATACATGGAATAAAAAATATTCGTTAATTAACCCAAGTGTACGCGTGAAAGAACAATAAACGCCCTCCCCTCAAAGCCCTATTGTCGCCTCCCCTTTACGTCCTAGCAGTGGAAATGTTTAAATATGCTTTTTGTTGTTTTACAGCCGTTTGCATTTTAATTGGGTGTGTCACTATCACGTTTTATTAGCTCTTCCTCATACCAGCCCTGTGAGGTTACCGGTGTCACCTGCGTTCCCAGACCAGGGCACTGAGAGGTGAAGCGACTGCCTGGGCGCAGGCCGCGCAGTGGGCCTTGGGAGGAAGTGGGCTGCAGGTCCACGCGGCCCTGAGGCTGGGAACACAAAGACCTGCGGATTTTCCACAGTAGACCGTGACAGTCACTTTACTGCACTGATTGCAGGAGAGGTGACTGAATCAGGATTGCGACTCTTTGGCCTCACTATTTTTCATAAGTTTTTTTTTTTTTAGACCCTGCCTGTACCCAAGTCCTTGAGGTGGCTGGCCTCCTCCAGAGTCCCTGTGATTACTTCCTGCTTGTCTCCTGAGCCTCTCAGAAGTCCCTCTCTGCAGAGCACCCTCTTATAGTGGAGTCATTAAGTAAGATTTGAACTGGGGCAAAATAATTTTGTGAAGTTAGAAAGGATTGAGGGCATATCTAATTAAGAAAAATTTAACATGATCTATAAACTTACTAAAATTACGCATCCAGTAGACTCCCCTGGTCTTCAGGGGTTATACTGAAGATCCTTAGGAGATGTTTGAAACAATCTCTGGTACAAGCCCTACACATGTTAATACAGTGTGGGGTTTTTCCCCTGTACTTACATAGGTAGGCTGATATTCACAAGATTAATGACAATATCTTAAAATATAACAATTATATTGATATACTGTAATAAAATTTACGTGAAGCTAGGCGTGGTGGCACATACCTATAATCACAGAACTCTGAGTTGAGGCAGGAGGACTGAATGTTTGAGTCCAGCCTGGGCAAGTTAACACTTGAGTGCCTCAATGAGACCCTGCCTCAAATAAATAAATAAATAAATAAATAAGGACGTGGGATGTAGCTTGATGTGAAGGCCCTGGGTTCAGTTCTATAGTACCACCACTTAGGAAGTTACACAATGTCCACTTTCATTCCTCCACCACTTATTTTAACACCAACACTGTGATATCATAGCCATCTTTTTGAAAATGGAAATGGCTACTAAATGACTAACCGAAGGGTAGTGTATGTA
The DNA here is from genome assembly GCA_004027205.1 of Ctenodactylus gundi. Classification (NCBI taxonomy): domain Eukaryota; kingdom Metazoa; phylum Chordata; class Mammalia; order Rodentia; family Ctenodactylidae; genus Ctenodactylus; species Ctenodactylus gundi. The sequence continues at coordinate 75,623 of PVKB01001733.1, read as the reverse complement.
GCATGGGTACCAGGGGTAAAGGGAAGATTTATGTCCTAGATGACATGGAGCCAGACTGTGCAAGATTTTATCACACTACTCAACCACACACAATTTAAAACTTATGGACTGTTTATTTATGGAGTTTTTCATTTAATGTTTTTGGACCACAGTTGACCATGGATAAGGAAAACCAGGCAAAGTAATGAGGAACTACTGGATGAATAGTCCAGGTTGCCATTGCTTTGGTAGTTTTCTTTCCTGGGAAAATCAAGCTTTCAGACAGCTCTCCCTAAGAGTTAGTGTGCTCTGAATGGCTTGGGAATTGAACTCAGCGGGTGAAGATACCTCCTCAGGCATCACGCTGCCAGGTCCTAGGTCTCCCTTCAACAGCAGGGTTCTGAGCCTCATCTTGGTTCCTGGAACCCGCATTTAGCTTCAAGAATGGCACGCACAGGCTCCCTAACTCACAAGCTTCATGCCTCAGAGTGGCTTCCCCCAAAACAATCTCCTTCATCATGATAAAACCTCCAGTCTGGCCATTCCCTCATCTAGATAAATTGGTGCTCTGGAGCCTGGAGGGTCTTCAGCTGACAGTGGAGCTCACGCTTCCTTGTGCCCTTTCCCTCAATAGCAGAAGAGAGCAGCTGTGTTCCCAGAATCCCCAGTTCTGGTAACTCTGCCCAACGTGATTAGCAATACCCTTATTGCATCACTCACTAACTCCCTATATGATACTGGATGATTCAATTAAGACAACTGGTTTCCAACCTTGGCTGCACTTTAGATTCATCAAGGGAGCTTTTAAAAAATCCCCTCTCCGTGGCCAGGCTGCACCCTGGACCGATTACATTCAAAACTCTGGAGGGAGAACTCAGTCGAGAGTCTTCAAAGCTCTTCGAAGCCATGGTAAAACTGACAGAAATAAGGGAAAACAGCCATATATCTTGGGCACTGATGAGGCACCAGGTGCTTTGCCTATGTTGGCTCATGTATTCCTGACCCAGAGAGGCTATTTAATGCACAAAAATCACACAGCTGGGAAGTGGCAAAGTTCAGCTCAAAATCCAGTCGTTACAGTTCCAGAGACATGCTTCTGTCACAGAAAGAACAAATGACTTCCAGAAAGCTCTCTGCAAAACATAAACGTAGCAAAAATTTAATGTAGTGACATCCAGGGAGCATTTACCACACAGTAGGTGAACCAAAAAACACCTGACCCCATCTCCTGGCCTATCCATTTTCTACAAAGTTCCATTTGACCCATGCTAGAAGATGACATCAAGACTGCAGGTGAGCTAAGTTCATGTTAATATAAGCTATAATTCAGTTATAATACCTTCTTCTGTGTATATTAGCCATGTCATATCAGAATTCCATTGTGTGGAATGAGTTTCAGAGAGCATAAGTTAATTAAATATGAAAATATGTCCTACCTAGTAGAAGCATTTTGTGGATGCTTTTAGAGTGACCTTTTTTAATGCCCTGTAGCCATTACTTCTTTCTCCTGTCATTATGAAATAAATGAAGATTTCCCTTTTAACTGATTGAAAAGTTGCCATGGGAAACATTTCCTTTTTATGCCATTGAAATATGATGTAACCAGATTATCCACCACTGTTTTTGTCTGTCCATCTATCCATCTATCCTTCCTTCTACCCATTTACCCTCTGTCTTCACATGAAAACTGCAGAGGCTGTGCCCTAGGAAGTCTGAGATTCACTCTCTCTTCCAGTCTACTTGTGAGAGTGATGAATTATTTAACACAATTTTTTTTCCCTGAATCAGTGGCATTCATTCAAACAGGACATGGATTGGAGCAGAGGTTTTGGCAAGATGTGTCCTCAGGGAGAGGGTAGAGTTGGCACCTGCCATAGAGTGGTAGCAGCATCTCGGTCTGAAATACTTCTCTGTGCTAAAAAAGCACTTTAACAAAGTAAGAATAATAACAGTAGCCAACATTTCTAGCATCCACGTAGGCTGTTTTGAGTGTTGAGTCGTGAGGTGGCTACCTGGATTCAGAGTTGGCTTTCTGTGGTCCACACCATACAGTTGGTCCTCCATAACTATGGTCTCTGCTTGCACAGATTCAAACAATCCAACTATTCAAAACTATGTTTTAGATATTTCAATACTGAATGTGTATAGATATTTTCCTTGACACTATTTCCTGACAATATAGCATGACAACAATTTACATAGCATTAGATATTATAAGTAGTTTAGAGTTGATTTAAAGCACATGAATTGTGTAGGTTATATGCAAATATTCCACCATTTAATGGAATGGCCTTGAGCATCCTTGATATTGACATCCAAGGGCATCCTGGAGCTAAGGGGTGATTACACTCTGGGATTTACTGGTGGGGTGAGAGGTAATCACTGTGGGAGGGACGGGTCTGTCTGTGCCAACCTCAGGGGAGAAAGGAATGAGACAGGGCTGGCCCAGTCCGTGCCCTCATCCTCCCTGTCTCCCCAACTCCTCCAAATTGCCCTTCACCGACCTCCATCAGAGCAAGAAGGGGCCACAAGGAAAGGCATATAGTCAGGTGTGATGGGAGGAGAAGGGACTAGTCACTTTGTTCTTTTATTCCTCAAGCCTGGATTGAGTGTTGGCTGTGTGCCCAACATGGTTTTCAGGTCTTTGTACACATTAACTCAGAGAACTTCAACCACTTGCCCAAGGTTCACTGCTTGAAAGAGGTGGGACGGGAAGGGGACCCAGGCAGCCTAACTGCATGGTCTAAGCCTCCAAAACCTCATAAGACTGATAATATGCAGTGCTAGGCCTCTTAATTCTCATACTTTCTACTTGTTTTAGGAAATTCATAGTGGAGATTCTTGATGGATTCAAACATATGCAAACTAACAGTGGGTTCTCATCCTGGAGAAGCAGATGATCGCGTAAGGACAGCCCTGACTCTGGAGAGATCTCGGCGTGCATTTAGGTGTTTTCACCAGTCTTGTCCTGGATCCTTGTCTGAATATTGCACTCATATGTATGTTCATTATGTTAATGAGAGTCTCTCTAGCTGCTCTTCCAAAGCTTTTATGAGTAGACAGATTGTCACCATCAGCTTGTATTCCAGAACTCCATGAACAGCCTGGGCAACTCCAGGACAGGTGGGAGGGGAGTAGGCTCGGCCCAACTGCAGAACAGCGGGAGCTCTGCTCTTCACACAACAGAGACTCTGGGGATGCCCTGGTTGACCCTGGGCCGGCCAGGAGCAACAGCTTCCTTTCGAGAGGTTTTTGTGGTTGTTTGGGATTTCGTTTTGTTTCCTTTGGGACTGGGTCTCCCTATGTAGCCCAAACTGACCTTTAACTCTTTATCTTTCTGCCTCAGCCTCCCAAAGGTTGGGGTTCAAGCATGTGCCACCACCACCGTGCCCATCACTCTTGTTGGTTTGTTGGCTGTGGATGCCAGAGGTTGTCTGAGCCAGGCCTGGGAGCTATGCGCCTCATTCCCCACTTCCCTCAGCTGAAACCCAGTCATCTCGGTTGTACTTCCGTGCTTCAGAGCAAGCACGACTGGCAGATGTGCCCAAATGTGTGCCCTGGACTGGAATGAGATCTTTATTCTTTTTTTTTTCATTGATTTATATTGTTGTTCTGTTTGACAGCTGAGAATTGCCACTGGATACAATATAAAAAGTAAAATCTCCTGGAACAATTCAGGTACTTTGGTAATTTCCAAATAAATTCCTTTCATTTTTATTTATTTATTTGTTGACAGGGTCTCACATTGTAGTCCAGGCTGGTTCTTAGCTCACTGTGTACCCCAGACTAGCCTCCCAAGTACTAGGATTCCAGGTGTGTGTCACCATGCCCAGCTTATGCGATGCTGGGGAATTGAACTCGGGTACTTAACACTTGCTAGGCAAAGTGCTTTAACCGCTGAGCTATTTCTCCAACCTTCATGTCCAGAAGAACATGGCTTCCTGTTGATAATACCTTGGTAGCTGGCTATACCTTAATTGTCCCTTCTTCACTTTCCTCACACCTTTGTAAATAGGTGCTTTGGTGAACTCTCCCCAGCTACCCCTTAGAGAATGCTATCTCTTTGCCACTGGTTCCTGAGTGATTCTGGTGGGGATTAGAGAACTGAATCAACCGCTCTAAAGATCAAAACAATGACAGCAAAAACTGTACTTATTCTAGTGTAAGATCTGGGGTTAGTCACACCTCATTCTGAAGTTCACTCCGTTCATTCACTAGTTTCATTATCTTAAGCCACTTACTTTGTCCGTCTGAGTTGTACTTTACCCACTCATAAAACAAAAGGCTATGATTTGTGGTTTGTGAGGATCTGAAGAAATAACTTGCTGGGTGTGCCCATAATCCCAGCACTCTGGGAGGCTGAGACAGGAGGAACACAAATTTGAGTCCAGCCTGGGCAATTTAAGAATATAGCTTCAAAATAAAATATTAAAAAGAAGGCTGGGGATGTGGCTCTATGCAAAGGTTCTGTGTTCAATCCTCAGTACAGGGAAAAAACCGCAAGAAGGAAGCTACCACACACAATGGTGGGTATGATGTAATAGGTAATGAGTAGAAATAGAAGTGGTGAATGATGTCATGGAAAGATGTCAAAAGTAATAACCAAATTATTGAATTATTTTTCAATATTACTATTAAGCTGGCAGATATTTTTAAAGGATGTTAATTCTAAGTGTGAACAATAATATGAAAGATGTGGGTACACTGTAAGTGAAAGTGTAACATTGATAAAATCTTTCTGAAGGACATTTATCTGTCAAATTGCAACCCCTAAAATATATGAGTTCTCTTTGATTCAGCAATTTGCAGCAATTTTAGGAACTTATCTTAAGGAGATAACCATGTATTTACTAACATGTTTCCACTATCATTGTTTATAATACTTTAAACATTGGAAATAACAAACATTTGACCTTGCAGTGTTAAAGAGACCTTGGAAAGTCCCTACAAAGACAGGCAGATATGTATGATTATTACAGAGATGGTCATAGCACACTGGTAAGTAATAGAAGCACTTACAATATAATATTTCTATTCCATATTTTTATGGTATAATAAAAAGAAAAATTGAATGGGTACATGTGGAAGTAGCAATTTTAGTTATTTTCAGATGACAAGATATTTTCCACCATCTTCTTTTCCCTGTACATTCCAACCTTTCCACAACAAATATTGCAATATTGCAATGTCCATAGGATTGTACTTGGCTGAAAATTGTGAAAATGTGAACTATTGTGGTTTAGTGACTCAACTATGCCAAGACCAAGATCTGACATTTTTGCAGCTTTTCCATTTGGCTTTAATGTGGCCCTATCCCCACAGTTATCATAGGCATTCAAAGGGAGAAGAAAGGGGACCGGAAGGACTAAAGCAGGGACAGGAGCTCCATGACAGATTTAAGCCTGATTGGACAGATCTGTGTCACATGACTACGGCTAGCTGGAAAGAGGAAGAAAGAAGGAGTCTGAAAAATGGGGTTGACTCAGCCATCTTGCAATGTCTGTCATAAACAGACATCACAGTTACCAGTTTTTTTTTTTAAAATTAGCACTTTTGAAATTTTAATTCTAATTTTTATAATTTAAATTTAATTTTTTTCTGAAATTTAAAAAGAAATTTTGCAACTTCTTTAATGCCTCATTCCCTCCAGTCACCTTTCCACCCACTCTGACTGCAGCAGCCAGCAAATTCACACTTACTGAGCCAAGGGGGTTAGGAAGAATGAAGAAACCCGAGCAGAGGCTGCACCCTCCTAGGCGGTGGGAGTGGAGAGATGGGCTGTGGGCCAAAGTCCTGGGAGTGAGCTGGCTTGTGCAGTCAACCTCGTCTGGTCTCTCTAGTCTGAAGGGCAGGCCGTGAAAGCTTAGCAGCAGAGACTTCGGCAACTGCTGGCCCTGCTCTTACTTTCTAGACTCCGCAGAGCTGGCATTGGTATTTTACCCGGTTTGCTTTGGTCTCAGTAAACCTTCCTGAATCCAAATAAACAACATCCTCCGGAGACCTGAGGAAGGAGTGGCCCGGATTGCCTGAGCTCGAGTCTGGGCCACGTGCCTGTCCCATGTCCCTTCACCAGTTATTTAAGCTCTCTCTGTGTTGGTGCTTCCCCCACTACAGAATGGGAATAATAGGAATCCACATTTCTTTGTGTTGTTATGCAGGATTGGGTGAGTCAGTATTTATCAAGTGCTTAGAAGGTGCCTATCACCTGCTAAGTACTATGTGAGTATTTAATAGATAGATAAATATGAGAAAGGCAGAAACACCCCTAAGGTGTCTGGGCTGTGTTTGACATAAAGCTGCAAAGGAAGCTGAATTTTCTTTTGTTCCTTCTTGGCTATACCACACAATCTCACTGTCAGGAAGAAGAACGAATAGGAAGCTTGGAACTATAAAGCACCTACTGGGTGCCAGGGACTCTGTAATCACTTTTTATGTGCACCTGCTGATGGGAGGTTTAGGAAGCTGGTACTACCACTGCCCCCACTTTACACATGAGAAAAACCACAGCTCAGAGAGGCGAAGTAATTGATGGCCTACGGGTGTTAGTGCTTGGATTCAACCCAGGCCTGTGCGACTCTAAAGGCCTGGATTGTCCATATTAAGAGTGACACATACCAGGGAGACTTCACATACTTTACCCTAAAAGTTCTTTTTTTTTGTTTGTTTGTTTGAGACAGGGTTTTGCTCTGTAGCTCAGGCTCATCCTGAAGGTAGGCCTTGAACTCAACACAATCCTCCTGCCTCAGCCTCGCAAGTGCTGGAATTACAGGCATGTGCCACCAGACCTGGCTTTCTTAAAGTTTAACATGCACATCAATCCACAGTTTAAAGAAACTTCAGAGTTTACTTGAAAGGCCCTAGTAACAAATCCTTTTGTAAAATGCCTTGTGATTTCTCCATATTTAAGTGGCAAGCTTGAATTCATCCATATTTTGTTTTCTTACAATTTGATGCATCTCTGTTGTTCAAAAAATAAGTTCTAGGCCTGAAATTTACCTGAAATTCTGGGATTTTGTGTTTCTCACTGATGTGGGATCTAACGCTCCCTCTGTGTGCCTTAAAATAGCCTTTACTGCGAATAGATGATGACTACTGTTGCCCATCTCTGGTGTATTATCTTTAAGTCCCAACCTGGTTTGGGCTAGCTGAAGCCATCAATTATTAACATCACGACCATCTTGCAGGTCCAAATTCCTCTCTGACTAGCAGCACAATTTCTTCTGCTTTCTGATCCATCACTGCCACCTTTGCTGATGACAGTTCCAGAGAGAGAGAGAACTAACTATTGCTCAACATTCATATTAATGACCATATTCATGTTTGAGCAAAATAGACGTGTTGAAGGAGAGTTCCCCGTTTTTTCCCTTTAAGAAAAAAAAAAATCACTAGGCTCCACCCTGCCCCACCCTAGCCTCTAAAGTTCTGGAGCTTGTGGTAGCTGAGACAGAGGTGAGATTCAAAAGAACCGAAAACAAAGTGAGTTGGTTTTTTTTTTTTTTTTTTTTTCAATTTGTTATCAGCTCACATACACTCCCATCCCAAGTAGCAGAGACCCAGGAAATCAGACCTAGCAGTCATGGCCAGCCCTGCTGGGGCCTTCTCCTGACCCTTGGCCTGCCCTATGCCAGCCTCCAGCCCTATCCCAGGGGTGTTAACCCTTTGAGAAGACACCTGCTCATCTCAAAGTCTCCCACTTTCCTACTCCTATTGTTTCCCTTCAGGATGCAAAATGCCCAGAAGCCTTTGCAAGGAAGCTCTGAGGTGCAGATTTTGTGAGTGGGGCTGGTGGGAGGCGGGAGACCCAGAGAGATTAGGTGAAACATTAGCCTTGGCCTTTTGGATTCAGTCCAGCGTTGTTCAATGATTTCTTTATGTGCTTTGGGTGCTGGGCTTATTTGGCACGGAACAAGCACCCATTAGAAGTTTTCCCAATGATTTGCCACGTTACAATTCCAAACGTGTGAACTCGGCACCAAAGGAAATTTGTGCTTTTATCATCTACCCCTACCTCTCCCTGGGGAGGCATGGGGAAAGCACTCCACGCAAATTAATCAAAATGACTAGGTAATGCTCTAAAAATAATAAGTGTTGCTACAGTCTGGATCGCTTTCAAGTTTGAGCTCATGTTCTGAGCTTGAAGATCCATATGTCAAATTGCATGTATATTATTTTTTATTAGAGGGAAGTGGACTCTTGCATAGGTGCAGGTACGTTATTAAGACACATAAGTGCATTGCCTCTGACAGCACCTGGCTGCGTTTCAACTGAGTCAATTAAGCCACCTGGCCAAGTTGGGGGCGAAAGGTAGGTTCCTGGCCACTTAGGTCTAGATGCTCAGGTTTGTTTGCTCGCTGCCGACCAAACCAAAGGAGGCCATTTATTTTAGTAAAAAGGATTTATTCAAAGCTAGCTCCAAGGAAATGAAGAGTTCCCTTTGCCTCAAATCACCATCTCACTGAGTACAGGTGTGTCAGGGTCTTTCCTGGCAATGAACAGTGGGGGGAAAGACTATGAGGAGATACTGGACATGTCCAGGCTCGTTTCATGCCTTTCCAGACCCAACCTCTCCCTCTGTTGCCTGGGAATGAAACTGGACTTTGTCTTCCTCGTGTCAGTATCTGACTATTTTGCCCAGTTTTCTGGACTGGGGAGAGGAGAGGTAGGTAATTTTTGCCCTAGGCCTGAGGACATTTGAAGAAGCTACTTGTCTATAGAGGAAGAAAGTCTTCACTTTTAGTTAGTTTTCCACGCCAGTTTAGGTAGGTTTCATGAGCCTTTTGCTTGTCTCCAGAGCCAACCTTGCAAATTAAGATAAGCTACTGGTTTAAGCTCTAAAAACAAGGCTAAATGAAATCAAGGTGCATAGCACCTTTATAATATAAAGGAAATATATGTTACGTCTTCTTGGGCTTCTTTCACCTACTAACGGAAGATGTGCTACTTCTAGAGAAAGGCAAAATGAGTGGAAAATATTGAATTAAAAAAGAGACAATAGGTAACAACAATGACAACAAAACCCCAAATGAACAAGCAAATATTATCATCATCATACTTAAAAAATACCTCTGGGAGATCAGTTCTGAAAGAACGTTTTTGTAAGAAAAGAATTAATTAAGCTGGATCGTTGGATCTCAAGGTCTAGGTGCATCACTGGAATGAAACTGAATCAACCTCAAGGGAGGCTGAGAAGGAAAGTCTGCCCTGACAAAAAGCGAAGTCGTGATGATGTGGTGAGTTCTCTTTGTATTTTAACTGGTGCAGCTCTCTAGTTTTCAGTTGATCTTCTCCCCTAGTAGATTGCCCCAAATATCCATGAACCAGGCATTTAAAGATCTGGATCCAAGTCACACAGGGCCCTTGATGACCACTTACCCATGTCAGGCAGGGACACTATGAGAAAGAAAAAAAAAAGAAGCAAGAATTCCCCGGGCTTCACTGGGCACATCTTTGTCTCCAAGTCTCCACCTCTCTCACTGGGCTAAATCACAAGGATATTTGCCATCTGAGGAGCCTCATCTGGCCTGAGACTGCTCCTTGGATAATTCCTGCTTCTCCATTCTCAAAAAATGTTTGATTGCAGTGTTACTAATCCAGCCTTCGTTAGTCAGCCTCCATTAATCATGGCTGGCAGGAGACACCAGAGGGTCATGGGTAATTGAATTCCAGCTAACCTTCAAACCTAATTCGAATCAACCCTTTGACCTCTTTCCTGGCCAAATCTGCTGCCAGACCTAGTCAATAAATATTGTTTTTAAATCGGAAGAAACCTTTTGTGAGTGCCGACCACACGTTAGCTTTGTGAGCGATGTACCCATTTTTTCTCACCTTCGTCCCAGGATCCCAGACGCAAGAAATTCACAGATAACAGATAGAGAGTTAGGGTCATCTCCAGGTCAGCTCAGTAGGGGAAATGTGTGCCTTCCAGACACCCTGACCCGCCCCCCCTCCCCTGCAGGGAGATAGATCTTCAGCACTGATGGGAAACTCAAAGCCCTCTCTGTGCAGAGGAGAGGATCCGCCTTTTCCCTTTCTCAAGGAGAAGCTGGCCAGCCTTAGGATTCCAAAGTCTCCCATTCAAGCCCCGGCTACCCTACATTCGATGTGGGATGTCATGTGTGTTGGGCCACCTCTGTGGGCTTGGATCTGGGGGTTGAGATGGCCAGCGGAGAAGCTCCCGATAAACTGTAAAGCTCTTTGCACCCAGGCAATCACTTACTGACTCTTACACCCTCTCTGTTAAAAATCCAGCCAGCGGTCAGATCTGTAAACAAAGACTGGGTACAAGATTTAGACAGTACATACTCTTACGGTACAGAATGGAAGTTGGGGTGGAACGTTACAAGAGTCTTCTTTCTTTGGTGAGTCTCGGGATCACCTTCACATCTGCTGAGTGCATATGTGATCTTGATTTTGTTGCCAGAACCCTTTTGTGGCAATTCACAGATTCCAGGAAACGCGACACTTACTTCTCCCTCCAAGACGAAGCCGCCATACTCCGCTACCTATGTCTCATTCCCAGTCTCATTCCCAGACAGTCTGAAACCAGCTTATCAGGGTTCAATGATCACCAAACCTCCAGTCCACGGTGAAGCTAGCACGGAATTGCTACAGATACTATTCTTGGCAGCAAAACTTTTTTTTTTTTTTTTTTTTTTGGAACGATGAGTCAAGGTTGTGCAGAGGTTTGTTCAAGAAAAAAAAAAAAGTAAATGTGCCTAAATAATTTACTTTTTTATTTTAATTCTGAAATGATATGAGACCCCTAGGATGTTGCAAGCGGCCTGGGGACCCTGGGCAGCATGGAGAGCTGTGTTTAAGTGGTAATGTTAATGGAATTATTCCTAGCTGCTGGATAAGTGTCTGCAGCTGAAAGATAATTACCCAGGCAAAGATGGGGCATCATGGAAGGTAAACACTGAAGTGAGACCTCAGCATTTGTTTTCCATGTTGAAGTGTAACCTCCTCTCCTGTTTAACTTCATTAACATCCCTGCTAAGCCGAAATCACACAATTTCACTTAAAAAATAGAAATTAAAGAACACAAACCTACACGTATTTATAAACAAAGTTGCTAGAAATGGGGGTTGGGCAACTCTACGGCCACTTACGGTGTTTCCCACCCTTCTTCCTCTCTGCGAGAAGGAGAGCAGCTTTTGTCAATGTTCACAGTGGGCCAAGCCTTGTGGTAAGTGTTCCTATACATTGTTCTATTCAATCTCCACATACAACAAGTCTTTGAGTTGAGTACTACTAGCAGAAACTGTATGTCAAGAAGGCCAAGTAACTTGTCCCCCAGGTCACGTGACTCATGAGAAATGGAGGGAGGGGGGTTTCAACTCTGGCAGAATGATCCCAGCTGTTTCTAGAAGATTATGAGACCACACAAGTGCCAATATCTCCAGCTTGGTCTTCTTAACACTACGGATGAGCCCAGGCAATTCTATGATTTCTACAGCTGCTTCTGCTGCTTTTGTTGGAACAGCTGCTGAGTCTTCCTTCCGGTCCTTGGGCCAGGTCGGCATTTCTGTTTTATTGAGAAAGTACTGTATTTGCATTGAACTCCATATGGTCAAGACAAGGCTTTTGAACTCACCCCAAAGACCTTCATGTTGGACAACTTTCCAACCTTCTTCGGCCAATCTGTAAGTAATCACTGTATATTCACTCAAGGCCAATTCTCCCCAATCTTATCATCATAAATACTATATACAAAGAACCTGAAAAAGTATTGCAGAGTACATCTGTCTAGTCTCCACCAAACTCAGCAATTGTTAACATTTTACCTGATTTAGTTCATGAATCAATCAATCTTTCTGTATAGCTTGTCTGGACCATCTAAATGTTCATTTCAGAATTCAAGGCACTAAATTGCTTCATCATGTGCCTCTTAAGAATAAGGAACATTTCTTATATGATCAGATGACCATTATCAGATCTGAGAAAATTAACAGTAATTCCTTAAAAACATCTACTCCCCAGTTCAAAATCATAGTCTTTTCTTAGCTGTTCTCCATCTGTCTTTTATAATTGCCTTAAAAAAAAGTTTCATGCAGTGCAATGGTAATCTCTCTAAGATGTTTTTAAACTAGAACAATTTCTCCATCTTTTTTCTTTTTTATTTTTTCTTTCTTTCTTTCTTTCTTTTTCTCCTATTCTGAAGGATCTCAATGGGTCCCTAGAGCTCCTGCTCAGAACCCTGCTCAGAATCCTAGGTTGGTCCTTAGAATATAGATTCCATTTCTCCGTTGTATCTTCACAGTAGGCCCAAGTTACCAATCCTTAAAGGTCCAATAACTGAAAACTTGGGCCCCATCTTGGAATAGAAGCACAAACCCTAGACCGGACTGGTGTAGTTCAGGCTGCCTCCCAGTTCTTGGGGAAGATCTTCACTCTTAACCCAAGGAGCACAGGTTTACCTTCAGCCCAGGAACCAAGAGCCTCACTCACAGGCCCTAGTTGTACATTTTTGCATTTCAGAGTTATATTCCTTGGAAGTCCAATCTCCTACTCCCCAAAATGTAAGTTCCACTGCCAGAAAAGGAAAATAATCGTTCTCTACCAGAGTCCTGGGAGAGAAGCTCCACCCTCCTCCTGACCAAACTGGCCCAGATCCAAACAGGGTCTTTCTTGGGACCCTCTGGGAGCCTCCCTGGGCCATCCTACCCCACGGGAAACCATCCTATCTTGGGGGACATGGGAGGAAATCTGCAGTGTGTGGTAGTGGATGAAGAAAGCCTGTTTTCTTCCTGTTTTGCACATAGATTTATTTTTCAGTTACAATGAAGACGAATACATTTTGTTCAAGAAAAAAAGAGGTTGTGGGAGTGTCTTCTCTGGTCCCTGGTTTGAATTTCGGGCTGGTTATTTATCAAGATAGCCAGAATTTTTATAGGAAGGAGCTTGAGATGGGGAGCAATCTAATCACAAAAAAATAGAGTGGGAAGTCTTTTGCATAGCAAAATAACTTAGAACAGTCTGAAACGCTTGGTATCTTTGCCCTGAAGACTGTGTGTACTATAGGAGACACAACCAATGATACAGGTAAATGGTACCAAGTCTGAGTAGACTGGCTAGGTCCAAAGTCTAGCTTTGCTCTCCCCAGCTGTGTGATGCTAGACACGTTACTTGATCTCTCTGTTACTTTGTCTTACCATTTGCAAAATGGTAGCTTAATATTCATAGAGTTTTGCTGTAATGAATTAATGAACACAAAGTAGTGAGAGTCCTCCCAGGAGCAGGACGTGAACCGCATATGGCAGCCATTTTCATTATGAATATCAGTCTCATACCTTCTACCAACTTTCTTTGCCGGTGGCTTCCCGACACGGGAGCCTCTAGCATTCTGGCTGCCTCATAGTTTCACACCTTGTCCTTTTCTTTGCATTCGGTTTATCCTAGTTGGCCGAGGAACTTGCGATCTGCCTTCAACTTCATCCTATGTCCCCTCTTTCAAGCCTCCTATTTTTTCTCACTCTTCATATAATGCCCACTTGGCTCTACCTTCTTTTGTTAGATTGTGTGCCTAGCTCAGCTTTCTCCCTTTTCTCACTGAAGCATAGATTCATTTCTAAATTTAAGATGCAGTTGTTTCTAGTGCAGGAACCCTTTTGAGCTTGAGTGAACCTTAAAGCATCTTAGTCCTTCCTTATCCACCCATCGATTCCTCCATCCATCTGTGAATTCTGTCAGCCAATATTCAATACTCTTTTGAGTCCCTGTGAGAAACTGGACACACACCAGGCACTGGAGACACAATGGGGAACGTGAGCTTGCCTCTAGAAAGATAAATAGCCTATTACTCATACTGAATCTGAACTGCAATTAGAGACCAGTTTTACCTTCTTGTACCCTGATCACATGTGAGAATCTTGGCAGAACAGTTGGAGGGATTTTAATAGGTCCCTTTCTCCGAAGGGTCTTGTCTATTGTCCTGAAATTCCTACTACTAGAGTACCACTAGAGTAACTAGAATCACTTCCTGTTTTCAACACCTTCAAATATTTCTAGAACCATTTTAATTTTCAGTTACTACTGACATTTTCTACAAAAGCACATGTTATGGTTTGGATCTGGAATGTCCCCCAAAAATCTTACTATCGAATGTTGTGAAACCATGGGCTGTTAAGACATGGGGCCTGGTCAAAAGGGCAGAACGCTGGGGTTTGGCTGGGAAGAAGTGGGTCATGGTGCTTAGCTGAGAAGGGGTGGGTTACTGGGGCTTGATGTGGATGGGGTAGGTCACTGAGGTTTTACTTAGAAGGGGCAGATCTCTGGAGTTTGACTTGGACAGATACGTGCTAGCTCCGCCCTTTCCTGCTCACATGGCTACCTGTCTGCTATGCTGTGAACAGCTCTTTCTTCAGCTATGTCTCCTCCGTGTTCTTCCATGATTGCCAGCCACTCAAGAGTGGACTGAGACTTTTTGAAACTGAGACCTAAAGCAAACCTTTCCTCCCTTAATATGTGGATGTTGAGTACTCTGCCCCAGCAATGAGAAAGTAACTAAGACAGAGCGTGTATTTTATTAGAATAATTGTCACCTGGGACAACTTTTTCCCTTAAAGAATGAAGATAATAATAGTATGCACCTTATAGGGCTGTTAAAAACATAAAATGAGTTATTAATAAAATACTTAGGACACAGCATGGTCGTATGTGTCTGATAAAAAAAATAAAAATAAAGTTGTTGCCTAGCAAGTCAAAGTCCTGAGTTAAGTTCCCCATACCACATAAAGCCGGGTGTGGTGGCACATGCCTGTAATTCCAGCACTCGGGAGGCTGAGGCAGGAGGACTGCTGTGAGTCCAAGGCCAGCCTGGTATCCAGGCTGAGTTCTGGACCAGCGTGGGCTACAGAACAAGACCCTGTCTCAAAAAAAAAATTGTTGAGAGATTATGATGCAGTCAAGAGAAAGTAAGAGTCGAAGCAGGTGAGCTTAGAGAGGGCTAAGGAAGGGGAAAACAGAGGTGCGAGGCCTGACTCAGGCAACACATGAGTCAGGAACCACTCAGAATTGTGGAGAGCACACAGGCAAGGTCAAAAATTAACTTTGACAACTTTATAATTTAAAACAAAAAAAAATTGACATTGTCTCCTTCTTTCATTCTGAGTGCTGAACTCTGACGGGCAGAACACACTAGTAAGGAAACTTGACAGGGGACAGATGTCCATGGGTGTCAAGTTTCTCTGTACCACCTTTGGTTAAAAGTGTCTTTTCAAGAATGCATAATAAGCATCTTTGGGAGTCGGAATTCATTTCTCCCTTCAGAGCAAAAGGCAGAATGCTTTTATTGCCGTTATAAACAGGTCAGCTTCCCTAAGTTCCTTTCTGTAAGAAAACTTCTGGGAATGAATGTGTCACCTGACCACCCTGCAGAAACTGGGCTCAGGGATCTGACTAATGCCAATACGCTGGCCTGCTGCGATTGCTGTAAATTAAAAGCTGTCCTTCATCTCTGGCCCGGGAGCCTCATGTCTCCCACTTTATCCAAGAAACTATAGTAGCCTAGCTTGTGAGCATGCAAACGGGGCAAGCTGGCATCTCCCTCGGAGTTCCTTTATCACTGACATGCAGCCCAGAGTTAGGGTTGGGTGACTAAAGTTGGACCTATTGTGTAGCATTTGGGGACTGATATGAACACAGTGCTGAGATAAAAATATGTCTTTTTAAGCTAGTGTGGTTGTTGAGATGTGAGGCTGTTGAGTGAGCTTGGGCAGAGAAGGGGCGGCAACTGAGTGCCCAGCCGTGTGGCAAACTGTCAGAGAAGCTGGATGATTCAGACCTGGGATGCCATCACACCATTCTCAGTGTTAAGCAGCAAGGCCCATGAGGTCTCTGGATCATTAGAAAGACTTAGCCACCTAGAGATGAGGATTTAGGAATACACAGCAGCATTTAGGAAAAAACCAAATAACCAAAACACACATTATAACGTTTTCCAATTATACAAATAATGTGTAACACTGTAGAAGCATTAGAAGATAAAGCTAAAAATTAATAAATCAAATTAAAAATGATTTTCCTACTAAGATACTATTAAAAGTTTGGGGTATGTTCAGTTTATTTGCATTATGATCTCTATTTTTTGTATGCACACATAAGTAGAAGCATATTGCATATTCCCTTGGGAGTTCTTTTTTTAACTTCCCCTTGCATAGTTTGTGACCAAAAATTGCATGTTTGCAGCATAATTTTATATATCTGCATTGCTTTCCACTCTATGGATGTCTCTAAATTATTTAATCTACTGTCTCTTTGATCCACTTAGATGGTTTTTAATGTTCATTTTTTATTCTTATGAACAATATTACAGCAAAAATCTTAGCCATACTCAGTTCAACACTTATCTCCTTGAGATAAATTTCCATGAAGAAAATTTATAGACCAAACAGTGTGCATATATTTAAAGCTTATATACGTACTGCAACTGTGTCCTCTAGAAAATTTCAATCCAAGTATAGCCCTAATCAACAAAAAGATTGGAATTTTGAGCACAGGTTTTTGACCTAGAAATGTGAGAATCACTTTCTTGCAAGCCAAGCCTTGTAGCACAGGCTGGGAGGCTGAGGCAAAAAGAGTGCAAGTTTGAGCTTAGCCTGGGCAATTTAGGGACTTGTGAGAGAGAGAGAGAGAGAGAGAGAGAGAGAGAGAGAGAGAGTCGCTTGCTGCTAAAAATCACAAGCTGTCTTTGCCTTATGGGCAGAACAGGAAGTGCAGTGTAGTTCGTGCAAGGCTCTTCTTTGATGCTGTGGCCTAGATAGGATCTACCACAAAGAAAGGAGTATCCTTGTGTGCATGGTCACAACAGACATTTATCAGGAAAGCCACCAAAGACCTACAATGTTCAAACTCCCAGAAAAATAAACCCAGCACAAGAACTCTGGGTCAGAAAAATAAGTTAGGTAAGGTAAGTGTGTTCAATTTTTTTTTTTTTTATTATTGCTGCATAATGAATTACCACAAACTTAGTGATTTAGACCAATGCACATTTGCCCCCTCACAGTTCCTATGCATCTGGAGTTCCCCATCCCCTAGTGGAGCTGTGGTCCTGAGCCTACACTGAAGATGGCACTCCGGGCTGGGTTCTCATCAGAGGTCCCACAGGAGAAGGTACACTCTGAAGTTCACTTAGTGTGTTGATAGGATTCTTTTCCTCATAGCTGTAGTAATTGTAGAAGTTCATTCCTTAAAACCATCAAGGAGCACAAGACTTTACAGTGAGTCTGCTGCCAGGAAAGTCTTGCAACTGGGGGGTTGGTATCCCAATAGTTTTGCCTCATTCTATTGGCTAGAGCAAGTCAGAGGTCCTAACTACACTCAAGGGGAAAGAATTACACAAGGATGTGAATCCCAAGAGACGGGAGTCACGGGATGCATTAAAGTCTGTTCAACATAGTAAACAACTCTGAAATCCCTCCTTGAAGCACTGTCTACATGAGTCACCAAAGAAGCAAAAAACTCAGGAAAATATAAACTCTGAAACTCATTGCCCCCGAAAATATCCAATCCATGACTCTCGTTTCAAGTGGAAGTGGATAACACAGAATTCCATAAACAATATGAGGCCTATGATGAACTGGCATCTTCAAAGATATGCCCCACACCATGTTTCATGTTTTCTTGGGAGTTCAGTTGTACATCCTTGTGACTAAGTTATTTTCTCCCAACCGTGTCTTGTGGAATGAGGTGGCACATACTCAAACCCATGTCACGATGACCACAGTTGAGACATTTTCCATGTGAAATTGTGTTAACTATCCTTACGTCTCTAATTACTATGTCTCCCCAAGACCTAGCCCTGAGACTCCACAGCCTTTTTTAAAATTTAAAAAATACAAAGGGGGGCAGACAGTTAAAAATTTCTTTAAAAAACATAATGTGAACCATGGTGCTAAAAAGAGACACTAAAGAAATTCCCTCTGATGTTTACATTTTTATCTTCCTTTTTCAACCTCTAAGAAGAGTTTTTGTTCCATTATTTCATACTTCACAATTTAGTCCAATTAAGTGTTGTCATAATGCAAAGCAGCTGGAACACAACATTTTCTTAGGAAAACATCACATACTCGATGCATCTGCTAACCTCTGCTAATATTTAATGTTATTTCAGATATCATCAAAGCCTTGGAGGGAAGGAAAGGAAGCAGGGAAAAGATTCCCCTGAAATTCTTACGTTTTGGTCCACTTGTCTCTCTCAGACTGGTTTCCTTCCTAGACCTACAGTAAGAGGAAAGCAAACTACGACGGTCTGTGGGTGGGTGGTAAACGAAAGTGGGAGGTGCAGTCACTGAAGGGATACTGCGGGGGTTTCTGTGAGCCTTGAGTCCTATGTGTTGCAGTGTCTTTGTAAATCAAGCCAATCCCTCACAAAAGAAAAAAAAAAAAAGGGAAGCTTTTTGCACATCCAGTGAAGGTGATGGGAGCTGGCTCTTCCCCCCAGCTTCTTGCTCTGCCTCTCCTCTCTAAAGAGAGGGAGAAGACTGGTGTTGGCTTAGCTGGGAAGGGCTGACGGGGAAGCAGAAGAAGTACATTCCCTGCTCTGGGAGGGATGGGAGGTCAGAGCAGAGGTCCGGGCTGTGTGTGGAGGGTTGGACTTTGCTTCGGCAGGAGAGGCAAGAGAGGATGGGGAAATACGCTTGGATAAAAGAGTCCTTGGAGTTGGGTGTGGGGAAGGCTGGGATTTTTGGTAACAGTCACTCTGGACTTCATACTTGGACCCTTTAAGTGTTAGAGAGTATGATTAGTGAAGATTGATGTTTCCACTTATCCTGCGAATATTAAATGTCCTATCATCCCAATCCCTTTGATGCATGCATTAGAATCCTAGCCATACTGCAGCAAAGTTCTACAAAGTGGATGCTTCCACATAACAAAAAATGCACTGTCTCAAGTTTCTGATGCCAAAGGTTGGAAAGTATGCTCCCACAGGAACTAGAGGAGTCCTTCCTTGCCTCCTCCAAAGGCTCCAGCATTTGTTGATATTTCTTGGTTTATAGCTGTATCATTCCATTCTCTTCCTCTGCTGTCATGTGCAGGGTGTGTGTGAGTTCTCATCTCATAATCAAAATGCTAGTTATATTTAGAGACTACTAAACCATATGACCTTCTCTTAAGTAAGTATATATGCTGTTGTCTTAGTTTGTTTTCAATTGCTATAACAAAATACCTGAGACTGGTTAAATTGGAAAGGAAAGATGTTTATTTGTCTCATAGTTCTGGAGACAAGGAAGTCCAAGAGCATGATGACAACTTCTGGTGAGGGTTGCATAATGTGGCAGAATGCGAGAGATAAGCAGACACACACAGAAGGTAGAAAACACAAGAGACAGTCTTATTTTATTATAACCCACTCATGTGTCAACTAATCCAGTCTTCTGAGAAGAAAACTCCCTGGGAGAAGCATCAGTCCCTCTTCATGATTTAATTGCCCCTTTAAGGCCTTACCTCTCAAAACCACCATAATAGCAATCAAATTTCAACATGAATTTCAGAGGGAGCAAACCATATTCAAATTGTGGCAACCATATTTCCAAATAAGGTCATATTCTGAGGTTCCTGGTGAATGTGAATGGGAGTTGGAAGCTGTTTAACCCAGCACAAAGGAGAACAAAAAGAAACACACACAAACACACTCACACACATACATGCACTCACACACAATTAAAACTACTATGCAATTAAATTTAATCTTTATGCTCTAATGAGTTAGACTTGGAAACTAAACCAGTAGCATTTCTCTTGGGAAATGAACCTATCTGACATACTCAACTAACTCCTCTCATCTTTTCTGAGCCAATAAGCTTCATTTTAAATAATGTACTCTACCTATCTCCTGAGTGTATTCTCCAAACTATTCCTTTCCTATACATTCTACATGTGTGTATGCATGCATGGACACACACACACACACACACACACACACACACACACACACACACTCCGCATCTGCTATCAAGAGAAGCGAGGGTTTGTCTATGTGGTAGTTGTCTTCTGTTGCAAGTGTACTCGCACCTCCGGCACCTGCGGACAAAACTTACTGCTTTCCTTTTCCTTGTTTAGGAGAAGAGAACAGCATCTTCGTTGGCAGCCAGCACCACGCAGGGACTCTCTGAAAGGCATTTGTTCAGGCTGACCAGAAGCAGTGGAGGGAAGTGGGAGCCAGAAGACCAGGGCCCACGGGGCTATCCTGTGATAGGAGCATAAGAAAGTGGACAGAGGAGGGTGACCCTGGAACGTGACTTCAGCAGTTACTAACTCCCCATTGTCCTCAGCTTTGGAGTTCTTATAAGAACCCATTCATCATGTGCCAGGAGATGTCTTTGGCCACATCTTGCCCCACAAAGGCACTGTTCAACCCAGGAAAGACAGAGGGCAGCCTTAGGCTTGATCACACCAGGCTCTGACGTGAAAGAAAACATAGCTCTTTAACTTTTTATAACTCACCCAAGGTCTTCAAATGCCTCCTACCAGTCACACTGTGACTAATGAGAGGTGCCGGTAGAACTGAAGCTCAGTTCAATCTGGTAAACTTAGGCTATTCCAGTAAGCCATCTCTTGAGGGTGAGTCAGTTTTCCCAGTTTACACCATTCTTCCTGTTGTTCTCCAAGATGCGATCTCAAGTAGGGGCAAGGATTTTTAGATGTGGGGCAGAGGGAGGCCCTCTGAGTTGTACTGGTCATTAGCTGTGAGCCAGCTGGCATTTGCAGAGTGATTGGACTCCTCTTAGCTCAGATTATGGAAAAAGTTCAGGGCTACAGGGTGCAGGTGGGGCACTGTGGCCTGTCCTCCCTTGGACAAGGCTCAAGGTCCTCCCCCTTGCTCAGCTCTTCCACAGCCCCCACTGGCACTCTGAACTCTAACTCTGCCCTTTGTGATGATGGCCCACAATGTGCACCACGTGGTGATTTTTCCTTCTAGGACCAGGGGACAGGTACTGGCAAAGTCTCAAGACAGACTCTGGAGCCCAGCTGTCTCGTTCTGAGCTTTAGCTATTCTCAGCTGTACCCTCTGGTTAGGACCAGAAGCAAAAGCTGAGAATGATGCCAGTGTAGAACATATATCTCCAACTCATGATGGTTTGACTTAGGATTTTTTGACTTTAGGATGGTGCAAAAACAATATACATTTAGTAGAAAGTGTATTCAGTTTTTAAATCTGCTCTGTCCTGGGCTAGCAATACCTGTGTGACACTGTCAGGTGATGTTGGACTGTGGCAAGCAGCAGATCGCTCAAACAGCCACTTACCACCCACACTCTGAACCATGATGTTTGGAAGGTTGGGTGCATTACATGAATTTTGACCTCTGACATTTCTGAGTTATAGTATTTTCAATTTATGTTAGAGTCAGTATGTAACTCTATCCTAAGTCAAGGGGCATCCTAAATTCACCCTTGCAATGTTCTAGCTAGCTCGACTTTCCATCGCCAGATGAGAAAAGATACTGGAGATGCAGAAGAGGCGTACATGGAGGTACCAGTGATGAACAGTGACAGACAAAGGACAAATCAGCTGCCCCAGCAGCTGCAGGCAGAACCATCCGATAGAACTTTTTGCAGTGACGGCTGTATTGTGTGTCTTCCCAGTCAACGACGGTAACCAGCAGGCACGTGTGGCTCCTGAGCATTTTAAAGGTGACCCATGCTTGTAAGAATCATAAACGTTAAGTCAATTTAATTTTAATCACTTAAAATTAAATTTAAATGCACACATGGGGCTAGTGGCTGCTATATTAGATAAAACAGCTGTGTACCTGCACAATTTATGTGAGTCCTTTGGTAATCTAGGATGGCTCATAGACTCCTTCTCAGGCAACTGCTTTTAAATGCATAAAATAAAGTATATGGGATTACAACGAAAACTAACTGATCTAATACTTACAATATTCATTTTAAATTACATTAAAATTCATTTTTATGCTCTACGTACTTCTTTGATAAAACATTAAATATTGATTTAAAAGTGGGCCTAATAACTCATAAATTTGGAATGATAAATAAGGATAATATTTGAGATATCTGATGTCATAGAATATATGAAAATATCTGTGATTAATACTGACGATAAAGTCATATTATTTGAGTTTGGTTAGAAGTTGGTGAAAGCAATCATGCAATTATTTTCCCATCGAAGTTCACAAACACCCTAACTCTCTTCGGGGACCTGTCGGGTCTGTACGGAACCAGGCTGCAAAACCCCAGCTCTAGGTGTATGTAAAGAAGGTGGCTGAGGGAATGCTCACTGCATGGCAGGTGACATTTGGGTTGCAGGCCGACAAAGTTGTTTTCAACAAGCTTATGTGTTGGTGGAGGAGGAGGACAATGAGTCAACCACAAGATGTCGGATGGCAATAAATGCAATAAAGAAAATACAATAGAGTGTTGTGGTAGAAGGTGGCTCAGAAGGAAAGTGGCTATTCTAGGCTTGTTGGTCAGCAGTGGCCCTCTAGGAAGTGACAGGTGAGCTGAGGCTTGATTGAAATTGGGAGTCAGCCACGGAGAACCTGAAGGCAGCATCTTTTGAGCGTGAAGGCGACCCTACGACTACAGTCCCTGTGTCTAAAAAAGGGGTGGGTGCGACTGGAGCACCGTCAGCCACAAGGAAAGCAGGATAGAGGACTGAGGTCGGAAGAGGGAGCACCCAGCTCGCTGCAGGAGCACTGGATTTAGGAATCATCATCATAGAATTTCAGGAATTCTGATTTTATTCTAAGTCCACTCAGCATGAAGGTAGGTTAACTGGCCTCTCAGTGAGGAATGGGTTAAAAGGGGAGGTGGAAGCGGTGAGCTGCTGTAGTGGGACAAGTGTGAGGCAACGCTGGTGGGTGACTCAGGAGATGGGAAGGAAGGCCAAGAGCAAGTGGGCGCAGGACTTCTCGAGTCCAACAGATGCACCGCACAGAGTGTCGAATTCCAGAATGACTCGGGGCACTGGCTTACGGAGATGAGACAGTGGTGGGAAAGGGTCGGGGGCAGAGTCAAGCCTTATATTTTAGTTGTATTAGATATCCAAGTAGCGATGTTTGGATATAGGCCTCAAAGGGATCAGAAGCGAAGATATTTGGACGTAGAAATCTGAAGTTCAGTGGCCAGGTTAAGATTAGTGCTATAAATATTGGATCCATCATCACAGAAATGGGTACAGGTAACGCGATTAAGTGAGGTCAACTAAGAACCACATTTTTACAAAGAAGAAAGGACTGGGTCTGAGAAGCAGAGCTGAGTTTTTTGGAGTAGTTTGTTGATTATTTATTGTCTGTTTCTTCTTGGTCCAGACTTTCAGATTGGTATGTGCTGCTAACAGAATACAAGGCCTTCCTCCAAAACCAGCTTCTTCACTTACCTGGGAAATTAATTATGAGTTAAGACACAAATATCTTTAATTACATTTTAATGTAATTACACCATTTGCAAGGACCCATTATCATGTTTCTGTTACTGACATCACAGTGTGCTTCTATGGGATAATTGCCTTTTTGGGAGCTTTGTTTTGGTGAATAATATAGGATATTTCACTGTCCTTCTTACATTTGAAAAAATTCCTTCATTTCATAATGCCACCCTCCTGAGTCTACAGATTTTCCAGGGAGCCATCTGATGGAGTGCTAGGGGACTTGGTTAGAACACAGTCTCCAAGCTTGGCTTGCTGTTTTTTCAGGGAGATTCTATGAGATTATTACCCTTTAATAAATTCCTTTGCTGCTAAACCAGTGTTGATGTTTGAGCTCCCCAGGAAACGTATTCTCAGGCAGAGATCTGTGTGTAGGAGTTTCTGTGGAGAGTGCCCCCAGGATCAACATCTGTGAAAGGTAAAGAAAGAATGGAGATGCGACCCTATCTGATCCCTTAGGGAGCCTAGAGCTGTGGGAGACTGGGGGGAGTAACCCTCAGAGTTGCTCTCAAGGAGCCCAGGGGACTGGAAATTCTTGGGAATTCTCCACCCTACTCTCTGAGCGTAGGCTGTCCTGAAGGAGTAGGACAAGATGACTCCCTTAGGCTGAGAGCCTAATATGTGTTGGGTCCGGGATTTCATCTAGACCAGTCAGCCACCAACACTCTCTGTCTCCACCACAAGCTGACACTCTGCAAGTCCATATTCCCCTGGATTCTAACCATCATCATCAGCGTCATCTTCATAATTTGAATAAGAAATTAAAGCTCAGAATATTACATGAACTGCTAGAAAGACGTTGAGAAGAAACTCAAACCCTAGTCTCTGATGAATTCCAAATCTCGTTCCTTTGCATGAGTCATAGTAAAGGTTGCCAAGACCAGGCCAACCTTAGGATGAGCTCACAGATGGCCTAAGTGGTCTAAAAACCTCCGGACACATTCCTTTTGGGTCTTAGGAGATTCCAGATTTAGCTAGGAGTATGGGGCAATAGATTCCAGCTGGTGCCAGTATTTACAAGGGAATCTTACCCTATCACCTGAGAGACAAAGAAGAGACCAAAAAAACAAACAGCCACCAATGTCCCATGCCGGATGCTACGTGGGGACACTAGGGCTCTATTCCTATCCTCTATGTTCCCTCCCAGGTCTGGAAGGCATTCCGGGTCTGGGTGAGCATTAATTGCTGCCCTTGAACTCCATTTCCATGACATTTGGAAGGCTGAAGGGAGGCGGCACTCTTTCTACAAGTGCACAGTGGACAAGCACGTGCCCACCGAAGCACGTGGCGGCAGCCAGAGGCATTTTCTGCTTGCCGCTCACCAGTGTCTGAAACAGAGGTGGCAGCTGTACCCGGCGTCCGGGCCTCCAACTGCAGCTGCAGTGATTGGCCTCGAAACCACAAATGCAACAGCCATCCCTTGATTTCTACTCCTCTGTCCTTCCAAAATTTCATAATCGCTTCATTTCCTGAATTAAGCCAATCTCTTTCTGAATGGAGTACTTATCATGGTTTTCTTTATCCTGTGCTGAACCTGACGTAGCACCCCAGTCCTGACGCCAGCGCGCCACTCCACTTTCCACACCCACACAGGATGTGACAGGAGGGAAAATGCCCTTTCCTCAGAGAGCAGCGCGGGCTGGGGCGGGAGGGACCGTGGAACAAGCTGGACCCCTCAGTGCTCAGGGGACTTCTTGGGGGAAACAATGACAGAGCTGACTAGGATTCACTTCTTTCGTGATTATTAACACATATTTCTTATGCAAATGAATGGGTTTCCCTTGACATTTACATTCACGCGCGTGTTGTGCCCTCCAGCTTTCTTCGCTTTCTCCCCTCTTCCCTCTGTCCTCTCCTGGGAGTGGGACAAGAATACCAGGAACAGCAGAGGACGCATGAGGCGTTAATCAGTTGTGAGCCAAAAGTACCTGGCTTGCCTTTCCCTCCTTCGGCCTTCACTCCCCTCCCCTTCTCCTCCTTCCTCTTCCCTGACAGTTCTGACTGGAGCCTTGGCTTGCTGTATGGATTATAGTGTTCAACCTTTATGCCCATCATGCTTAGTTTCAGCCTGGACATATTCTTTATTCTTTTGATCCAGCATTTTAATGTCATATAGAGATAAGTTTTTTAAAAAGCCTCAGGACCACCAGAACACTCCTGACCCACTGGACTGACAAAGATGCTTCTCTGATAAGGCAGTTGCACAGAGTTCCATGACCATTGGTAATTAGCCAATGTCAGCCAGAACGCAGAGTACACAGAGGTCGTGAACCTCACCCTCAAGGGAAGTAAGAAAAGCAGGGAGCCTTTGGAAATAGAGTCGCTTGGATCTGAAGCCGTCAAAACCAGAAGACTCTTCAAATACGTCATTGACAGAGAAGGAAAGGGTTAAAACTGTAGCTCATTTTGCTCTACAAATTCACGCTTCAAGTTGGAATATTCAAGGCCAGCCTGCCCACAAACGCAGAATCTGGGAACCAGAAGATGCACGAAACTGTGGGTTGAATGATACACAGTGGAGAAAGGGATTAAAGTAACGCGCAGTTACCTTCATTATTAACGAGAATCAGTATAATACCACGTTTCCACTTCAGGAATCCGTTCCCATGTTCCAGGCAACAGCTGGCCCCACTTTATTGCTGTGGGTACAGTGAGTTCTAGTAAATCCTGTGTAATAGATGTATTCATATGCTCTGTCCTTTTTAACAGTCCTCTTAATTAGGGTGCTGTCCTTTTAAGCAGAGCATTTATATAGTTACTTTATTGCATTTGACTACAGTATTAATTTCAGTAGACTTAATATAATTTTATGATTTTTTTAAAAAATTACTTTACAATGAAAAGAACTTACTTTATTATCAGTATGCAGTTATTCCCGTGGACATTTATAAGCCACTGGAGCAGAGGCTCATGAGAGAAAGAAAGATCCTAAAGATGTGGTAGATGACGGCGGTTCGGCCCCTTACTAGCGTAATCTCTGAGAGGCGCCTTTTCTTTATCTACAAAATGAGATTGGCATCTTCCAGGCCCGCCTCAAGGAACAACAGTAAACAACAAATAGAGTATTCATGAAAGAGGCCGGAAGCTTTTTGCTGGGGCTGTTATTCTCCATTTGGAAGATGCTGTCCTCATATCCATGTGGAGATGGTGCTATGCGTGACCTCAGAGCAGCAGGACAGACTTAGGTTTCAAGATGCATGACTGATGAAGAGCAGAGAAAGCTTGGATGGTTTAGAAAAGATGATGGGCATAAACAGAGACGAGAGCCTCAGGCATTTTGAGAGGAAGGGACGAGGGGCCAGGAGCAACAGAAGACAGATACGGGGTGAATCGGGCATGAGGGACGGGTACCTTCTGACAGTTTGATACTTACAACTATGCCTCCAACTCTTTACACCAAATTGTTTTCCAGGCCCCTGGCCCTCCAACTCCACCCATTCTTATTCATATTACAGTTTACACAAACAAATCTTCAATCAAACAAATGAATTCTTGGAGTCTCTGAGTCCTCAAGAGTGCTAAGGTTCCACACACTGGGGTCAGACATCCTATTCCCCTTTAAACACAGATGAAATGGAATTTGGGTGACATTTGGCTTTAGCTATCCATGCATGACACAAATGTGTGCTCAGAAGCATGATTTCCAAATTTAAAAGACAAAAAATTACAAAGTTGCTCGTAGTATCTTTTGAATAATATCATATCACAAGTCCTCCAACAGAAATCTGCGTCATTTTTCTTTATGCACCATAGAACCAAAGAAATATCAGTCCATTTAGCATTCAAAGGAGCTTCAGTTAAATATGATCAGTTTTAAAATCATAGAGTAAAATCCATTGTGTGGTCTGTGATATATTCAATAAGAAAGTTCAGTTATGCCAAGCATAGCTGTTTCATGTATGTTTTAAAGGTATATCTAAGTTTCAGTAAATTCTAAAGTCTATAGGCTTGAGGATGTTAGTAGGAGAAATAAAAAGATCATTTGTCGTTGAGTCAGAAAACAGGGTCGAAGCGAATTTTAACACTGCGTAGTGGGGACATTGGAGCAACTTACTGTATCTGTCTGGCCTCAGTTTGTCAAGGTCTTAAAATGGGTACAATAGCCTCTAGTTGGCAAGGAAAAGATCAAATGTGATCCCTGCGAATAAAAAAGTTTGGAAAAATTAATGTTAGGTCCTCATCATCATAACTATTGATTATGTGCTATAACCATGGACAAATATCATTATTTACTGGTATCTCATTGATACTAGAAAATCTCAAATATTTTCTCACCTCGAATACTGATTCACAAACCTCTTAATGTAGATCAAGAGGCTTGGGAGCCGTTCTTTTCTCCTCGGCTTTCCTTCACTACTCTCTCATTGCAACACTTAATTTAATTGTGGCCATGCCCTTCTTGGCTGACCTCTCAATTAAGAATCAAATCACAGAGTCTCACTGCCAATTTCTAGTCCATGCACCTTCCGTCTGAATACGGAATCTTCTATATGTCCTGTCTTAGTTACTCTTTTGTTGCTGAGACAAAATTCCTGACACAACTTAAGGGAGGAAAGATTTACTTAGCTTGCAGTTTCAGAACATCTCACACAGTTTGGCAATGGTGAAGGCACATGGCAGAGGCAGGAGAGCTGTGCAAGGCACTGCAGACACAAACCAGGGGAAGCAGGAGCCAAGTGAGCCTGAAGACTCAGACAAGGCTAGAGATTTTCCAGGAAGAAGCCGTAACAACATTTTTTTCTTCATTTCTTAGTTCAGGGTGCCAGTTGGACCCCCAAGCCCAGTGTAAGTGCCTCTCCCTCACTTCCGGGTCCACGAGTCAATAACAAACACCTGGTGTCTCTTCCCTGGGCACCCCCTAGTTTCAAAAAGTTGACATAATCTTTCCAGGTCAAACCCCTAGCATTTGCCCCTTCCAGCCAGGCCCTAAGTCTCAATATATACTTCCACAGCTATCTCATTGCTTCCAAATATGTGAGGCTTTTGAGGGACATTCCAGATCCAAATCATAGCACATCCCAATACGATTCTGAGAATGTGCACCTGAGGAAGGGAAAAGGAAGTGTGAAATAATCTTACATATCTGCATGAATGGAGCGTGCAAGACCTACAGCCAAACATAAAGACCAAATGATTCTCCACATCCCAGTATTTCTACCTCTGAGGACCATTTGCGTCTATAAATCCAAAGCTCAACACCAAGGTATTTCTTTTCATTCAATGCAAGGTGGAAAAAACATTGAACCACAAATAGAAAACAACATAAAAACAACCACATACATGAAGACCTGCCATAGACTAAATGTTGGGATTTGGGGAAAACCAATAATTATCACTTTTTCTTGTCCACGTTCTGAATTAATTGAGGAATAAAATAATAGATGAAAGCAAAGTAGAGAAGCAAACTATTACTTTCATTATCGATAATATAAAGAACATGGCTGAAAGACCTGGTGGCACAGGGCTGTTGTCTTAGTTGCTTGGAAGACTGAGGAAGAGCGTCACTGAGCCCGCTAGTTGGAGGCCGACCTGGACAATATACTAAGACCCCATCTCAAAATCGAACAGAGAAACCAACAAACAAATCAGGAACATTACTACCAGCTACATGGCCTCCCAATAGTTTTTAGCATTTAACAACATGCCTACAGGTGCAGGCAAAGGGGTTTGAGACATCCTGTCGTGGTCAGGCTTCCCTGCAGGTGTCTCCCACCTGCAAGAACTGTGCTCTCTTCAGAAGGACTCACTCCCTGGAGAAAGAGGAGAGCGAAAGAGGGCCCAGAACTACGGGCCTCCGTCCTCTTTTCACACTCCTTCTGCTGAGGAATTGGGGGTGGAAAGCCAAGCAGCCCCAACACGCTCCGTGAGTGGAACGCCTTTCACATTGCATGCATCAACTCTGGCAAAGGATTTCTCTTAACAGATCAACCTGCCTTTCATCTGTCTTTCCTTAAGTTTCTGTTAAATAAGTTAACTGTGAAGTTTGTCGTGTGTAGTAATTGTGCTTCTTACGGCTGGGATAGAACTTCCATATTTTAAGAATGCTTGCATATTGCAAAATATTTGGCGGCCACATGTTTCCCCTCCCTTCTAATGCTTTCTCCTCCAGGCATCGACCCTGCTCATTATAAAGCCATCCATCAACCCCAGCCGAGTGAGACAATGGCTGAAGAGCAGTTGGAAGTAGGGAGATTGAGCCATGGCTGGTTTCCAGATCACAGAGTCAACACAACGAAACACTTTGCAAGATGGCATTTTTTTTTTCTCCCTCAGCCTGGATTATTTCTTAGTGTTCCTGATTCCGCTGGCAGGAGGCTTGTTGAATTCAGGAAAACCATATGAAATCCATCCCGGGTGTTGCCAAAATAAATTGTTAATCGTATCAGATGTAGCACCAAAGAGTGTTCCATCATAGTCAATTTTCTGTTTTGTAACTGTTCCCCTTAGCTTCATTCAGGACCCGCCAAAAGGACAGGAAGCCCATGTTGTTCATGCCACATCTTGTTATCTGCGGGAGGAGGATGAG
The DNA here is from genome assembly GCA_004027205.1 of Ctenodactylus gundi. NCBI lineage: Eukaryota > Metazoa > Chordata > Mammalia > Rodentia > Ctenodactylidae > Ctenodactylus > Ctenodactylus gundi. The sequence continues at coordinate 45,731 of PVKB01001733.1, read as the reverse complement.
GGGAGGTCCGCAGTGTCAGGACGACACTGCCCCTAACACTGACAGAGATGCTTATGATAGTCCAGTTTCAGTTCTCCCTCCAGCGGTATTAAGACCTTGGAGTCCTCAAGTATCTCCCTTAGAGCTTGCACCTTGGAGAATCTCATAAAAGGTCAATTTGCAGAATGGCGATGGCCAATAGGATGTGTTCCTGCAGCTTTCAATATGGTTTCTTTAGAAGCAAACGCTGAATGAAATGACTGCAATTGCTTCCACTAGCTGGATTAACTCAGTGCAACCAAGCTTGCCCGAGCACTTAGTTATAAGTTTTCACTTATAGGAAAAATAAATAAATGATAATCAGGAAAGTGATGACCCAGTTTTTTTTTTTTTCCAGTATTGGGAGACCAAATCCAAGAGTGCTCTGCAACCAAGTTATGTCTCCAGCCTTCCTCCCCTGTTATTACTTCTTGAGACAGAATCTTACTAAATTGCCCAGATGGGTCTTAAACTGGCAATCCTCCCACCTCAGCTCCTCTAAGTGCTGAGATTATAGGCAAGTGTCATTGCTCCTGGCTAGGTTTTCTTTCTTTCTTTCTTCCTTCCTTCCTTCCTTCCTTCCTTCCTTCCTTCCTTCCTTTAATGAAACAGAAGCCAATAGATAAATAATGACTGAAATCTGTCTTAAGGTGGATAATAACAACACATCTGACCATAATAAACCTTGAAAACAGTCTAAATTCCTTTGAATGGACTCTACATCTTCTGTACATTTATAGTATCCACAAATATTAAAATGAGCATGCTTCCAAGGGGGTGAAATTCTTGAACTTTTTTTTTCTTTGCCAGAAGGCCTTTGTATATTTATCGGGGCCAGAAAATGGACTGACATGGTTTTAAAAAGAATGGGATTTTGTCCAAGCCTCAGATACTGAGATAAACAAATTAAATTTGGCCTCTATTTAGCCAAAATTCAGCTGTTTTTCAAAATAAAACACAGAGGTTACCGTGCTGTTATTCTAAAAGCAGGTCGATCCTTGTGGCTCGTACCACACCCACTCCTGAAAATGCATTTTGATTTTAGTCTTAGTAAAGCAAGTCCTACTCACGAAGGTTCATTTTCCATGACTCATGTAAGCATGATCTATGCATGCTGATTTGTTCCGACTTAGGTATCTCGCTGCTTTTCTGAATTTGGAAACGCAGCCAACCTGAGCGGGGATCTTGCCTCCAAGACTACAGTATAACTATGATATTAGGAAATTTCTGATGTCCCACAAATTCAGCCTAAATTTATTGGCATACTCAAGGGTTGGAGATTTGACACGCAGAGGCGGTCAGCTTGGCATGAGAAGAAATTCAGTTAGCAAGCCCTAAAGGAAGAAGCATCATGGTTACCATTTTGCTGTACTTTCAACTTGAAGCTTCCAAATACGAAATGCTGATCCACCATCTTAGGTTCCGGCAATGGTGTTTCTGTGGCGGGGCAGGCACAAACACGCACGGGTGTGTTGACAAAGTGCACATGATTTGTGGAAAAGTTGAAAACAGTAACAAAGCCAATAAGAGAGCGACAACATTTTATTACCACCAGGTGCTAGACAATTTTCGGCCTTGTCAGAGATGAGCTAGCTTTTCTTCAAAGATCTTCTGTTGGTGTAAGTTCTTCACAACTGCTGCTGTCAGTGTAGAGTGTAATAACCCCAGTTGTACCTCGGAAGAACAAATACTCTTATTTACCTTCCAATAAACATTGCATCTAACTTCCCTTGTAGAATTCCCAGTGATGCATTTAATTCAACACAGCTACAGCCACTGTTCATTTTGAGAGCACGTTCACAGCTTTCATGGTTTAGATCTTAAAAGTCTACCCCCCAAATTTCATTTATTTGGAAGGTGATTGAGTTATGGGAGCACTGTACTCATCAGCAGATTCATCCTTTCATGAGCTCATGGCTGCATGCAATGTTAGAGAATAGACCCTGGCTGGAGGTGGGGTTCTGGGGGGTGCTCCAACCAGAAGGAAGTAGTCTTGTCCCCAACTCCCCCCTTCTCTCTCTGCTCCTTGACCACCATGAGGTGAGCAGCTCCTCCCGGCTTCCATTCCCACCATTTCTATCATGGAGCTGACCCACGATGGACCAAATCCTCCAAGAACCATAAGCCAAAATAAACCTCTTCTCAGTTACAGGTGGCCAATATTTTGTCCAGGTAATGGGAAAACCAACTAACACAGCAGTAGTTGTGACCTGTTCTAGATTCAGGCCTTTCTTTAATCCCTATGATACAACATTCAATAAAAGAACAATTTCCCTCTTTTCATTTCTCTTTTGGCCATTGTTATTACTCACTTTGTGTCACAGTAAGTCCTGAGACAATGTCATCGTAAGTACATTGAGAACACCGTTGGGTTCCAGCCAGTGCAGTGTGATTCTACTTTTAAAAAGTAAAATAAATGATCAAGGGGGACATATTGGCTTATTTGTGGATGAATAAAAGAACAAACGAATCCTGCAAAATTTTGAGGTAGCTTTTAAGAAATGACTGAAAAAGAATTTCAAAATGCAAACAAAATATCAAATCTACGAGAAACAGAAGTGATGATAAAAAGGTTGTCCAGGTTAAAGAAGGATACGCTACGCGTGTTGTGAGGTTTCCTTCCATTGTTAATGTTAAGCCTTCACTTAAGCCAAAGAAAATATTCAATGGCAAACAGATGCACTGTAGTGGGGTATGACTAATGTAATATAAAGTAATGTGGCAGAAAGGGTACTGGAAGAGGTAGTCAACAAGCAAGTACATTCCTTATGGTACTCTGATCTGTGCTCACAGTTATAGCTAATTGTAGGTTCATTAATAAATAATGACCTCACAATGGAGTACCTGTTGCTAGTGGCTCATGCAGGATGGTCTGCTGTCAATCGAGGTTTGCTAACCTGACTGCAGAACAGGAAGAAATTAAGAGGCATCATCATGTGTAGACCAGAGGCACAATCTATGCGGAGGCACAGAGAAGTAAGAGTGGGAGAATGTAAGAGCTTCAGTGGGACTAGAATGGCATGTCTCATCCAGGGGCAGCAGGACTTGAGAGCGGCAGGTAGCATCTGCTTCCTGAGGGACAGCAGGCATGAGCAAACTATGGCTTTCAGATCAAATCTAGCTCCTTGTCTGTTTTTGCAAAATAAAGTTTTATTGCAACACAACCATGCCCATTATTTTTGTTTTGAGTTATAGCTGCTTCCTCATTCATTACAACGGCAAAGCTGAGTAGAGTGGAGATATTAAAATGCGAGGCAGAGTACACGTGAGTTAAAAAAGTTAACTGCGCCAGATGTGCATCAGGTAATGAAATTTTAGAGCTTCAAATGTTTTAAGACTCAAAATGAGAGTGAATCATCCACCAGACCCTGCTGAGAAAGGCTCCAGGCAACTGTGTAAGAGATGCGATGCATGCAGACAGTGGCCGGGGCATTTCTATTTGCTTAACAGAATCATTTTATATAGTCCTTTGCATGTCAAAAAAGAAGTGATAAAAAGTAAATTCCCTAGCTGTATTCCATTTTTCCCCCTAAAATTTTGTTGTTTTATGTTTAAATCTATAAATCTAGATCCATTCTGAGTTCTTCTTTGTGTAAGTTGTGAAGTTTGGGTCAAGATTCTTTTTTTCCCCCACCATTTTTATTAATATATATGTATATATGCAATGCATAATGCTTACAATGAACTTGAGTATTTTGCGCACATCATACATATCACATCAGTATTACGATCCCTATCTCTCCCCATTTTTGGTCCTCCCTTCCCCTCCCCATCCCCCCTGATTCCCACTATCACACTCATTTGGTTCTGTAGAATGCCTGTGTTCTGGGTTTTTCAAATCAGAGAAACCATGAAATATCTATCATATTTAATTTTCTGCATCTCACTCACTTCGCCACTCGAATCACTACTTATTAGCTCAGCTTCCCACCCCTAGAATGGGCTGCTGTGGCCATATCTTGATGCCTCTTCTCTGGGTCCAGCAGAGTCCTTTATTGAGGTGACTTACCAAAAGTTCCTTTTTTTCTGTTATGTTCTTTTTCCTTTCGTTTTTGTTGCCTTTGGTGTCCACTGGCTCCAGATTTATATGTTGAAATATACATCTATTTTTGGTTAGGACATGCTATTTCTATGGCTGGATAAATTTCTTGTGACTATCCCACTACTGGGCTGGTTGGGGTTTCTCCAAGTCTTAATTTGCTAATACTAGATTTCAGCAATTAAAAGGAACACTTAAAATATTATTTTTTGTTTTCTTTTCTTCTTTCTTTTTAACCCCCAGCACAGGAGATCGAACCCAAGGCCTTTGCCCTGAACTATACCCCCAGCACTCTCCTCCCACTTGTTTATTTTTATTTTTATTTCCTTTGAGACAGAATCTCACTAAGTTGCTATGTTGCCCAGCTGGGCTCAAACTTTCAATTTCCCAGAGTACTAGGATTGCAGGTGTTCACTAACACACCTGGCCAAGAGAAAATAATTTTGTGTGGCGTCTCTGTGTTTATGAAGCATATGACACCATGGTGAGAAGCCGGAGCTCTGGTCAAACTCTGATTTGACTGCTTAGCCTACAGCCTTGGCTCAGTTTCCCATCTGTCAGACAGGATGTACCCTAACATGAGGTTTCTGTAAAGGTTAATGAATTATACAGCTCTAGTCACATGGTAAGCACTCAATAAATCATCATTCCCATTTCTAGGAGCACTTTGGTGGAGTTTAACCTTGACTTTAGACATGGCATAACATTATATCCCATTACTTCACAGCACGTCTCACCACATTTGAAAGTAACATGACAAGATTCTCTTCTGTTTCGGCCAATTGGCAGCTACAGAAAAAAGGAACGGGCTATAGACACCTTGAAAACAGGAGGTCTTGTATTTGAAAATAAATGATGGGTCTTTTGTTAGCTCAACCCCAGCTCCTAGAATTTCTTAGTTGTGACATTCACCTCCTAGGGAATGCCGCGGCACATTGTCACAAACTGGGTGCCTTTAAACAATACATATTTATTTTTTTGCAGTTCACGAAGCTGAAAATTCAAATTCAAGGTGTAGGCTGTAGTCGGTATCCTCCAAGGCCCCCCGGGACAAATCCTTCTTTGCCTCTCCTTGGGTGGGGCCCGGGAGTGCTTGGCAATCCGTCCCTCGGGCCTGGGCCTCTCCGCACACGTGTCTCTGGGTCTTCATCGGATTTAGGCCCACTGCCAGCCCTTCCAGCTCACGTTCACTGAAGGAATCGCATACACAATGACTCCGCTTCTGTTGAAAGTGAAATATGAAGTTCTCGCTGGATATAAATTTAGGATGAAACCCAATCTAATCCAGACAATTATTTGTAGTTTCATTTTCCCACCAGTAGCTTCTCATCAGAAAAATTATTTATTTCTTTTCTTCTGCCATTGGCCCCCTCTTTGTCTCTCTTGGTCTTGACATGCCCCGACACACAGCCACCTTCATGGCAAAGCTTCTGGATCTCAGTCCTACGTCACTTTGCCTCTTGCTTGGCAAAGTAGAACACAGGTGGGCAGTTTTGTAACACCCAGCGGGCTTTGCTGTTTGGAACACCTTCAATTGGAAAATGCAGTATTTTCTCATAGAAAATATATTTCAAGTCACAAACAGTCAATTTATGAACTATTTTTAGGAACACCATCAGTTCCATGTTGTGGAATGCCTGAATCATTAATGAGACATCACAGAGGGTTTTAGACTGTCATCAGAGCCCTGTGGGACACCAGCGGCAGTGTAATTCACCCAGCAAACACCGTCTTATTTGATTTCTAAGAAATGAGAATCATCAAATGAAAAAGTTTTATTTTTGACAGACCCACAAAACCAATCCCAGTTTTAGATAAGATGCTAACTTACATGAAAATAATGTGAATATTAGATTTCTTAGCATGGGTCTTCTAAAATCAGAGTTTAAAACAAAGACTTGGCTCCAGGTGGTTCAGTTGGAAGGTGACACCAGGAGGGAGAAGTGAGTGAAAAGGGAAAATGAAAAGAACAGGCAGGAAAAAAAAACCCAAAATGGGGCTGCCTAGTCAAGGTCACGGTCACTGCTACAGGCCATGGCAGCTAAATCCTTAGGACATTGGAAAACTACAGAGAAAACCTTTCCCACAGCATCCTCTTGAAAAACTGGCGGTTGTTGATTCTCCTGGCCTCCTGTCAGCATAAAATAATGGCTGGAGATGTTGTTCAGTGCAAAGGCATTAAGCTGGATCCCTAGTACAAAAAATAATGCAAAACAAAATAAATTAAAAGTAAAGTACTCTAGAGAAAAAAGACAGCAGAAGGATTAGGTAAGATTCACAAAAAAATATTGATGATTTTCAAAGATGGGGATAAGTACCTAGTGTTTCATTTCATGGTAGGCTCATAACTTTCAAACTTTCTGTAATACGTTATAAAAAGTTAAGCAACTGATGCACAGCTCATGATATATGGGGGAGGGCCTGAGAACTAGGGCAGAAAACGGTTTCCTACAACAAAGCCTCCAAAATATGGGACAGAACTGGCCGTGATGAGGAGAGCCTCCCACTGGCTTTACCCTGCCAAGTACCAAAGGAAAACGGTGCACATGGCCTATGTCTTATCTAGACCAGGAACTTGTCTTTGAAGCCACAAAAAAACTTGTGCAAGTAATGCTGGAGCCACTGAAAGTCAAACAACTTGATGATTTCTTTAAGCAAGCAAAAAAGGATGGAACCTCCACGCAGAGCTTGTTAACTGCAATCTTATCCATATGCAATTTTTGCAGTGTTCTAGCTGCAAGGGATTCTGTGAGTTGCCATTCTGGCTTGCAGAATTTTTTATACCAGGACTTAGTATGTTCCAATTTCTCCTCAAAATAAATAGGCTACCCAAAAGATAATGGTTAACTATGCCCAGGACAGAGATCGCCTATCTACTACACCACGATCTTAACGTTAGCATTAGGTTCCAATGCTGGGCTTGAAGGGTACTCAGTTTTCCCTCATACATATGGATAGCTTATGACTAATTAATAGAAGTGTCGGTGGCAAGGTAGAAAATGGCAAAGGCGGCCAGAGTGGCTCAGGAGCGGCTCCCTGGTGGACAACCCACAGTGCGTGCCGCAGGAGCTAAGGCATCAGCGTGACATACCTGAAAATGCTCCGGTCAGATTCGCTAGTTGTGTAGCTCTGGGTTAGTTGTTTAAGCTCTCAGACAGAAAAACAACGATAGTCTAGATCCACGGTATTTTTCCCTTCTTTCTTTCCTTTCTTCCTTTCTGTGCAAAGGTAGTACAATCACTTGTTCCCCAAATAGGAGCATGCATGAATGGCTACATCCTTACTCCCCCTCTTCTCTCCTTCTCTTCCTTCCTTCTCTCTCTCTTTTTTTTTCTTAGTCAAACATGTGTTTTGCTTTAACTAATCTTAGGTAAAACCATGATTTATAAACAGATTATAGGCAAACTTTAAGATGAAAGTCAGAAGAGCGAAACCATGGGGTAGGAAGGGACCCATTAGCCTGCTGGCCTCCTCTTTGGCCTTCACTCAAAGAAACCTTGGGAACACCACAGACTTTTAAAATACGGCTGGGGTAGGTTGATATTGTAGTTTCCCCCTCCTCGCTTCCCTCCTCCCACCCCCGGCTTGACTGTGCTATTAATCAGTGAATTCCCTTGGAGCAATTTACATGGAATATTTTGTTTGATATTAGTAGAACAAATTATCCTCTGAATAGAATAAACTATGAGGTCAATTTTACTTTGTCCTCATAATGTTTCCTATGACATGTCACATTTTAATTCTGTATCTTGATTTTTCAGGCAGCAAAATATTCAGGTCCCCAAAATGTCGAAGTGTGGACACATACCTGCTTGGCCTACCTCTCAGAGTATAACCTCCTTGGGGAAGAGGCTTTTTCGTGGTCTCTTCCCCTTTGACATATGTCAGTCTCTCACAGGCCTTGCTCTAAGAAAGGGCTCAGAAAATGGTGACTGATCATTTGATAATACATATATACAGTTTTGGTGTTCTGAGAAGTTTACATCCTTCTAAATTGTCACTAGTGCTTGTCCTGATGGAGACTAGCTTGGACTGGGTCCTTTGGAAGCCACCGACATACAGGAGCTCTTCAACCACCCCAAGGACAAATCACAGCTCTTACCGTGTCCCCCACCTTTTCTTGTCCCTTCAAATGTTCCCTTTTAAGCTTTGTCATGCACTTCCTCAGACTATTTTCTTTCTACTCCATCCATTTTCAGTGAATAGCTCAGCACTTGTCCAGTTAGGATCAGAGCAAAATTGCAGAGATGGATGAGATTCAAGGCAAAGTTCTTCACTGTGAGTGGTACTAGGGCGAGCATTTTTCTTACAAGGAGCAGATCTGTCAGGAGATATTATGATGCTATGATGTCTGTTTGAAGGTCTTGCCTATCCTAAAGCAGGGAGCAAAGGTTAGATAAAAATTACTTAGCATTCTGATACAGACAGTCCTTTCAAACACAATTAGTTTCCCACAGTATTCATCTATTCTTGCATTTGCTAAAAGACAAAGTGGTCTATTAGGCCATCCTGTCTCCCCTCTGCCTTTCAATTCACACGAGTGTTTTAGCAGAAAAAGAGCTGAAACACACTCTCTTCTCAATTGTACAATTGAAAAGCAATAGATTTAAAGACCTAAAAGGAGCAGAAGAAAGAAAGTGTCAAACAATGGCTTACTCTAATTAAGAACCATTTGTGTCTCCCATTTGGTGAAGTGCTTTGCAAATGTAATCATCTTTTAGTTAAAGCATATTCATTTTGTGAGTAGAATGTGATTTCACTTGTAAGAATTTTATATGGATTTTAACCAATCTAGAGCTATTTGGTACTAGAAAACTCCTTTCTAAAAATTTTAGCAGTGCTATGAAGAGTTAATTCTCTACATGGTTTAAAACTCTAACCTCCTCATGGAAGTTGACTTTATTTATTTTTAATCAGGAAAAAATTAAACATGGAGGAAAAAAGCCATTCAGCATGTGTATACATATGTGCACATACATGGTGTATTAAAACTGTTAGTGTTTAAAATTCTCACATGTTAGCACTACTTTTAAGTCATAAATTTTTATGATTTATTATTTTAAGCAACAAGCTGCTCTAATTAGAACCAGCCACACAATGACTAAGTTCCAACTATGAAAAATTCCTGAAGATTTTCCATATATATATATATTCATGCACATATATATATATATATATATATATATATATATATAGCTGTAAGGCCTTTAAATATACATATGCAAACATATATATATATATATATATATATATATATATATATATATATATATGTATGTAAAGGTTTGGTTGAATATTTTGTCTGCACATACAAACACACACACACACACACACACACACACACACACAGCTATAAAACCTTAAAGGTTTGGTTACATATTTTTGCCCATTTTTAATTACATTATTTGTCTCATTGAGTTGAAAGAGCTCTTCGTGAATTTTGGAAGCAAGTCCTTTGTCACACATATGTGTTGTGAATATTTTCTTGAAATGTCTGCCATTTCTATTCATTTTTATATTTTTCTTTTCATGCTTATTTTATTTTTTTTCTAAAGATACTACTCATTACTCATATACTTTTAAAAATAGAAGTAAAGCCTAATAAAATTATTTTCACTAACCAAAATCTCTGTTACCGAAATGATGTTTTATACATTTTTCATAGCAACTAGTATAAAGACCCTCACAGAGTCAGCTACGGCTCAGATGCTACTATTGAAGAATATTTTGGTAGGATACATCCACATGAGAAATCTTGACATATTGCTAAAATTCTCATTCTCTAACTCAATTTTTCAATGTCTGTGAAAATTATACAATCAGAAATTTAATAAATTTAATTTCTAGTGATTTCTAAAAACATATATTTTGTATATTTTTAGAAATAAATTTAGTAAAGACATGCAAGGTCTACACTGAAAAACTTAAAAACATGGACTGTAAGTTTAAGATCTAACACATGTCTGTGGATTGGAACACTCTGTATCATTCAAATAGTCATCTTTTCCCAGTAGATCACCTGATAAAGCCCAATTCCAGTCATAACTGTACATAGAATGTTACAAAAATTAACAAGCTATCGCTTTTTTCAGCTTTCTCAGGAATCTCAGACTACTTTCCAAAATGGTAGTACCAGCTCGCATTCCCACCAGCAGTGGAGTAGTGTTCCTCTTTTTCTGCAGCCTCATCAATAATTGTTGTTTTTTGAGTTCTTGACATGGGCCATTCTCACCAGATTGAGGTGAAACCACAGCATTGTTTTATTTGCACTTCTCTGATGACCAGTGATGACGAACACTTTTTCGTGTGCTTGTTGGCCATTTGTACTTTCTCTTCTGACACTTCTTTTTATTTCAGCAATCTGTGAACCTGACTGGACCAGGCAATGGCAGAGGACCAGCCCCAGCGGCCAGGCTGAGCCGCAGACTTACTCGGTAAGAAGAGATGTTGCCTGAAACCCCTTCTGTCCACGTGCACCATATTCCAAAGCTTCAACATTCATTCAATTCATTCATTTTTCAATTAAGTTTTTATGCCCATACTACTGGCACAGGCATGTAATCCCAGCTTGGTGACGTAATGTGACCCTGTCTCAAAATAAAAGAAAAAGAGAATTTTAAAAAAATTCTAAATTGGCAAATGTATTACAAAAACGGCTGTAACATATTTCCTCTTTGATCCACAGGCTCTTCCCTCTTTGGTTCCTGATAGTCATAACTTGTGCTATCTCTCTCTCCTCTTGTCTTCATGGTTTATCTACGGTTCTAGTAACCATGGAAGGTCCAGAAGGCACACATATAATCCAGAGCTTCACTTTGCTGTGGACTAAGTACCAGCATGGATTCTTCCCAAAACATTCTATTAAGTGATCTTATAAGGAAACACTTACTGAAAGTAAAAATCATACCACTATTTCATTGTTTCACAATACACACCTTTTTACTTACTCATCATATAGCATGAACCTGTAACTTATGTGGTTAAAAGATTAATTAAATCAGTTGTGCCAGGATTTATCAGTATGACATCAGGATTTGGCAGTGTACCTACAGGCAAAGGCTCAGTCTCTGGAGATTTGACACACAGGCTTGTGTCTGTATCCTAGCTCTGATGGCTGCTGGTTGGAACTTTAAACTTTTTATCTTGTTTTTTTCAAACATTAATGTTATTGAAATTAAATAAGAATATATTTAAAGCATTGAATATAAATATTGATTGTGTTCAAAAAATTTTGGCTTTCTTTCCATTATTACTACTATGATGACGAGTCTGGTCAGCTTTTGATGGCCATTTTTGGCGTGTGTGTGTGTGTGTGTGTGTGTGTGTGTGTGTGTGTGTATGTGCACTTGTGGGGGGTGTTACATTGTCTCCGAAGTCTTTACTTCCTGTCCTGGCTTTGTAAAATGCTGTTCAGCGTTATTTTACGAGTATTGTAGATGCGAGTTGCAAGTTACCTCCAGGGAAACTTTTGACATCAAATGAATAGAGTGTAGCCCTAGGTTGACCAACGTGATTTCTGTGCCATTGTTTAATGTGCATAGTTCTTATGCAATCCTTTGTGGGTGGAAGGGTAGTGTCAAGACTTTGTCCATATGTTCTTGAAAATTATCTAACCAAGACGAACAAAGAACAAAAAAAAAATCCATTAAAATATAACCCCAAGCAAACAGGAAACTAACTTTTTCTTTCTTTTGGGAACTTAGTCAAAAGCAACTTTTTGTGGTTTGTGTGAAGGTTCCTCCCACAAAGCACAGAAATTCATCTTACATTTTCAGTTTCTTATTTTCCTCTTTCCTTCCAGGCAACTTACAAAGATACCGTTTCTTCTTCTACCTGATAGGAGGAGACTGTAGAGAAATTTACACAGATTCTTTTTAATTCTTTTTCTTCTTACAAAATGAAACTCTGTTTTTTTCTTTTTGAGATGTAGATAATCCTATTGAAACACCAGACAGCCACACTGTCTACAGGCAACTATAAATAATTTCTCCCTTCATAACCAAATACAAGTACCTAGCATGTTATTTATATAGACTATTAATCATTATTTAGTCAAGGGAAAAAGTCAAGCAATGGACAAGCCTGGACAGAAGATGTGTCTTTTGTGGTGAGGCTCTTTTGGTTTATTTATGTAACTACTCACATTTTGAAGACATCATGTTTTAGTATAAAACTTTTGAGCTCTGCTTAGAACTCATGGGAATTTTCTGACTTTAAAGAAGTGACAGAGCTGAGAAATTTTATTTGGGGGAAATAAGGATGTAATAAGCATGCACATCTCCTTGTTTTCCTCATTATGAGCTCTTCCCCCATCTTTAAAAATAGGTACTCATGTTTTCATATGACTGTAATCTCCTTCTGTTGTGTGTGTGTGTTGTGATATGTTTGTTTCTCACCTAACACTACGTTCTGTACATCCATAGGTGTATGGATTGTGCACTTTGTGTTGTCAACTAAGCAGCCTTCAATCATGATAAGATGAACTTAGTAGCTGGGCCTGGTGGGGAGGGTCTGGAATCCCAGCCCTCTCAGGGGCTGAGGCAGGATGATTGTAAGTTTGAGTCCAACCTAAGCAATTTAGCACCTTAGTGAAACCCTGTCTCAATAAATAAATAAATAAATAAAAATTAAAAGGCTGAGATTGTAGCTCAGTGTGAATGCCCAAGATTCAATACTCAGCACAGAAGAGGAAAAAATAATAATGAAGATGAATTTAGTGTGCTAATGTATTAGATTGCTGAAAATTTGGTTTTTAGTTTGTTTCCTACTCTAATGCATATTCATCAAGTGAGGACTCACTATCTGAATTAGGTTTCTTTTAGAATTAATTCTTTTTAAATAGATTATGAACATATTTCCTTCGAACATACTATGAACAGTTTGTGCATCATATTAAAACCTTAACTTTATTGTTGACCCATAGGGTGTCTCCGAATAGACAATTAAAGCAAGAACTTTGGAAGCCACTTTCCCAACCCATATCCATCGCACATGAAGTGTACAGTAGGAGTTATGGTGTTCCAAGCCCTCTTCTTTCACAAATAAGAAAAATGAAACCTATAACAGACATTAATGAGTTAAGCTTACTTTTAAGTATGACTTCTTGCATTTCAAATATTTCACCTTCAATCACTATCTAGAGTTATTATATTTCCCCAATGGGGCCATAAGATCAGAGAACAACTTGCCATCTTTTGTTTTATTTTATTTTGTTTTATAAAAAGACACAGGAAAACAGAGAACTTATACAAAGTCATACAGTTCAGCCTTGGCCAAGCCAGGATATGTATGGTGGCATCTGCTTGGAATTCCAGCACACTACGAGGCTGAGACAGGAGGATTACAAATTTGAGTCCAGCCTGGGAAATTTAGTGATTTAGCAAGAACCTGTCTGAAGACAAAATACAAGGAAAGGTCTTGTGATGTAGCTCAGTGTGAATGCCCAAGTTCAATCCCCAGTGTACAAGACAAGATGGAAACCTCATTTTAGTGACTTTTTAAAATGATTCTATCCTCAACACCATGGTAATCTTCCAAAATTAGAAAGATACATTTAGGAATGTAATTTACATGCTACTTGTCATATAACTGGATTTACAAACTTTTAGTCTCTCTAGTATAGGATAGTATAGCACATTACTATTTTCAAATATCTTATCATTACAGACATTATTTTCTAATAGATTAAGTAGACAAAAGATAAAACTTTAAAAATTCATTTCTAATATTTATTGGGCACCACTGGTTATTAAGTAATAAGCAAAATCAATGCAGTTCCTGCTTTTGTGGCTAATTGATATGTAATTAAAATAATCGACCTTGTTAATGATCACTCATCTACATTAAAATTATATCAATTCAATCTTTAAGACCAAAAAAAGGAAAACACTCAAAAGCTACCATCACATACGAAACTGATACAAGAGGAACTGTGATATTAGAACCTGTTCCATGAAAAAAATTTTGTTGTATCTAGTGAGAGACTTAGAAGCAGTTACACTTTGTGATTCATAATCAATTTTGGGAATGTTTTCTAATGTAGAAAAAGCTGTATCCACAGATATGTTTGCGTTTGGGCTCTTTGTAGTAGTTTCTTTAAGGGAAGGAATAAGGCACGAAAATATCAAGAATCCAAACAATAAATAAAACAAGGGCTTTCAAATGTGGTTGTTATAAATTGGCTTTGGATTTAATATGATCTGGAAAGAGAAATGGCAACAATAACAACAAAATTAGGGATAGTGTATCTTTCTCTTTCTGTTACTTTGGTACTTTTTATATTTTTAGAGCAAATTTTATTGCTTTTATAATCAGAAAAGAACATTAGCCCTTCCTCTCCCTAAATCACATGTTAGCTACAGATAATTATGTTCATGGATACAAACCAGTGACGAATGCTGGAGGAAAGGACAGCATGCCAGAGGATGCTGGAGAGAGCTGTTGGCTTTTTTCCCCTCAATTATCATCTTATATTTAATTCAGAGTAGCCTCTTTTCTCTGATTTGGCTGTGCCAAATATGCATTGCTTGTATTCTATTTAATTCCCAAAGAGAACTGAAAAATTAACGTTAGATCAAAGTTTAGCAACTTGCCTTAAAGACTGAGAGCCTCATGGAGTGAGTGTGTGTGTGTGTGTGTGTGTGTGTGTGTGTGTGTGTTCTAATTCAAGTATCTTTGGACAACTGGTAAGTTCACTGCATCCATTGCCCCTCAACTATATAACTGTCCAGCAAAAGTAGAAATGGATTTTGGCAAAAAGTTCAAGGAAATCTGCAAGAAGACCACGAAGGCATTTCCTAATTCAGCCTTGCATTTCCAGGCTTTTCCATGAACTGATTGTGAGTTTGTTTGGCTCTGCTCTCCCAATAGCAAGCTCAGACCAAGAGCCAAACCTGGCAAGGCAGGAGAGTTGCAGGGAGAGATCTGAGTAACCCAGTGTTGAGAAGTACAGGGTCTTGATGCTCACTGGCTGTTCTCAGGACCTGGGGAGACTACCGATGACCTTTCCTACCCTGTCAATCATTTGGGTTGGCCTCAATGCCCAATGTTGTGCAGCTACTAGAAGCACTGATATGAATGGAATGAAACAGTGGAACAGTGGAACAGCCCTTGCCTACCAGTGGAACGATCACCAAATATTGATTCGTTGCTGACCTACAGTGAATCTTTAAAGAAAAACCTTTGGTAAGCCACTGCATGTTTACTAGTGCCATAGGGTTGGAACACGAGCCAGGAAAGCCTACTTTTAAAGGCTTTAGATCTTGTAAATTTATTTCTTTTTTACTAATACTTATTTACATATGTATATGTGGGCATATTTAATATTTAAAACAAAATATACTGTATTATATCACATTATGTTAAACTAAATAAAATCTTTAAAATGAAAGTAATCCAGAATGCCCAAATAGCTTTCAAAAAATAATTTATCTCAACTCAGGACACTCACAATGTGTAGAAGCTCTATGTGTTGCACAAGTAACTTTTACTGCAAAGTCTGGATTCAGCAGGAAAGGGAAGCAGGGAACCATGGAGCCCTGGGCAAAATTCTTCAGTCTGGCTAACCAGCAGCAGAGTTCGAGGAACATAGTTTTACTCTCCACCTGAGTCTCCATTTCTGTCTAAGCAAAGCCTAACAATCAGCAGACCACCAAGTTCCCTCCCAGTACCTGGCGGAGCTGGTGTGCTGGGCTGCAGTTTCCTCAGGGTTACCACCACTTCTGGAACCAGACTAGACTTCTCTATGCTAGACCTCTGAACAAGGGCTGTGATGACAGAAGTGTTTGTGTCCATGACTTCAGACACATGTTCCAATGTGAGTGGTTCCCAAGGGAGGGGCAGGGACCAGAGAGGGAAAGGTGGTTCTAGTGGTGAGCAGACAAAGCATTGTGCCAGAGGAAAAGCAGAGAAGTTGCCTGCATTGCTGCCAGGGCTGGAAGAGCCTTTGCCTAGACCGTCACTCCCTTAGAAAGACCACAATAACCTGTCCTTATGACCAGTAACAACCCCACTTACCCTCCACACTCCCGAGCCTGGGTCAGCAACACAATATACCCTTCACACTGAGCGACAGCAAAATTTCAGGGTCTTGCTAAGTTGCCAAGTTGCCCAGACTAGGCTTGAACTCGTGGTCCTCTTGCCTCAGCCCCCTAGAGTGTTGGGATTACAAACATGCTCTACAACACTTGGCTCAGGGTTCAGAATTGAACCTCAAAATTCTAGCAGCCAAGGGCATGCAGTCTCCAGTAGCTTACAGCAGTAGAACCATTCCTATGTTTGGTCCTGGGTGTGCGTCATTCTTCCTCCACGGAGGTTTAGGGGATGGAAACAGGAAGAGGTCGTGTCTCCCTTCGCCCCCAAGAACATCGAAACTGGTAGTGAGAGCCTTCCGCACAGCAGTTAACTGGTTCCTTGAATCTATAGCACGTCAGGCTGGGCAGTCATCAGACACACAGTTGCCCTGTTTCCCTACGCCTTGGATGCCTGTCTTGTTTCCTGGGCCAGCTGATAAGTAACTTCCCGTCACCTCCAAGTCCACCCTTCTCTGCTCAGCACCCTTCCATGGTGCTGCAGTTAGGTCTCTGCAACCCTGGTGCTGCCTTGCCAGGGGGCACACAGCCTTGGACCCTGCCAACACGGGTGCTAGTGAGAGGGCGTGAGGCTGTAGCAGGAAGCAGAGGCTGGCTACTTCCGGCCTCCTGCCCGCCTGCTTCCTGTTCTTGTGAGCATGCGCTGGGAAGGACTTCTCACCTCATCGTGGCAGTCCCTTCCTCCCGAAGCTGCTGAATCCAGTTTGCAATGGTCCCAGACCCTGGCAGAGCGGCCTTATTGCATCACTCTCCAGAACACCTGTGGGGGCTCTTCACAGGCCACTCTTCCCGGGCTCAGGTTTCAGGTCCGCAGAGCCCATCCTCCGACTTCCTAGATTTTGAGAACGGGGCTCCTGCCTTTCAGCCCGAGGGGCAGTAGCTGCTTCCTGCATTATGACCCCACGGTGCCTTCAGAGCTCTCCTTGTACTCTTTAAGGTACTTAGTGACAACTATAAATTAGAGGTCTGGTTTCTGTCTCCTGAGGAGAGCCCTGACTGATAAACATCTCTGGCTAAAATCACGAGGCAGCGGGCGGCTGAGAAGTGCAATCCACAAAGAGGACTCAGAACAGTCACCTAGTCTCTTCAAGCCTGGGTTGCTGGTAGCAAAGACCAGGCTTCCGGCTACTGAGGGGAAGCGCTGTGGTCTGCTCAGCATGTGACGCCATTATAATGACCAGGTTGTCAGCTTCCAGCCAAGCCTAGATCTTGTCTGTCATAATCATTTCCAACAGAGTGCTACATAAATCAGTTTATATAGTATAGCAATATATTTAGTTAGGATCTGTTGAATGGAAAAAAGTGATTAAATTAACGGTGGCTCACTGGAGAGATTAGCTTTTGCTAATCGAACAGTGGTCCCCTGTGTGGGACCTGGTCTTCACACATCCCCAGGTACGGGCTGAGGCATCTCTTGAAGACATTGTTTTAGAATGAGGGGTAATGAATTTACCAGGATGACTGGGAAAGAAAAGTTGTGTCTCTCATTCATCAGCTGCCTCCTGGGCACGCCTCCTTCAGGATGATATGATGGTATGCGGGAAAGAAAAAGTGACCAGATCTGGCAGGTACATTACACACCTGTGACTCTGTAGTGGACACTGGCCTGGTTTTGGTTTTGGTGACAGTCCTCCAAAAGAGCAAACTGCTCACCTGCTCTTGTAATGTGTGCAGTTCACGACACCGCTTCTGAGGGCTGAGTTCAGGATTCTAATGTAAGATCTAAAAGGGAACAAGGTCCCCAAGGAGTGTCCCGGGCCTTCACGCGTTCAGGTAGATGCAAGCTCTTCCAAGCCACAGTGGGAGAACAAAGCCTCTATTCTTTGAGTACATCAGACAGGCAGACACTCAATCAGGTCCCAGCTGTGAGTGCAGAAGGGAGAGGAGGAAGTTGGTAGGGCTCTCCGGTTTCACGGTTAGGGTTCTGCTGGGCTGGGCCTGATAAAGGATTCATGAGTCTAGAAAGTAGACAGTCTAGGCCACAACTCCCTGAGTCCCAACAGCTAGAATGGAGACGTGAAGAACACTCATAATATTCTAGAACATTTCTTTATCCACCGCTGCCTAAAACTTCTTCAAAGAGAAATTGCCTAAGACCTCTAAATTGTTCATTTCTCTTGGGCAAACAAACCAAGAGCCACCCAACCAACCAGGGAGGCAGGTTTGAGAGAACCCGAGCTCGCTGTCATCTTGAGGTGGTTTTGCTCACCTCAAGGTAGCTGTTATTTCCTTGCAGAGGGTGGTGACTCCTAGACGCAGGAAAAGGCTCACAGAGGAGCCAGAGAACAAATCATCCTGTTTTCAGAAGATTTTTTTGGTCTCTACTTACTTATTTAGGAGGCCATGTCCTCCTAAATATTTTTCTGAATACGCATTCTTTTCCTGTACCATGCAAGAGCTTTGCTGGGCACCTCCTGGACAATGGATCCTCCTGGACACTGGATCCTGTTCCAGATATTAAGCAACTAGGAGGTCTGCTCTTCCACAGAAAGACTCACACACACACACACACACACACACACACACTACAGTAGGGAGGGCATTGCTCAGTGGCAGAGAGCTTGCCCAGCATGCAGAAGTCCAAGAAACAGAGGAGAAAGGAATGACACAGAGAGAAAAAGACAAAGAGACAGAGGTGGGGAACAAAGAAAAAGGAAAGATGAAAAAGGAAGGAAGGAAAGGAGGAAGTCAGAATGCAGGGGGAAAGGGAGAAAAGACCGGAAGCAAAGAAAACCGTTCAGAAGCAAGTATGCGGCGCTATGAGAGCCAGCCTACTGACGATTGTCCCGACTCGACGGACTGAAACTGGCCTGTCTCTGGTTAATCATCGCCCTGGCTGAGCCAACTGCAGAAAGCACCTGGGGAAATAGTCTGTGGAACCTGAGAGGAGAAAAGGCTTTGACTGTGTCCCGCACATTCCTTAGGCTGGGGAGTGTCTCTTCCCCTGTGCTACACTAATCAGCTTCAAGCTAGAGGCTTCCCCTTAGGCCTGGACATGCGGCAGGTGGTGTGGTCCCCTAGGATCCCAGGTTCACAAGCAAGTCCTAGAGGCAATGACATTCAGTGAGCCAGGACTAGGGCCCTAGCCAGGGTCAAGCCCTGCCCAGCACAAGGCGGCATGAGAGGAGGTCCGTGCGCCAGGGTAGATCAAAGCCAAACGTCACAAAAGCAGAGTTTGTAGAACCATCCAGCGGATAATTACACCGCAGGCAAGTTCAAGGCCAGCTGGGTGAAGGCCAGGAGAGGCAGGGAGGCCCGAGTGCTTTTTAAGTTGAGACTGTACCAGCTCAGACTGGCTGGGCCCTAGTTATCTGGGGGCGCTAAATCTGTGCTCTCCACACCCAGCCATTCCATTACCTTGTGGTTTCATTTTCCCTTGGTTTCTCAGCTACACTTATTCTGAAAGATATTAACTCTTCACTGGCTGAATTTAGATACTAAGAGCGAGCTTACATCTCAGCTAGGAGAAATAAAAGCAGAACAAAGCACTCACGGCCCAGGCACGAACAAATGTAGTGTCACTACCCTCTGCCCGGAGAGCAGATCAGGCCCTCTTCGGTCTGAACACCAGTCAGTCCCAAGTGCTTCATTAACAGGCATGTGTGACCACTCAGGGGATGGTATGAGGGAAGGGTGAGATAAAGTTTATGGCATGTCTACGGGAGGATCTATTTCTTCTTTCTTTTCTAGTAATAGATTTTGTTTGTTTGTTTACCTGAGCACACGGCAGCCTAAAATAAAGACTATATTTCTAAATATTCTCATAGTGAGTTGTTCCATGTAACTCAATTCTGGCCAATGAGTTAGCTTTTCAAGGAATTGCTATGCACAACCTACTTACAGTGAAACTCTCCAAATTGAGAAAGCGATGCCTTCTTGATTACTTTCTTTCCCTGCTGGCAGGAGTGGGGAAGTGATGGCTAGAGCTCTGGCAGCCCTCTTGTTCCAGGACGCAGCTCGTTGAATGTGGCAGAAGAGTAAGAAGAAAAAAGTCTGGGTGCCTGTGAAGAGCCAAAGTACAGCATTTATACCACCTGCCTCTGGGCTTTTCTCTTTATTCTTCTTTTCTTTTTTTGAAACAAGGTCTTTCTGTGTAGTCCAGGCTGGTCCTTAAGTCTGTAGCCCAGACTGACCTTGAACTCATGACAATCCTTTTGCCTCAGCCTCCCAAGTGCTTGGATTACAGGCATGCACCACCACACCCGGCTTGTGTGGGGCTGGGGAATTGAACTTAGGTCCTTGCACTTGCTTCTGGGCTTCTTATAAGAAGAAGAATGAACATATACCCTTTAAAAAATTGCATTTTGAGGAAGCTTTCTGTTACTGCCGATCTTAAATCTAACCAGAATTGTACAACATGTGGAGTACTAAGTACAGTGCAGGTAAGATCTTATTGCTTCTGTTTGTTTTAGGAAATCCATATTAGGGATGTCAGAAACATAAGCATAATCCAGAGGGGCCACGAAGAAATATTGTTTCTTCACTCACTCTCAGGCCATGTGAGTGGGATAAGAAGTCCATTTTCTGCCAGGCAGAGCCTCTGGGCCACGTGAGCAGGAGGGAGCCACTGCGTCCTGGCCTTCCTTACGCCTTGCCCCCTCTACTAAGCCTCTTCTGCAAACAGCAACATGATTTGGAAAAAGAAAATTCAAAAAGGATGATAAAGAGCACCCTGGAAACAAACACTCGGGCTTTGGAGGCAGGAATCACTTCCTGGCTTTTCTAACGACTAGCTGTGTGACTTTGGGCTAGTTACCAATCCTCTCTGAGCCACAGCTTTCTTATGTTAAAAGGCAACATGAAAAAATACTCCTCGGGGTTGTTGTAACACTTACATATCACCTTATCGATAGATGCTGGAGGTGGTGACTGGGAGGGAGCTGACACAGACATGCTTAGAAACCCGAGCAGAGCATCGTCTGTACCCCGTTCCCAACTCCAGCTTCATCCAGACCCGTTTGCTAAGTGGCCCCAGCATGGACTGCTCTCCTAGTGCGGTGCCCTCGCCAGGCAGCGTCCACTCGACCTCTATCACTCTTTTCTGCCTCCACTTACCTTTTGGCAGCTTTGGGTGCACGGTGCCCGTCACCCCTGGTGATCTCCCTCTCCCTCCCCTGACCTGCGCTGCCTCTGATGTCCAACCACTCATTAACATTTGGGCCTCAGAAGTGCCTGTCTCAGCTTGCCAACCGCACTGTGCCTGCTGCAGGGTGTGGACCAGGCTCTCCACCTCACACCTCACACCCCTGCCTTAGCTCAGTGCTCTGTTCGGGCCCAGCGCATACTTGCTGAACAGCTAAACCAACTTCTATTACCTAGAGCCCCTTGACAAACATCCTTCTCACCCCTTCTGCTCTTACATACCTGCAGCTGTTCCCTGCTTCCTGGAGTTCAAAGCTCTTTGCTGACAGTGCCCACCTGTGACACCGTCACAGTTATCTTGGAACAGAATCCCACGGTTCTGCCAACACAGTTGGCTGGGCTAACTGGGGAGAGTCACTGGGCATGCGGAGAAAAGGTGAGAGGGAACCTAAACGTAGGCAAAATGCATTACTACAACCAAGGAAAACATCATCGACAGAATACTTTATAAGTGGAGAGCCAATACCACCCTTTGGAATTGGGGAGAGCAACTAATTTACTTCTTAAAAAAGGAATATTGACCCAACATTACTATTTTGAGAATGAGAATGCACTTACATCTTCAAAACACGTATATTAGACTTGTGTCACGTGCATGTACTTGTATGACACACCTTAAGGCCTCAAGGATGTGGATAGGACAGCAGCAGGGCTGATCCTTTAGAATCCAGTGCTGTTCCTGAGGAATGGACACATTGTCCTCCTCTGGGCAGACCTACAGGACTGCTGAAGTCGCCCTAGCCGTGTAGCAACAGGTCAAGAAACATTATGAAGGACATGTCAGTGCCATTACTATTTCCTCCGAAGAGGCAACTTAGACTTAACCAGAGGACACCTGTTAAAAATTAGTTTCCCCAGCCAAGTCCAGTGGCACGGGTTTATAATCCCAGCACTCGGGGACACTGAGATAGGAGGATTGCAAATTAAGACCAGCCTGGGCGACTCAGCCCCTGCCTCAAAAATAAAAAGTGGTCTGGGGATGCAACTCACTGTGAATGTCTTTGTTTCAATTCCTAGTATCTTTCCCCCAAAAGTCCTTGGATTGTAATGATTGTGATCCTACCTTCCCCTCCCCCATGATTCAGTAAATTCATGGCAGGGCTCGGAAATCTGTCTTTTTACAAAAATATCAAGTGACTTTGATGCAAGTGGTGGTACCTGGACTATACTTGGAGAGACATGGTTTTAGAACAAAGAAACATGCCTTGTGCTGTCCTCCTGCAATATTCCCACAGCACATGGGGCCAGAACAAAGTGCTAATGCACTCGTGGTCTGAATTCTAGTGTAGACAGAGCCGGGAATGGAGCGGAGTGGGGTTTTGGAGTGGAGATCTGTTGATGCTGGAGACTTAGAGAGTGAATCAAAATGTGGTTTTTTGGAAGGTAGGGGGAAGGGCCAGGTCCTGGAAGTGCTCCCAGACTGTAGAAGAGAGAAATACATTGGCCACCAGCTGTTCTGGGAGAATGACTCATCTGCCCGTGTGGCAGGAGTGGAGGGTGGTGGAATGACTCCCGGGCTGTGGGGGGTGATGGGAGGAGACGGGTGGGGTTTCAAGCGCAGCGCACCGTGGGGAGCAGTGCATTCCAGAGGGGAACCAGACCTCCTGCGTGGATGCCGTGTTGCCAGTCCCCTCGTTGGCTCCCGAAGGAGGGCGAGGGAGGGTAAATGAAGGGTCTGGGCGAGACCACAGAGGCCCATTTAGCTATGGGGATGAAAAGCCTTGTGTTCCCAGCTCGGGACTCTTCCTTGCCTCCTCCTCTTCCTGGCCCAGCTCAGCTCTGCCTCTTCTGTGCCCCCTTCCCACTACCTGGGACACAGCGAGCTTTTTCCCTTTGCAGGTTTCTACTCGCAGGCCCACAGCTCAAGCCCCATCTCTCATTTCTCCCTCAGACCCCGCAGGCTCTTCATTTACATTATTCTGCTTCTGGTCTTGAGCCTTCAACTCATCCTTCATGTGGCCACTAGTGCGTTCTCTCCAAAAATGCAAATGGAAGCACATTATTTCTTTACTGAAAATCCACAACCCGTGACTCAGAAGCTCTTAACTTTAATGCACTTCAGAATCACCTGGAGGGCTTGTTCCAGCACAGAAGCCTGCTCCTCACCTGGAATGCTCCACCCTCCTCCCTCCTTACCTGCTGAACCCCTCAGTGAAGTCTCCACCTCCTCTCCTACGGCCATCACCATTGCGTGTTCTCCATTGCTTGCCGCACTGTCCTTTCTTGGGAAACAGTACGACATAGGCAGCATCACTCCTCCCAGTACTATACAGACAGTGAATCTGGGCTCAGTCTGGTTGGACAATTCCCCATAATCGCACAGCTAGGACACAGGACACAATCCCGACCCCCGTGCCTATGGTGCTATGCCCGCACCTACTGCCTCATGCAGGTGGAGCAGAGCCTTCCTTCCCTCCTCCGTGCCTTCCAAACACTCCTGCCCATGATGCCTACCATAGAGTGGGCGGTCATGGGGGAGATCTTAATCTCTTTTCCCCACACCTCACACAGAGAGGGTACTACATCAGTGGTAATTAAATAAATCAGTTCCCCAAGTTGGAGCGTTGCAGCTGTTATGTAAGCTTTATGATGTGGTCTTGGGCAGTGCAAGTGAGAAACAAGCCAAGGATTATTTAAGTCATTACACTTTGCCAAGACAAGAGCTAGATATCATTTTATTCTTGTGATACTATAGATGTCTTTATGATCATAAATATAAACGATACACAGTTGTCATTTTGTATTAGGGAAAACCCTGTGAAGGATGGAAATCCAAAGATGAGTTGCTGTCTACTCTCAACACATCACCATTTTCCTTATTTTCATTTTGGCTATCCTGACTGCTTATTTCTAATGTATTCACTGTGAAGGAGCCTTTACCTACAAAATAGCACAGATGTTTTACATTCCTGGTTTACAGGAACTGTTTAATGTCTTCTCTACAGGTCTAGGGAAATATTCCAGTAAGTTGGTATTTAATAAACAACTACAACAACCACAAATATATACATATGCACATATATGTATAAGTTGCCTGTGCATTTGGGACTGAGGCCAGAGCTTTCTTTAAACAACCACTATTTGAGAAAATCAATTGGCTTTTCTGTATGAATTCAAAGTGTAGGCAAACACCAATTTTTGCTTCTTCCTTCTTTTCCAGGGAAAGGGTTGGCCAGCCAGCTTTCGGGCCATCTCCACGGCTGCTGCTTTGCAGTTTGCCTTTCTAAGATTATAAGACGAAAGCTTTGGTTCAGAAGCGGAAAACTGGAGAAAGCAACACCCCAGAGTAAAGGTGACATGCCAGCACTCCAAGTGGCTCCAGAACTCAGCAAGTTCCACCACCTCCTCCCAGGGTCCCCAGCCTCGGGTCCTGCAGTGCTCTCAACACATTTGTTTCTCTTCCCTCGACTCCACGTCCCCATCAAATGCATGAGAAGTTAGCAGGCTCTGTGGGTGTGAGCAGTCAGGGAAGGCACGGAAAGCCAAGCCAGCCACCTGCACTGTTCAGGAAGCCAGGGATACTGTGACGAGCAGGCAGCTGGTTCCCCACGTGCCGTTCGCATCCCAGTTCTTGCAGCGTGGACTGTACAAAGCCCCGTCTTCTCCGGCAGATTGGGAGCAGAGGTCCTGGGATACTTCCACCCAGTGTGGCCCAGTGCTGGGGCCTATGAATCCTCTGTCTTCCAAAGGGGCCGGAGGCCAAGAGGTCTGGATTCTTCCTCAGCAACCACATGAACGACTTTACTTCCCCTGACCCAGTAAACATATGTCATAATTTTCTACAACTCCCTCAGGCTGTTTTTTCCCCACTCTACAAATCAGTAAGCATGAATCTTTTGCAGAGAACCCTACAAGTAAGTTCTAAAGCATCCAGGCAGGAAAGAGAAGAAGCAGGGAGGGAGGGAGGGAGGAAGGAAGGAAGGAAGGAAGGAAGGAAGGAAGGAAGGAAAGGGAGGGAGGGAGCGGGAGGGGGGAGAGGGAGGGAGCGGGAGGTGGGAGAGGGGGAGGCAGGAAAAGTGAAAAATCAGTCTTTCAACCTAGGCCTACAAGCACGCCGGGCTCAGACCATTCCTGCCCGGCGGCCCCGGGTCGCCTCTTGCTCACGCGGTGCTCCCCCTCCTGCCCGATGCTGGAAGTGCAGGGCCTCCGGGCTGGCCGCAGGACATCCACGCTGGAACACAGCGGAGCAGCTGCCAAAAGATGAAATAATACAGCCTTAAGAATTCTTCCATTCCTCTAGTGAAGCGACCACATTAAATTTATCCTTTACATTTCAAGAACAAATTGTGCAATACGACTGAATAAACTAATCCTCCCTGAACACAATTTTGCTAAATAAATTAAATGTAGGACTTTCGTGAAGGGTTAAATAAAGAGCTTCAGGTTTGGATCCAGAATCAGGAACGCGGCGCCAGGCTGGACGGCTTTACTTGAGCGACCTCGGCGCCTCCTTCGCCCCTTTCCAGCCTCGGGGTCTTTGTCTGTGGTTTGGCCGTAATGACATGGCGCTTCTCACCGTGTGGCTATTGGAACTAGGAGGGAAACAACGCGAATGTATGAGAAGCGTTTTAAAACAAAAATCACCGTGAGCTATCTCCCTTCCAGACACACACACACACACACACACACACACCCCACTTTTCCATGCATCTAACTGGAAATGGTAGTTAGGCAACCCCCCCACCCCGCCCCGCAACGTCCCCCCGAAAAGGAAGTCAAGGAACGCCGTCCCTAACAGGAAGTAACGCCGTCCCTAACAGGAAGTAGCGGAAATGCCGCCGAAAACCTGTCTCCAGCAAAAAGAAAAAGAAAAACCAGTTTTAGGCTTTTTTGAAGATCAAATGAGATTTAATTAACGACTTGGGCTACTGCCAGCCAGGCTTGACCCCCTACAGGGGGGTTTTAGGGGTGATTAGGTAATTCTTGACCTAGATTTGACCTCCCAACTGGGATTCTCACTGCCTTTGCGGAGCCCGGGAGTTGGTAGGTTCTTGCCCGTTTCAATGTACGTCTCGCCTCCTCCTGCCCCGTGGCTACAGGAGGGGCCGCCTTCCGCCCCGCCCCGCCCCGCGGGGAAGCTGCCCGAAGCCCCGCCACTAGGTAGGCTGGCCTCCGGGAACGCGGGAGACGCTTTCGGTTACAGTCGCCCCAAGAAATGCTACAGCTCCGAGATTATGTCAAATTTTCCTTTCATATTTCCGCTTAGAGGAGACAAATGCTAGATTTTTTTAACAGAAGAAAAAAAGAGAAAACCTACGAACATCAGGACGCAAGGGACAGAGTGTACTATTTCTTGTTTTATCTTTTCTCTTTCTTGAAATCTCTTTCAAAAATCCTAATCTTTCTTGCCTGTTCCTTCGTTCTGCGTGTCTTTGAGGTAAGGGAGAGAAGGGGTGAGCAGTGTGCATGCATCCTGAGGCGTCACCGGACTCCGAAAGTGACTTACTTGTCTGCAGAACCAGCGTGGCCGCTCTAGTCCTTACCAAGACCGGCCCTGCCTCCTGGGCCCGCACTGCTGCCTGACGAGGGCTCCTTCCAACCCTGGGCAGAACGCGTGGTGCGAATGAGGGCTGGCGAGCAAGGGACCTACGTCGGTCCTGGGGCGACCCCAGTGCGCGCCGGTGCATCTGAAGTCTGGGTCACGCCCCATTTCGCAGCCTCGCTGACCTTGTGTGTGCACCTGCTGACCTTGTGTGTGCACCTGGCAACGGCTGGGGGCAGCGATGGTGATTCCAAGGCTGTCACACTGGAGCCTCATGACAAAGCGGGGAGCAGGGCCAGCTGGTGTTGGGGGGGGGGGGTGCGGGCGGGGAGTGTGGAGCAGACGCAGGATGACAAGTGCAAGGCCATTCTGCCCTCTCCCCGAGATCAAGGCCTCTGAATGCTACCCCCAACATCAGGGGCCCCGAAGGCTCTCTTAGCAACGCGTTTTGTGGGCTCTTTGCTAAACAAATAAACTGTCACCATTTTAAGCATGGGCTAACAGGAGAGTAACATAAGTATTTAGAATTAGTGGGTATTATTTATTTATTTACAGGTTGCATTTATTTCCTATGCAAAAATAAGATTCTGAGATTCTTTTCAACAGTACCTTTTAAATTTTTGTGTCTAATAGGTAGTTTACATGATTTGAGTCAAAATTTTAAAACATACCTGAGACATCTTGCCTTTGTGTCTTTCTTTTTATTTGATTTCCCTAGTTCTTTCTCTCCTTTGTTGATAATCATTTTTATTTGATCTGAAAATATAAATAAATGCCAGTATACTTCAGTGTACTTGCAGCTTTACGATACAAGGAATGCAATGTACATTTTGAATTGGTTTTCTGCAGTTTGGAACCCTACGGATTGCAGATATTCATCTATAAACAGCTTGGTCGAACCAAAGAACCCCAAAGAGTTCAAGTCCTCGGTTGGGTAGGCTTGCGCCATAAGCCAGAGTCCTTCACCAAACTGGAACCAGACCAGTTGTGGCAAGATAAGGCCAGGATTCTCAGCCACCCACGGCCTGAGGCAGCCATCGGTGTTCACAGAGAAAATCATCTAGAAGCTGCTCCAGACCAGACAGGAACGCAGATCAGACCAACACAGACACTCTCCGCAGCTCACTGGCTGCGACTTTACCATGGTTGCCCAGGAGGAACAAGTGGCCGCAGAGCTGTGGCCCGCAACCTCTCTGCTGACAAGGCTATCCTGAGTGGCCGGGCAGTCTGTCACAGAACCATCTGTTGACTTTTGTATTAATTCGCAATGCCTGCCCAACCAAAGTGTCCCAAACAACAGAAATGTGTTGTGTTAATGGATGCTAGCAATTTGGAATCAAGGTGTCTGCATAGTTGATTCTTTCTGGGAGCTATGAGGCTTGTGTCTGTTCTAAAACTTTCTCCTGGTTTGAATACATTTGTCTTCTGTCTGTATCTCCTCATATCATGTTTCCTCTGTGTCTAAGTCCCTACTTTTTATAGGGACGTAAATTACATAGGACCTACCCTCATGACTTCATTTTAATTTGATTACCTTTGTAAAGACCCTGTCTGTAAATAAACTCGGTCCGAAAGTACCAAAGGGTTAGGACCCTGCTATGACTTGAATATGTCTCCCAAAGTTCAAGTGTCAGAAAGGTAATGCCCAAGCACCACAGAGTTGGGAGAGGTGGGGATTCGTAAGGGGTGGTTAGGTCAAGAGAGATCTTCCCTCATGAATGAATTAACGTCGTTACCATGGGAGCCGGTTAGCCCTCCCGAGACCGCACGCGTTGCAAACACAAGCTCAGTCCCCTCTTGCTCGCTCATTCGTCCACACATGTGCTCTTGCCCTGCGGACTCCCACAGTGGGCTGACACAGCACAAAGGCCGCGCCAGACACAGGCACCTTGTTACTGAACTTCCCAGTCTGGAGAACTGTGAGAAATACTTCTTTAAAAAAGAATTACCTAGCCTGCAGAACTCTGTTACAGCAGCACAAACTAAACTGAGAAAGAGGCCAGCGTAGCTTTCATACAGGGACAAAATTAAATCTGTACACGCTTTTTCATATCCACCAGTATCTTCCCACCTCCAGAAGGGCTGGCCTCATATCCTCGTTCTACCATCGAGAATGAAGCCTGTGAAAGAGTTGTATCCCCCGACTACGTTGCAGAGAGTAGGGAGCAGTGAGATCCCCTTCTTCCCACTCATTGCGTGCTCTCCATATACTAACTATGGCATTCATTATGAAGAATGGCTCCTGTCATTTTTAACACACTTTTCTTGATCTTTATGAAATCCAGGGTAGGGAGAGGAAATCCCTTCAACTACAGTGCTGCAGACCAAGCTCCCCTGCCCATCCACTGCCCTTCCGGCACACCCGAGGCCACAGGAGCTGGTATCCTGGGGCACAGATTCTGTAGAATCTTGCTTAAAAGGAAACTACATTTACCTAGGTTACCTACATTTTGATATGTGTACTAAACTCAAAGGTTTATCACTGTTTATAGCTGAGCTTTTCACGCTTCTTAGCTTTGTTCCTGGCCTGACATCTTTGCCTAGACACTGTGACAAACATTTTGAACCCATGACTTGGCACTACTGGGTGTGGCCTGGCCTGGCCCTTGTCAGGCAGGTGAAAACAGCTAAGCTGAGTTTAAACGTGTTCCAGGGACTCGGCACCTGGAAATCCCCACAAAGCTAATTCCATTCCAGATCTTTCTCAATATCCAGAGGAGAAAGTACAAGGACCAACTGTCCTTAGGATTTCCCTGGCTGCAGTTCCACAGTCAAGGGGCACTGCTACGGGGTCTGTAGGCATATGCGTGAATGAGTGTGGGGGGTCTCGGGTCAGGAAGTAGATCTGGTCCCTGTAATTCTGGGAAAGATAATGGAGAGCTCATGGGTGCCTACATTAAACCCTCCCCTGGGATCTGACCAAGACAAATTTTGCACAAGGCCACTGCCTTCGCGATTCAAATTCTGTTGCCTCCCATCCTTTCTGCTTTCCCCCTTTCTTGGGCCCCATCCTTGTTTTCCAGGTTTCTTGGGCTCCATTCACTACTGAGTAATAAGTCACAGACAAAAAGTAGTGAAGAGTTAAATCGCCCCTCCAAAGAGGGCCGCAACTAAAAGCTTCAGACTCCAAGGTGGGCCACCTTCCTGATCCACAGGCTGTGGCCTCAAGACACCCTTGGGAGGAGATGGGTATAACCAGGGTGGGGTGACTTATTTTGGACAGGCCTGGGGACTGGGGAGGATGATCCCAGCTACACTCTGCCCCTCCCAGCCTTCCTGGGGGAGATCTCTGACATCACGCAAGTTGTGACAACCCACAGGTTATTGCTGCCTTTTCTTCCCTCCTCCCCTTCCTATCCCACCCTATGCCAAGCTCCTTCCTGGAAGCATTATAGTCAAAAACTTCCCCTGGGGGATGGGGAGAGGAAAGAGCTAGAACTTGGAAGGGTGTGACCCAGGGTTTGCCCTTGCATGACCCTGCTCTGTGACACACTCACTGGACGCAGTGCTGGCCCCGGCTGCTGGTGGGTGGATGACAAGGCTGGTGTGAAAATAAAATGGACCTGAAAGGAGTGCTGAAGTGAGCTGCCAGGCCTGAGAGTTCTCAGATTGTCCTGGGCAAAATCACGGCAACTATGAAGACAGAAACAGCAACAAAGTTTGCTGAGTATCTTCCAGGTACCCGATGCTGTTCCCCTGAATCCTTGCAAGAATTCTACCAGGCAGATACTATTTCTGTTCCCATTTTACCAACAGCAAAACTGTCACAGTGAAGTCCAAGATCACACAGTTGTCAGGATTGTACCTGGCCCTGCCACTTGCTCCAGAGCCCAGCTTTGGAGCTTGCCCTATTAACCACTGCTCCATATTGACACAAATATGATTAGATAGTCCTGACTTGGTAAATGAGGGAACAGGTACAGCGAAGCCGAGTGCCTTGCCCAATATTACCCTGCCAGGGAAAAGCACAGCTGAGACAGACTCTCCTGATCCCAGGCCCCCTCCCCAGCCCCAGGGGAGGGACCTTGAGGAGGAGCAGAGTCAGGATATAATTGCAGCCTCCTCACCCTTCTCCACCTCAAGTTCCAACCTTCCTCCCCAAGCTTCAAGCTCTCATTTCAGGTGACAGGAAGCTACTAGAAAAAAGAGCCAGCTAGGGAGTGAGCCGGTGAAGAAATCAGAAGCCTGCACCTGCCAATCCAGGAATCGGTCCAACACGCCTTATGGGACTGACACGCAGTTGTCCAGATGCCCCAGGCAAAAGGGGGTGAGCTTGAGAGGAAGTTAGAGTTTCCAGAAAGGTGAACACGGAATAGTAGAGAACAGAAAAAGGCTTAAGATATGATAGAACAGGTTGGAATCAGAGATCCTTTTAGTTGGAAAGTACCACAGAGAATAGTGAGGCCAAACCTCTTGCCATATTAACAGTGAGAATTATATTTCTGGGGCATTCCCTATGTGCCTAGAACTGTGTTGTATGTGTTCCTTATGTCTATATTTTGAAAATACACAAAATTATTTGAGAGAATATTATAATGAGTCCTCATAAATTGCACTCATTATCAACCCAAGACAGGTCTTGTTTCAACACCTATCCATCAAGACTTTAGATTATTTTAAAGCAAAGTCACATATATGATTTCTGTATCATATCCTATTAGTATCGGTATATAAGGATGTATCTCCAAGAAAGGACTTTCTTAACCTCAATTTAGTATTACAGCTAAAGAAAAAGAAATTTCTTAAAATCATCAGACATTCTAACACCACTCAAATATTTCAGATTATCTCTATAAGTGTATTTTTGTTTTGTTTTGTTTTGTTCTGTTCTGTTCTGCAGTGCTATGGTTGGAACCTAGAACCTTTTCATGATGTTACATCCCAGCTCCCTCCCCCCACCTTTTTGGTTTTAATCTATCTCCTTAAATTGCTGAGCACACACAGGGGCATTTCTCTTTCTCTCCTGGAGCCAGGCTGGCAGGAACCATGCCCACATGAGCCTTGCAGGACGAAGAGGACAGGCTTGAACTTGTGATACTCTTGCCTCAGCCTCCCAGAGTGCTGGGATTACAGGCCTGCACCATCAGATCTGGTTTCCCATAAGTACATGTTTACAGTTGGGTTGTCTGAATTGGAATAAAAAATAGAATGCATTTGATTATATGTCTTAAATCTCTAACATATAGGTCCCCTTCTTCCTTAGCTCTATGGTTTGGGTCTAAAATGCCCCCCAGATGCCTCATATATTTGTATGTAGTGGGATTTTTTTTGAGACAGGGTCTTGCTCTGTAGTCCAGACTGGTGTAGTGGGGTATCAATGGAACTGTGTGCTATTGGGAGGTAGGGCTTGGCTGGAAGGGGTCGATGCTTGGGGTTTGATCTGAGAAGATTGTGCCAACGTGTTGAGATTGGGGATTGCTCAGGGCAGAGCTTTTATGTTTGTATTATTGACTTGTGGACCAGGAAGTGAGGGAGGGACACCCAACTTGGATATGAGGAACCCAAATAGCAGCTTGAATTAGGTGAAGGAAGAAAGGAAGAAGAAAGATTTTTACAGCTTCTTCCTTGGAAAGATCTCGCCTTGCCTGAGTCTAGACATAGGCTTGTTCCTGCTTCATTTGGCTTCTGTCCGCAATGCTGTAAGCAGCTCTCTGACCTCTGCCATGTGCCTCCATTGGTCTCATGAATGATCTTCTGAAGCTTTGAGCTAAATATAATTTTTCTCTCTTAAGTTGTGGATTTCTCCATTCCCTGTGTTTTGGCAAATGGGTAGTTAGATCTGGAGTCAGATAGGATTCTCATTTCTTTGTTTGGCAAAGATATTTTATAGGCCACATTTAATCAAGATCTGTCTTAGTTACATACTCATTGATAGGACAGAATAGTAGATATCCACAACGAATGGGAAGAAAAGTTTATTTTTAGCTCACAGTTTTAGAAGATCTCAGCCTATTCGTTGGCAGCAGAGAATGGTGGAAGCACAGGGAGAGGCCTAGTTAGAGGAACGCTGCTCACAGCATGGCAACAGGAAGCAGAATGAGCAGGAAAGGGTGGAGCTAGGGTATGTCCTTCTAGGTCAAGCCCCAGTGATCAGTGATTCAGGCCTCTCCTCTTCACAGCAAGTGAAATTGGAACGTATCCGACAACATCCAGATACCTGAGGTTTTGGAGGATGTCAGTAAATTATAGCATCCTCCATGCCCTCCTTTTTCTAGTAGATGAATGTTCTAGAAAAAGCTCACACAGCTGGTGGAATTGAATCTATTGACACCAGACCCTGCTCTGCTGCTCCATCACAGGACTAGTATCTGGAAACTTCTCCTTGAAACGGAAGGATGATTTGGTTGTCATTTAACTGCCTACCTCCATGCAGAGCGGGGCAAAGAGAGGAGCAGTGGCAAAGTTCAAGCACAGCTTAGCTGATGTTGGAGGGAGAGGTCACCACGGCTGGGTGGGGCGCTCTGACCTAAAGCCCTTAGGTCAGAACTCTGGTGTGGAACACTACTCTCATTTCCTCTCTTCTTTTCAGTACTGAGAACCAGTTTCCCTTAGTGAGTGTTGACAGGAACATTTCATCTCTTTGGTTTTTAGAAGTGTGTGTTTGTGCTTGCTGGCAGTCCTGAACACCTATGGAGATGTGTGGAATTCCTCTTGGGGTAAAAAGTAAGGAATAGCTAATAAAGATGGAAGCCAGCTTTTTCTCCCAGGCCTGCCACATTGAACATGCAAATTCTAGAACCAAACCTGTGTAACGCAGACACACAGAGTCCCATCCCAAGAGGCAGAAAGCCATCCCATAGTTGGAACGGAGGATAAGAGACAATAACAACAGGAGTTCACGTGTAGGGGATGCTGAAAGCATTTTATGTACAAAGTGTCTCCTGAATCGCACAACACCCCTATAAAGTACAATGCTAACCTCTGAATCTGTACATGGGGAAGAACATGAAATTACACAGACGTACTAGGGAAGGCAGAACTCAAATCTGGGCTTTTCTCGTTTGGTGACTACAGCTTAACCATGAGACTACAAAGTCAGCTAAATGGAGATATCCCCTTGTAAGAGGACAACAATGTAGAAAGGAGATTTTATAGGATTTTATAGGATTTAAGCAGTCATCTTTCATTTTAACATGACTCTGAAATTCACTCAGTGACTTTCATAGATGGAGGGATGGAAGCGTTCTACAGGAGTGGACGCTGGGGAGGTAACATTTAAGTACTCCCTTGCTCCTTGTCAAGGAAAGAAAGAATTTTCAAGGCTTCAAAGAAATGTCAAGGTGTTGTGTGGCCCACACAATGCTTTAGTGTGAGTTCCAAAGCAACATGTATTTTGTGTGAAAGATTTGCAAAAAGCAAAGCAATGCAAAACAACAACAGAAAAATATGCTTCCTCTGGGAGGCTCCTTCTGCAAGGGTGATACCCACAGTAGGGCTCATTGCTTGGCAGGGGTAGGCCAGATTTCAGCCTTCCTCGTGACCCTGCAGCGAGGTACAAGCAAACCTCAGAGCCCTGGTAAGTCAAGTTTGCTTCTCAAAGTGGGACTTCACACCTGCTGAGCCCAAGTCCTTCCTGCCAAGCTGTTACCATCTTTCGGTGGTTGTTTCACGTGATTGTGGTCTCATGTCAGCTCATAAGAGGGCAGAACCCAATTACTAGATTACTCAAAGTGCCGGGTTCCTTTTTATCTTTCTTCTTACCACATTCACGGTTGTGGCAGCCAAATTTCCCCCAACCTCCCTGGTTTGAGTCACAGGCAGAGCTGACATTGCTCTCGATAGGCAGCCCCGAGGCTGTGAGCATGCTAAATCCTTTCCAATGGGGCTGTTCAACTGCAGTAGTTTACTTTTATCATTTTGTAAAAGTGCATGGAACGTAAATGGTATCTTATAAACATTTTTAAGACCAGGGCAAAAACTCAAGGTAAGTGTGAATTAGTAACAACGGTTGGGGAAATAAATTTGTCCATGACTCGGTCATTCCACTTTTAGAAATTCATGGTAAAGACATAATGCTAAACACAGAAGGAAAACAAAAACCTCTATTCACAAAGATAGTCACTGCTATATTTATCACTTGTAATAGGGAAAAATGGAAACCAGCTGTTCTTATGGGAGAGCTCATAGGTTGGGTACCACATAATAGATTTTTATAGTTTTTAGAACCTGTATTTATGAAATGTTTGTTGGAATACATGTCATGTGCATGTGGGTATGTTATAGAAGAAAGATCAGAAAACAAAGGGTGCAAATTATTATCACAATGATGTCTGTGATGCTTAGAAAGATGATGCTCTATTGCAGTCTTAGATTTCAGGATAATAAACATTTATTGAGTTTTTACTAATGTAATAGGTTTTACTCTCTGTGTTTGTGTGTATATTAACTCAGTTTATCCTTATAACAACATCTTGAGGTATGTACAATTATTTTAAGTCCAATTTTACCATTGAAGAAACCAATGCAGAGCAAAGTTCAGTAGCTTGCCCAAGTCACATAATGAATTAGGTAAAATCTACACCATGAACTCACAAAGTCTTAATGATCGTGCCTCTTAGCTGAAGAAGAGCAGACTGAAAAGGAAGAAAACATACTATGGAAAGGCACCATTAAACATGCTATGTGGAGTAGAATGGGGCTGGAATATGTGGGCTGATATTGAAAGGATTAAAGAATTAAACTGAAGAGTTTCCTGCTAGGCAAAGAATGCGGTCCAAGATTCAGTAACTGCAGTATATAGAAATACATCCATATTCGTGAATCTGTGAGTTTTAAAGTACTTCTCCTCCCTCAAAAAAATGCCACCCTCACTAGTCACCTTACGAGGATCTTAGGAAACAACTCATAAGGAAAAAAGCCCCGCTAAACAGAAGGAAGCACGTATCCTGTGTGGAATTTAAGGAGGGAAAATTTCCTTTTATGGCAGTATTCAGGATAACAGACAAAGAAGGGATGGGAAGAAAGCACCGTTTTTGACCTCTGATAAATAATGCTTAGGCAACAGGCTAGCAACATTTCGAGACTGGACATAGCCAGATGGTATGTACTTCCTGATACGATTGTCATGCCACCGCCATGAAAACAGTTGTGTCAAAAACCTGAATCAGATTGCACCATGATACAGGACTTCCAATTTGTATGAAATGCAAAAGACAAAGAATTGCTTTGAATGGTACGACAGGCGGAGGACGGAGAGTGGGGCATCGGCAAAATTCAAACTGCACGTCACGCCTGGAGCAAAGCACCTGGTCTCTCCGATACGTAACTTGTGAGGCAACAAGGGTGGAGGGGCGTGTGCGCTAGTAGAGAAGTGACCGTGATCTTGAGTGCATTGTATTGAGGATCCTTCAAAGAAATTCAAATACTGTCTAGAAAGCTGATTAAATAGAAGGATTATCGCTCATTTCTAAGGTGTGAGAGTAGTATTCTGGTGGTATGTTTAAGAAAAAGCTGTTGTCTTTTAGAGATGCATTATGAAATATTGCTATATTTGTGGATGAGAAGACATGACTTGTTCACTGCACCTTGTTATATTCTGGGAGCAAGTGGGAAATGAAGGTAAGCTGGCTGCCCCTGAAGCCGAGAGGCGGGCAGGTGGACAATCACTAAATTCTTCTCTCTACTTTTATATAGGCTTCAAGATTTCCACAATAACATTTTTAAGGTACAAGCATACTTTTATTTTGTTCTTAGTTAAAACAGTGTGTGTGTGTGTGTGTGTGTGTGTGTGTGTGTGTGTGTGTGTGTGATACTGGGGATCAAGCCTGGGCCTTCAAACTGAGCTACATTTCCTGCCCTGCCCATTTTTTACTTTTGATTTTGAAACAGGACTTGCTAAGTTATTAAATTGCCCAGGTGGAGCTCAAACTTGTGATCCTCCTGCCTCAGCTTCCCAGAATGCTGGAATTACAGGTTTCTACCACCATACTCAGCTAAATAAACGTTCAAATCTTTTGCTTTATAACTGGGTAGTTCGAGGGAGGCATGGACTATGGTACAAGGTACAGAATGAGCCAAGACACTGCCAGAGACAAATAAAAATAACAAAACCACAATAGGGAATCCACGTAGTGCAGCAGTCTCCAACTTTTTGGCACCAGGGAGCAGTTTCAGGGGACGATTTTTCCATGGATGAAGGTGGGGGCAAAGGACAGAAGGTTTGGGGGAGTAAGGGATTGGTTTTGGGATGATTCAAGCTATTAAATTTATTGTACACTTTATTTTTATTACAAATACATAATTACAAATAATGTAGTACTTCTACAGCTTTTCATCATCAGAATCAGTGAGAGCCTTGACCTTTATTTCCAGCAACTGGATGGTCCCACTTGGAGGCGAAGGGGCCAGTGACGCCCAAGGGGTAGTGCTTGAGTCCACTCCACTCTGTAACCTTGTTTTGGGTGGCTGTCTCTGCAGAAAACCCTGCTTCGCAAAGATCAGGCGTTGGAAAGGGAAGC
This sequence comes from Ctenodactylus gundi, assembly GCA_004027205.1. Classification (NCBI taxonomy): domain Eukaryota; kingdom Metazoa; phylum Chordata; class Mammalia; order Rodentia; family Ctenodactylidae; genus Ctenodactylus; species Ctenodactylus gundi. Next base: position 8,504 of record PVKB01001733.1, on the reverse strand, counting down.
AGGGTTTTCAGCGCTTTTGTGGCTCAGGCATTAGATTCGCACAAGGAGTGCGCAACCTAGGCCCCTTGCGTGAGCGGCTCACAGCTGGCTTCTTGCTCCTAGGAGAATCTAATGACGCAGCTGATCTGACAGGAGGCGGACCTCTGGGGAGCAACTCTCATTGGCCTGCCACTCCCCTCCTGCTGGGCAGCCCCAGCCCTAACAGGCCACAGTCCAGTACCAGCCTGGGTATTAGGGACCTTTGATACAGCGCTTAACCTATCCCCTGCAGGGCTGTAAGCACGGGAGCCATTTTATTCATTGTAAGCACGTGCCACTGTTATCCTCATCTCTTAAAACAATGAACATGTATGGTAACTCTTGTCCACCAAAGGAAAAAAAAATCAACATTTCATTTTTAGAATAGTTTTTTAAATAAATCTGCTCATAAAAACTAGAATGTAAAAGCACAAAAATGTCTACTTGCATGTTAAGACATGTACTCTTACACCCAAACAATGTGTTGCCGGGTTCCTCAGAATCCCAAACTCTGAGCCCCAACAGGATTGTTGTTACTTGCAGCAGAGCCTCTGCACGTACCCAGTGCTGCTACCACATGACACGATTTCCCAAGTGCCTCAGCAGTGAGTGGGGAATCCAGCCTTCAGACTAAGAGGTTCACACACTCCAATATTCACATTCTAGTTTCATTTTGACTGTAAAGTTACGCAGAAACCAAATGATCAAATCTGCATTTCCTTTTAACTCTGCATGCAAATGGTGAGGCAGGGATTCTCCCGTGGCTGACGCTCCTTGGCAAAAATGATTCTGGAGAACCTCAGGCTCTGACGACAGGAGCTGCCTCCACGCCAAACCAAGGCGGGGGAGTGGACACTCTCTGGATTTTGCCCACTCGCACAGGTCTGGTTGCAAGCTGGCTCCCGGGTAGCAGAGCGCTGTTACTTTCAGCTCAACTGTTAATTCCCACAGTCCTCTTTGACCGGAAGAGAGGAAGTGAGAGACGCGTGCAGTACCCACCGCATTCATTCTCACCACCCAACAGATGGAGAAGCCGAGGTCAGAAGTCAGGTCTGCGTTTCTGTTGAAGGGGCATGCTGTCGCTCTCCTCCAACTCAGAGATCTGACGGTAGGGTGCTACGATCAAATATGCCAGGGAGGACTGTGTTTTCGGGCAGTGGTTTAAAGGAAGCACGTCTCACTGCAGTGACAACTTCAAAAGAGGTAGAATATTTGAATGTAACGGAGTGGCCAAGGCTCACCTTCCGGTCCGTTCCAAAGGACTTCACAGGTTTCTAGGTGCTGGGCTTTCCTTTGTGGGCAGCTTTAGGTCACTGATACAATCTCCTTACTTGTTATTAATCGGATTAGATTTTTTTTCTTTTCTTCTTCCTTCCTTTCTTTTTCTTTCCTTTTCACTTTTCTGTTTTGGTGGTACCGAGGATTGAACCCAGGGCCTTTGCACTAGACTACACACATATCCAGTGTGTATTTCATTTTTATTTTGAGACAGGGTGTCTTAGTTACCTATTCAATGCTGGGACAAAATACTTGATATCCACAACTTTAGGGAGGAAAGATTTATTTTAGCTCAGAGTTTCAGAGGGTCTCACACAGTCCAATCATGGGCAGCAAGCAGTGGTGGAAACGTATGGCAGAAGCAGTAGCCAAAGAAAGGCACGAGAGACACAAAGTCAAGTGAGGGAGAAAGGTGCAGCCAACACATACCTCTCCAGGTCAAGCTCCAGACATTGCCCTTCCAGCCAAGCCCCACCTCCCAAGAACACGCCACTGTCAGGTGTCCCACCACGTGCAAACACGTGAGACTTTGGGGGCTCATGCCAGATCCAAATCACAATACAGGGTCTTACCAAGTTGTTAATTTGCCCATGCTGGGCTCAAACTTGCAATCTTCCTGCCTCAGGCTCCCAGAGTCCTTTTCTATTAACTCATACTCAGTCTTGGTAGCTTGTATGGTGTGTCTTATTATCCCTTTTTTCTAAGGTATCAGTTGTAGTATGTCTTTAATTCAAAATTTTATTTATTTTATTGATTTCAGTCTTTTCTTAGTCTAGCTGAAAGTTTGTTAATTTTATCTTATTTTAAAAAACAAGTTCCATTAATCTTTTCTGTTGTATTGGTTTTTGTTTCTAGTTCATTGACTTCCATTCTGATCTTCATTATTTTCTTTCTTCTCCTAACTTTGGGTTATTATGTTCATCTTTTTCTGGTTCCTTGAGATACAGAGGTAAGTTGCTTATTTGAGATCTTTTCACTTTTTTTTTTTGAACAATCATTTCTCACTACAAGCTTCCTTTGTGGCAGCCCAAGTTTTGGTATGGTACATTTCTATTTTCATTGGTCTCAAGATATTTCTTTATTTCCTTTTTGGTTTCATATAAAAATTTTAAGATTTGATTTGATGAAATCAAGTTTACCTAATTTTTGCTTTTGTTGATGTTGCTTGTTTTGGTGTCATGGTTAAAAATCTGTTACCAGATCTAAGGTCACAAAAAATCCCTAAGGTTTTCTCTAAAAGATTTATGGTTTTTAACTCCTATATTAAGGGCTTTGACCCATTTGTGAGTTAGTTTTTGTTTGTGATATGAGGTGAAGGCCTAATTCCATTCTTATGCATGTGACTATTCAGTTGTTCCAAGCACTGTTTGCTCAAGAAGCTCTTCTTTCTCCATGGGCTAATTTTAACATCATTATCCTAAAGCCACTAAGTGTTGAAGTAGTTGTCACATATCAAGAATTACTTCTGATATACTATTTTTTCCCCCTGTGGCACTGGGAATTGAATTCAGAGCCTTTGTGCTGTTACATTTCCAGCCTTTTTTTAAAATTTTGAGACATAAGGAGTTGAAATTGTGATCCTCCTGCCTCAGCCTCCCAGAATGCTGAGGTTACAGATGTGTGCCAGTCTGATACACTTCTTGATCTAGTGAACACATATTAATGCGATACCTCATTATTGCCCTGAAAATTTACAAATAGAGTATATTAAGAATGAGCATTTAAGGTTAACATTTTAAAAATGGTTAGTGATGTCTTGAGATTTAAATTCCCAACTATTAATATGAGATGAATGTATAGATTTTATATATTTCAGTATCTACTGGCGCATATAAAACTATCTCCAAAATTAGTTACTTGAGAAAACAGTGAACATTTGTTATTTCATACAGTTTCTATGGATAAAATATTTCTAAACATAGGGCTACTTCTTAAGTATCTTCATAACAGTTGTGATTGAAGAGAAGAAAGGCAGAAGCTGCCTGCCTTCATAGCGTCACTGATATCGCAGATCATCCTTTTAAAGTATCCTGTTGCTTACATAGATCAGCCCTATTCACTATAGAAAAAGCCTGACTACATTGTGGGAACTCTGGGAAGAGAGAGTCACTGAAGGCCACATCAGGGATGGACTATCACAATCAGCCATCTGGCCTTTGATTGGTTATGACTTCTCCCGTGCAATATATACTCATTTCTTCCTTAAGTACCCCCAGACTCTTCCCTCCTCATGGCATCAGCTCAGAGTCCAGACTGTCATGATCAAATCAGTCTATGCATAAATGAGGTTTCTCGAGCTTAATTACTTTCTTTTATTTACTCTTGATCTGAAAACCCATGAGCTAAGGATGTTCAGTTATCTGCCTCTATCAACAATCCCAATATACAATGGTAGCACAGGCATAGAATAACCACACAGGGAGAAAGAGAGCCACACCAGAGTCATGGGTCCAGAACATGTTGAAGCTTACCAGACCATCTGTGGGTAGTTCCTCAACAGAGAGCCAAAGCCTAAGAACAATTCTCCATCATTTGGCTTCAACTTCGGGGACCACAACTTTGTCATTTGAGTCATCCTCCTCCTTCTGTTTCTGTGAAAGGTAGTTGTGTTGGTTAGGATTATTAGAGAGGCAGATTTAACAAAAATTATAAAAAGGGAATTTATTTGGGAGGCTTACAATTCAGAGGAGAGAGAGAATGCTAAACGAGAGAGGAGAACACCCGAGGCTGCAGGACAGCTGGTGCAAGTCTGCTGGAACGTAGCTAAAAAAAACAACGGCCGAGACCAGAGATTGGAGTGAATCTGTGTTGGAGATTGGCGAAGCATACACAGCAGCAAGTTGACGTCTGAAGACCGTTGTGAAGGCCAGAACTGTCCCAGGAAAAGCTGCGACAATCTTTCTTCTTCCTTCTTGTTTATTTAGCTCCAGCTGCCAGTTGGGCTACCACACTTGGGCTGGGTGTTCTTCCCCCATTTGCTGGCCCACAAATCATTCACACACATCTGTAAGCTGTATCCTGAGTGGTCCCTTATCTCTTCAGGTTGACACAATCCCTTCGATGGTTACAATCCACCTCTTGTCAACTTGACACCCAGATATTTCTCCTTAAAAAATATCTAATTTCCAAATACAATAGCCAAACTCCTAATTAGGTCTAATATAGCACAACTACACGGTGTACAAATGGAATAAATTCCTCCTCACAATGGAAAACAAAGTTCCCATTTAGAAGATGCTTGTTCTCCTGACCGTCAATTATGTAAACATTAGAATGTAACTTCAACAAATCCCAATATGAAGGCAATTAATAATGTGTGTGTGTGTGTGTGTGTGTGTGTGTGTGTGTGTGTGTGTATGTATAACTATAATGCTAGCATACCAAAGAAATTCTAATTATAACCCTCACTTCCATAACTTGTCATGTGGTCATAGCTGGTATGTATGTATTTATTTATTTAGATAGGGTCTCACTTGGTAGCCCAGGCTAACCTTGGACTCACAGCAATAGCTTATAACAACCTTCTCCTACTACACGTTCTGTATTTCCTTGCCCGCTACTCAGCAGGTCTTGGGTCTCCTGGTAGGCTGACCCACACCTTCCTTCCTGAACGTTCTGGTCCATTCGTCATCTCGTCTGAACTGGGCTGTGCTAGTTTTTCATTGGCTTTAATAACAGGACATAGTAATACTCAGAGTCACACTAAAGGATCTTTTGCAGTCCAAACATATTCCTCCTTACCTCCATCATGGAGTTTTAATCCAATTTCCCCATTGAGATCTGGATCAATCATTTCTCCCTTTTTCGCCTGTCGACTCAGCAACACAAGGAGGCCAAAATCACTGGGCACAGGAGGGCAGATCTTAACTTCCGGTTTCATGAAATTGTTGCTGTGCTTCACGGTACAAGCCTTCCTCCTTCTGGACCTAAGACTTCTAGGCCATCAGAGCATAGGTTGAGAGAACAGGAAGCAAAAATTTTATCACTAGGAGTGATGGTGAGTGGTACCATCCCTGTCTCCACCCCTCGATTCCTGGACCAGTAAATCCTGGCTATGGGAGAGAATGTACCATATATTGGTCACTGATTCAGAAAATGTGCAGCCTTCTGAAAAAATGTTGTTCGAACCCTGCAAGGTATTACCACCTAGTTGGGTGCTATAAAGGAAAACTAACGCAAGGTAGAAGGGTTGAGATTAAAGTTGTTAAGAACTGTACATAGCAGGAGCAGGGAAACCTTCACAGGGAATGTGACATTTAGTCCAAGATCCAAAGCCATGGAAGGAGTAGCAAGTAGGGGAGGGGCTTTCCAGGTTAGGAAGACAAGTTGTGCAAAGGTTCTTGATATGACAACATTTGGGGGAGATTGGGGAAACAGCAGAGGAACCTGAGGGGCTGGAGCACAGTGAGCAACTGTGAGAGTAATGGCGAAAAGTTTGGATGTGTGTGTAGGGATTACATATGCAATTGCCAAGACTCTGGCTTTTTTTTTTTTTTTACTGAATAATTTGTAAAAACAATGGGGAACATTATGGTTTAAACCTAAAATACTCCCCTCCCCCAAAGACTCGTATGTTGGAAGGCAATTGAATATCATCATCAGAGTGCTATACTCAACAGGGGGAACATCCACTGATGATTTCCTGCGCTGTTGGGGAAAGGGCTGGGTCACGGAGGGTGTGACCTGGAAGGGTGTGTCTCCCTCTCCAGCTCCTCCCTTCTTTCTGCTGCAATGGGCAAAGGCTGGTCAGCCAGGCTGGCCTACCATTTCTTTTCTACCTTGGATTTGGTCAACATGCATGAACTGAGACCTCTGAAATTCGGATATAAAATAAACCTCTCCTTCTTACTTGTGGGTGTTAGGTATGTGTCTCAGTGTTGTTTGGATCTGTAATGTCCCCCAAAAGCCTCATGTATTTGGATGCCATGGATTTAACGTGCTGGTAGAAGGTGGGGCCTGGTCAGGAGGGGTGGATTACAACTGTGTGGTAGAGGACAGGCTTGTGGTAGACTAGATTGGATTACAGGCTTGTGGCCCAGGAGGATATCCACTCCTACCCCAGCTTCTTCTAAAGTACCGGATTCTTCCTCTTGTGATGCTATGAGCAGCTGTCCTCCGCCAGACCCTCCCTCCCATTGCCACTCACCCATGAATGGACTGGGACCTTGTGAAACTGTGAGTCTCCTCCAGTAAGTTGCGGATGTTGAGTAATGTGTCCCAGCGATGAACAAGTAACTAAAGTCCCTGTGATGAGAAAGCAATGAAAGCAGACTTTTGAGCAAAAATGTGACAAGATTGGACTCAGGTCTGAGAGGACCACTGTGTTTGGCATACTGAGAAGATTCCAGGGAGGACGAGAGATAACAAAGAAGAGCAATTATAATCTCAAGCTAATAGAGCGGGGGGAAGTGCACATGAATCTCAAAGGAAGAACCAAGGGATTTTCTGATGAAATAGACAGGGAGTGTCCACATGATTGACAGGTGAGACCCCAGTGTTGTCCAAGATGTTGTCTCCTCAACTACGTTTGCACGTCTTTCACGTACCCTGATACATCTGTACTTAGTGATAAATAAATGCCAATTTCCAAAACCTACAACGCCCCGTGTGATCTCCTTGTTCTGGGAACGCCCTGTCCCTCAGACTCCATGCCATCTCTGCCTTTATCTCCAGCGACGTGACTCCTGACCCTTCTACACAAAGTACAGTCCTTCCCCGCCACACCTCTATCTCAATGCCTCTGCCCGGCTTGTTTTCCCCTCGCAGCACTCATTGCCGAGTGAGATGGCATATGCCCTTCACGTCTGTCTCCTAATTGAGATTCACAAGAGCAGGGGGGTCGTCAGTTTTGGAAATTAGTTTTTCTTTATCGCTAAGAACAGCAAGTATCAGTGTGTATGGTAGATACTCAATAACTCTATGTTGGAAAAGTAATGGTATCTCACAATAAAAAGACTTAAGTGCACAAATCAAATATTCATATTGAAGAAGTCAAATATGTCGCTTAGGTTTGGGCCTGAACAACGAGAATAACGAGTTGCCTTTTACCGACATGAGACAAGAAGCAGTAGGAGGAATGGGGAAAGGGGGTCGTAAATTAAGAGTTTTGTCTTAGACACATATATTTTGAAGTGATTTATATCTCCACGGAAAGTTGACTAGTTGATTGGACTTACGCATCGGAAACTTGAGAGTCTGAGTGAATCAGAGAGGAGGTCTGACACTAGCAGGTTGGGCCAAAGAAAAAACGCGAGCAAATATCAAACGTTAACAGGTGGTACAGTCAGGGAGGTGGGAGGAACACCAGCTTCGGGGAACCTTCTGGAAGAGGAAGAGAAAGGAAGGAGTCATCAGTTGTTTCTAGTGTCCCACTGGTAAGCAGGGATGGTGAGGACTGAGAAATTAACTGCTCTCCTTCCCCACCAAACCAGAACTTAAATGTGTAACCATTAAGTGGCACAGTCATTTTTGTATTATAATGTCTGTGAATATTTTTACATTTAATTAAAATGATTTATATGGTGAAAAGTAAGCCCAGCTATATACATATATATCATGCATATAATTGTTTATAAGTACTTCCTCAGCTTATTCAGTGAACCTAAGTCATATGCTTCTTATTGTAAGCTGAAGTGTTCTTGCTCAACTGCAAACCCCAGCCCACCCCATCACTGCCCAATTTATAACATTCTTCGAAAGAATGAAACAATCAGCTCAAGTACACCATCAGGAAATGAATCAGCAGAACACCATCTGTAGGAATCCAGCCTAAGCACACAGCCAGAAAGCTAAGGCGTCTCTCTGCTGGAGTGTTCGGGATATTAAGTTACCAACCTTCTGCATGCTTTGGAAGGTAATGCCCCTAACAGTAGACAAAACAACACAGAGATTTCATGCCTCTCGGGATTTAAAGCCTGGAATGAATGTTGTCAGACAAACAGCATGGCTTAACACAGTTTTACACTTCGAATGTGAGCCGTATGATTTATATCACTTATGAAGAGGAACTATTAGTTTATAAGATTTGATTTTAAAAACTACTTCAAATTGAGATATTCACAAGAGTTTTATTCTTCAAAAGAAAAAGTACTTATGAATGCCAGTAGTACTTATGAATTCTAGCTTTCTCCAAATGAGAGGGCTGGAGGAATAGCACAGTGGTTAGAGCACTTGCCTCGCAAGCACAAAGCCCTGAGCTCGGTTCTCCA